>JACCEG010000206.1:152467-203880 GCA_014065205.1 Tuber brumale
TAGTTAGAAGTAGTCCGCGAACACTCAGACGCGGGATATAAATATCGAAGTACCTCCCAAGCTTTACAGACAACATCAAGCAACGGAGAAGAGATCTTATCAATATAAAATTGTTTACCTCATAAATCTTTACTTTACTTTACTTTATCGAGATGAGCCTTCCTCGACAGATTCTCCGAACAAAGATTTTGGCCCACGTCCCTCAGTTATATACTTGAGTTTGGCGTCCGCCTAACAACTAGATATTCTTAATTGGATTGAGATCTGTTGAATAGAGAGGCATTTCCAGTAGTGTAATTCTATGCTGTCTGGGCCACCTCATGAAGGGCAACTGAGTTTTAGCATTGTCAATGATTAAGAAGATCTTCTCTTCTCCAAACTCTTTCTTAATATCCTCCCATATGCCTACAAAGTCATATTGAGCATAAGTCTCAATAATTGACTTTCCAGTAACCCCACTACCAGCAGAAGAGAGATTAGGAAAAACAGGAAGAAAACAATCATACTTTTGGCCATAAAAAAACCCAGTCATCATTTGGCTAACCTTTCTCTCTCCCCTCCTAGGAGTTTCCTCAACACAGTTCTTATTCCACTTTTCTTTAAAATATCTACATATCCTCTTTCTCCTTCTACCCCCTTCTCTCTCAATGGTCACCTCATCTCCCCATATTGCCTTTCTTCTCCACATATTCTTTGTCCAATGCCTATGAGCAAAGGCCCATTTCAATCTCATCTCAGAAAAAGCTTAATCAAGATGTACACTTTCTTGTGCTACCCATTTTTTAAGATTTTTTTCTGACAGTCTGCACTTTATAGTCTTTTCAGAGACATTTGGTGCAATTTTCTTAGCAATGTCTTTATAGCTGAAATGGTGATTTTTGAGGACTTCCTCAGCCATAGCTTCATCCTAAGCCTTAGAAGTCTCAGGATGTCTTCCTCTGCTCTTTTTCTCTTCTCCCTCTTGATCCCCCCTTACTACTGTGTCACTAACCATACTAAAAGAGATGTTGAGTTTGTGGAAAATGTCTGTCAAGGGTATGCCTCCTTCATGCAAACCATACACCCTTCCTCTTGTCTATTGACTGAGATGCTTAAAAGGAATAGGTTTTTTGGGATGACTGCAAAGAACAGGAGTCATTATTTCTCAGAATAAAAAAAGGAGAGGGTATTATGGGGTATGGGTTGAGTGGTAATGATCTTTGTGGTAGGGCTGTTGTATAAAGTTGTCCAGGAGCGATCGGTTGTCATACCCCCTGGCAACTCCGCTTAATTTTGTCCATGAACAATAGTTAGAAGTAGTCTGTGAATACTCAGATACAGGATATAAATATCAAAGTGCCTCCTAAGCTTTACAGATATTATCAAGCAATAGAGAAGAGATCTTATCAATATAAAATTGTTTTATACTTTCCACTCTTTATCTTACCTATTTGTCAAAACGAGCCTTTTTCTACAGATTCTCTGATCAAATATTTTGGCCCTAGTCTCTCAGATGAATACTAGAGTTGGCTTCTGCCTAACATTCACAGACTACTTCTAACTGCTATACCAGTGCCTCTGAAGTACCATTCTGGTTTTAATATATCAATGTTTAGAATCTTATAAGTACAAACACTATTTAACCCTAAAACTTCTCACACTTTCCTACAGTACCTAAACAGTACTTCCCTACTAAAACAACTGCACTATTTACTTAATCAAACTGACATTCCCAACTTAGGCCTTGTTTGGCAACCCACCATAAAAAAAAATACTATTGTATTTCATGAAAATAGCTTATAAGTTGAAATAAAAATGCAATAGTATAGTTCAAGCAGTTTAAAAGGTACACCAGAAATTTGTGTATTTTCAAAATCAATAGCCCCCACAGCCACTATCCTAATGTACAAACAAAAACCCAGTTGATAAAGAGAAGAAAGTGAAAAATAGTGCCTAGATTTTTTTTCATTTATTAGCTTGCTGTGTGTGGAGCCTTTCAAATTTGAAAAGTTAGGTTTTTGGTGAGAATGGATAAAAAGTATTACATCAGCCACACTTGATTTGATGATTAATCAGGTAAGAAATATCATACTTAAAAGATAGGTTTTGAAGCATTTGTAATCAAATTTATAACAAATTATATCATAGTTAAATAAAATATATTAGTTTATAATTATTACTACATGTTTATAGAGACTATTACATTCTTAAAAAAGATAACAATAATCACGGAACTTGTCATAGTACCAAATACTACCCCCAAAAGTAGGTTATAAATATTTCCCTAATAGCTACAATTCAAAACTATTCATTTATAAAATAAAATAAAAAGTGGGTAGTTTGAATTATTCATTTTAAAAGCCTATAAATGCACCAATTTCCTTTAAAAATATTTATTAAGACTATCAGAACATACTCTTCCTGCCTAGAAATAGTTGTAAGGATAAAACTAAATTTGTTGCATTTGTGGAATAGGTCAATTGTTGCATAACTGCACCCATCTGGTATAGCACTTTTGTGTGTCATAGTGCCAACCGGAGCGCGAGAACTTTTGGAATGAGGCTGTACTTAAAATCCGGACTTACCCCATATTCCGGATTTTAAGTCTAATTTGGCCGTACCAAACGGGGCCTTAAAGTTTCATTGTACTCACTGTCTAGCACTCTGCAGGGGCCCACGATTACGAGCCAGCGAGGGTTAGGGGCAGCTAGCCATAGCTTTGGCACGAGTACCGGTAATGCAGAGCGCCCCCCCAAAGCTATCCTACAAGCGCTCGAGGGTCGCTCAAGCAACAAGTATGGTTGAGGAACCCTTAAACTGGAGAATTGGCAAGATTCATCTCGCTTACTAATCCATGTTAATTATTGTTCTATTTAGGTTAAAGATAGGTTAATTCGCATTCTTAGCAAAGTTAACTTGCATATTGACAATTCTAACAGTTAATAATATTTATGTTTGAGTAAACCTAACTTAAACACCTCTAGCTCGCCTGGGGGTTTGTATTAACTCTCTATTAGCTGAATCTCCTGCTTCTTCTCTATCGAATAATAGAGAGAAAGCAATTAAAGCTGTTATTGTGGGGCCTTCGCAGATGAAGTTGACGAATTTTTCCGGATACCAGAGCCCCGTTTAAAGAATTCCCCCGCCATAGAACAGTGAGGGTGCCGCCAGGCCCAGGCCCGGCTGGTTACAAGTACTTGCTACCGTACTCGAGGGAGGGGTAAAGTATTGGGCAGTTGTCTGAGCGTAATTACATTATTCGAGTACCTCTGTGAGCTTCTTACGTGCTTAAGCAATATCTGGTAAGAATTGATACCCCTTCTGGGAGGTTTGCATTATTCCACCACTGATTCACTTCCTCCTAACAAAATCCCCAGCTTGTCCCAATACTTTACCGCCGCCCCGAGTACTCTGGAGGAGGTGGGCCGATTTTGGGTTTGGGAAAGTCCCGTTTCATCCATGTTCGGGGCGCGCGTAAACGAATACCATAGTAGAGACTTTGCGATTTCACATCTGGAGTCAAATCCTAGCGATCTCGTTGGCCCGGAACCCCCTTCAACCCACATCCGGAGTCTTTTCGCAAAGTCTCTACTTGTCCCACAGCCCTCTGCTTCTTTCTTAGTCACCAAAGTCGCACAAATGGGAAGGGGTTCTTATTGAATCTGGAAAATTCCCTTCAACCGAACGACCGAGAAGATAGCGAGACAACGCCTTTTTTTCCGCCGGGATTGGTAAATACCGGAGCGTTGTTGCTCTCTCTTCTTATACTTGCGCGGCCGAGTTGAAGCCGGACACTTTGTATGGTAATTGTCACCTTAGGTGTCCGGCTTCAACTCGGCCGCGCGAGTAAACTTTTTATATAGGAGATGACCGGGGCAGTACGTTCTGATGTCGAGAACCCTAGGCGGCGGCGCGGAGGGAGAAGCATTCACTCTCGACGAATTGATACAGGTATGAAGCGGTTCTGTTCTGTTCCGTTCTGGTCTAGTCCAGGTGGGTTGCTGGTTTGGGAGTTTTTGTCATTTGTATGGCTGATTGGTCAGTTGACTGAGACGGCTCTCCACGAGCACGTACTAGAACCTCCTTTCCTTTTGTAACTGTAGCTTGTGCATATAGTATGGTGCCCCAACGAGTGGGAGTTTGATCAATGGAGAATACATTCTCGCGGCAGGGGGAGGTCTGTCGGTCCGAGTGCCCGGATGTGTTCCTAATTCCCCAAACCAGAAAGAGAGTATCATGATAGGCAGAGGGTTTGGATAATACCCGTGTTCACCGAGATGTGTTTAGAGGTAAGAAACGTACAGGTATTTAGCTTACCAGTTACCGGTAGCTTACTTGCGGGGTGAGTTGGGGACACATATTATAGCTTAAGGATAAGATATAGTACGTAGTGATAAAATGGAGAGGCAGAATCTAGTTTGAAAGTTTGTGTCTAGAGAAAGATGTCTAACCACGGAGATATACAGTACCGGTATTGTCCTGCGGTTGGTTTGATCTGGTTTGCCTGCCCTTACTTCTATATCCCACGAACCAGAGAGTTTATGGTAGGACTAGCAGGTGCCGGCAGCAGGCGGGCTCATTCAACAAATCAGCAGGTTGCTGCTGCACCAGCTGCTGCTATGACTGGATGCATGGGAAAGACAGCTTGATGCCAACATTTTTAGACAGGTAGATGGAATGGATGGAGTGATTGATGAATTTGATGGATATCCTCTTCCGCAACCCTCCCCATTCATCGATTACCGGTGTATGTGAAAGCATGAATAGTACTTATCCTACTACACTTCACAGTCCGTGATACCTGCAATCCTTCCTTTTTCCCTTTTCGGTACGGTAGACTACAAGGACTACAGCATAGTATTTTCTCCCAACTACAGTAATTGCACTTCTCACCCTCGTATCCATTGAACTTCAAACAAGTAGTCTAGTTGTCTCTCTGCCGACTGAATACGGAGACTCTCTATCATAATAATGAGGACTTGACTCCGCGACATCTACCGTGCCTCTTCCACACAGCTTTCTTTAGACAGGTTGACAGAAGGAATCAAGTACAGGTACTGTTGAGGTTCCAGCAGTTCCCCAGTTCGGTTCCTGCTCTGTTTCTGGTATTGTACTGCCTGCGGACCACACCCCTAGACCCTTTCTCTCCCCCTCTCGCTACTACACCCTATTTTCTCACCCGTCGTCCACCCATCCATCCTCCCTTCCCTCACACTCCCCTCTTACCGTGTTCTTCCTTCTCTCTCGCCTTTCCTTCTCGTTACTCACCCTAATAATTATTTTTTCCTCACTCCGCGTTCCTTCCCCTTCCTCCCTTCTCCCCTTCCTCTCCACCGTGTCTCCGCCAATTTATTCTCCTCTCGCTCTCTCCCCAATCCTCCCTCAACAGGCCTGCCTTGCCCACAGCGGCCATCCTCTCTCACTCATCGCCTATCGGCCCTTTTTTTTCTTTCTTCGTTGAGTCGCTCCACCCCTTTTTAATCTGTCGCCAGACTCTGTGCCAGTAGTCAACGGTAACGCATACACGGTCCCTTTGTCGTACTTTCTTCCGAGCAATCCAGTCCTGGTTTCTTTTTTTTCCCCATCTCTTCACTCTCCAACGGTCAATCTTTTTCGGAACCCACATTTCTCCTTTGCGACAGATTGCGGAATTGCCCATATCGGCCAGCAGGTGTTATATATCCGCTTCCTTTCCTCCGTAACTCCCTAATCTCTGTACTGTCGACTGCCGTCCCGACCTGGCTTTCATCCTTACCGACAGCGCCGGTCTCCTTATTCCGGGAATTAAGAAGGGAGAGGGAGGAGCTCCGTAGCGTACAAACTCGCTGCAATCTAACCCAAAAAGTCACCTGAGAGGGAGGGGGAAAAAAGGAAAGGGAAAATAACGTCTACGAAAGATATCATCCGTCAGCTGTGCTATAGAGGAATAATTACGAAGGGAGAGGTCGAATTTGAGGGAAAAAATTAATCTCACGGTGTTTTTCAATAGACTGGTTTCGGTACCTTATATTCTGAGGTCACGTTTGGTTGCCGCACTAGCACTTTTGACATCGATACGAAATTTGTGGCCACACCATCACAACGGCTGCAGAAAGGTTTTCCTCGGCCTTTTTTACGCTCCAACTAGAAATACCAAAGAGCAAGCCTCTCCGACTGGCGGGCCCACATCATTGGTAGGCCTGAGACCGCTATCCCTTCTTTTTAAGTCACCATTGGACTAGTTCCAATCGGTAGAGCCTCAGTGCTAACGTTTTCAACGGAACTGTTGCAGACATAATTCCTAATGTCGTCGTCTTCCGAAATCAACATGAACCATCTCGCTCCACAACACGTCTCAGGTTCCTCTACCGGGGTCAACACAGCTAATACATCGCCTACTGATTCGGCGTCGGGCAATTCTTTACGGGCTAGTTATAATCCAAATGGTGCCATGAGCAGTGCTGGTGGTTCCACCAGTAATGTGAGAATGGGGGCAGGTTCCCCATCTTACGATGCTTCGGGCAGTAGCAGGCTTTTCTCTAAAAGGTTAGTCTACCCATCATATTTTGGGTCTTTCAAACTGTTGCTTGTTTAATAAGGCTAAATGGAAGTTTGGTCGTCTCTTCAGAGCCCGTGAGATTCAGGCGGAAGAAGGTGTTGCACCCCCGGGTCTATGGGGGATGTCATCCTCAAATCAGTCGTCATCCTCTTTGAGAGATCGTGAAAGTATGGCCCAGGAGATGAACCCTATCAACAGCTACCAGGAGTCACCTACTATACAACCCAATTACACCTCCCCTGTCCACCGTCGGGCTCGTGCGGGAACCGTTCCATCTAGATTTTCTCCCGGTGGCTTCACTACTGCCCCGACCATTATTCCCGGGATCCCTTCTACAAGTCGCCCTTCCCCGGCACCCTCCCCGTTTAAATCCAATTCGCCACAGAATGTCGAGATGGTGGACAATGGTCCAGTATCGGTTGCCCAGTCATCATCGTCTGTGGCTTCAAGATTGAGATCTGGATCTCTGAACCTCCCTCCCCGTGCCAACTACGTGAGCCCATTTGGACCGTCTATCTTTGCGAGTTCTTGGACCCCTGGTCGTCCTACCGTGGGTGGGAACAACGGACTTCCTTCATCACCTGCACATTCGTCCTTCTCGAAGGATGACGAAGGAACTCATATGGCACCAAAGACCTTGGATTACCTTGGACTTGTAGATAGCCCCCAAGCAGCTCGTGCTACGTTGGCTAAGCCGATGGGCCTGGATACTCTTATTGAAGGACAAAGGGCAGCAGCTTTGCAACCATTTATCTCTGAACTTGCCGGCATTCAAAGGTCGAATAGGATTCGCTCATACTCTGTCAATGCCAAGGAAAAGTACGCTGAAGATGAGGAGGAGGAGGAGGAGGAGGAGGAACAACGTCACCTCTACTCTGGACAACAAAGTGGCAATGTAACGCCTTCGTCTCAAGCTAACTTGGCTGCCCAGGCAGCTCTTCACTCTCTCAGCGTAGCTTACTCCCCAAGTCGTCCCAGAGCCAGGACTGCCGGTGTCCTGGATTCACCTCCAGTCAATCGACTAAAGTCTTATTTGGCCACACCATCAAGATTGGACTCAATGACAAGTGCCTCTGATATTGGCCGGGATTACTTTGATTTAGCAAACAGTTCTGATCATACTTTGAAGCTCGGAAGCATGCATCCTAGGCCATCGAGTGGAGAAGGAGGCTTAGCTTCGATCGAAGAGTCTTCTCTAGAAGGGCCTACACGCTCGCTTTGGCTCGGAAATATCCCTGCATCGACTACTACGACGTCGCTTGTTCATATCTTCCAGGGTTTTGGTAATGTTGAGTCCGCTCGCGTTCTTACCCACAAGAACTGTGGGTTTGTCAACTTTAATAGCATCGACTCTGCGGTCCAGGCCCGAAGCAGTCTCAACGGAAAGGAAATTTTTCCTGGTGCTGGCCCGGTGAGAATCGGGTTTGCGAAGCCATCCTCAGCCGGAAGCAATGGTACTCCCACGCCAAATGGCGGTGCTTACGGTTCACCAAGTCCCGGGCCTCAAGGCGATTCCGTACCTTCTGCAATTGGGGATGCTGCTCTGTCTCGTGATGCAAATGGTGCCACTGCTAATGGGAGCGACACCCGCGACAGCGTCGTGGCACTCAAATTGCCTGATCTGATTGACATGAGGGAAGATATCGTCAAGATTGTACAGGAATTTGGTGCGGAGCATGAGGATGCTTTGATGGTGGGAAACAACATTGATAAGGCTGTTGAATATCAGAATTTTGAGCCTGAAATTCCACCAATTCCGGAGCCAACCCACAATCGCATTTATGATGCGCCTAAATTGCGTGATATCAGGAAACGTATTGATAATGGAAATTGCTCGCAAACTGAAATTGAGGAGATCGCGATGGCTATGTTGGATGAGATTGCCGAACTCTCTAGTGGTATGTTTCCCAATAATCAGCGATCTCATGAACTTGGAACTAATGTATATTAGATTACCTTGGAAACACTGTTGTACAGAAACTCTTTGAGTACTGCTCTGAGGAGATCAAGGAGGCGATGTTGGTAGAGATCGGTCCCCACCTTGCCGAAATCGGAATCCGTGAGTACATTTTATCAATCGGCCATATAGTTTGATGCTGATTCCTACTTGTACACTAGACAAGAATGGCACTTGGGCTGGGCAGAAAATCATCGACGTCGCCAAAACCCCCGCCCAAATGCAGAAGATTTGTGATTGTCTCCGACCCTATACCGTCGCTCTGTTCCTCGACCAATATGGAAACTACGTTCTTCAATGCTGCCTTCGCTTTGGCGCCCCATGGAACGACTTTATTTTCGAGACTATGTTGAGCCGTATGTGGGAAATTGCGCAAGGAAGATTCGGTGCTCGAGCAATGAGGGCATGTCTTGAGAGCCATCATGCAAGCAAAGACCAGCAAAGAATGCTCGCTGCTGCTATCGCTTTGCACAGCGTCCAGCTTGCTACAAATGCGAATGGCGCTTTGTTGCTGACTTGGTTTCTGGACACCTGCACATTCCCTCGTCGTCGCACAGTTCTCGCACCACGTTTGGTTCCGCATCTTGTGCATCTTTGCACACACAAGGTTGCTTATCTGACTGTGTTGAAAGTTATTAATCAGAGGAACGAGCCAGAGGCACGTGATACGATCCTCAAGGCCCTATTCTTCTCGCCTGGAGATAAAGTACTGGAAGATATTCTCAGCGATCATTCATGTGGAGCAACTCTTATTTTCAAGGTTCTTACCACACCATTCTTTGAGGAGACGATGCGGAGCGAAGTGGCTCAGAACGTCCGGAACGTCCTGCTCAAGCTCAAGGCTACTCCATCGCAGGGGTACAAGAGATTAATGGACGAAGTTGGATTACCTACTCGCAATGGGGTTTCTAATAATGCCAATACAAGTAATGGACCGAAAGACCACCCACGAGATGGTGTTAGCAATAATTCAAATGCCAGTAATGATCGTAGGGGAGTGCCTCAAAACTCTCCTGCAAACCATAACCACAATCATCATAATAATAATCGCGATCTTCCGCCAGTATCGTTTTATAATGTTCCCCCTTCCGGCTTCGATCCGGCCGCCTTGGCAGCTGCTGCTTCTCAGATGCCTCAAAATGGAGGATTTGACCCAGTTGCTTTAAGGGCATTTGAGCAATTAAGCCTTACTGCAGGCTCACTTTATGGTACTCCTGGCCCTCCTGGAATCAATAACCCCGCTCTTCAATATCAGGCCTTGTTGCAACAATCTATGGGACGCCCAGGGCCAAATTTCTTCGGGATGTCACCTTCGATGGGAAACTATAATGGAGGACAAGCTCCGCAGGATCAGTATCGTGCTAGTCACCCCGGCAGCTCTCCTGTACCCCAGCCACAGCAAATGGCTAATAACCCGATGCTGGGGAGTATGGGTGGAACACCCGGAGTCTTCAATCCGCTGCAGCTCATGACCGGATATCCTTATGGCGTTCCGGTATTCCAACCACCACAGCAACAGGGCAACAGTGCTGGAAACGGAAGAAGAGGCGGAAGGGTGAGTTATTCTTAGATTCGCATCTTTGACTAGCTTATACTGAATTCAATTTCACGATAGCGTTGATATGATTTATCTATCCTCCCCCCAAAAAATAAATACAAACGAGTACTTTATTTCCTCTCTACGATCAATTCTCACAAATTATCTTCGTTACTGGCGTAGCAAATTACATAAATCATACATTTTTATCAGTGCAATAAATGAGTGGTGGGGCGGAGCTATGTACTCATGTAACGGAGCTCTTTACTTTTATTTTTTTCATTAACGGGAATGGTTATTTTATGTTTTTCTGCTCTTTCCTGATTTCATTTCATCTTACTTTCTCCTGTACCCTTTCTATATTATCTAGGCTAAGGGCCAGATCTCCGTCTCGCATTCTATGACAGTTTGTTCCTAACGATCTGGGTCTTTCCTATTTGTGACCTCCAAGTCTGGCTCAACCACCGTCCTTCCCTCCTCATCCTTTCGCCATCTCTACGATCTTCTCATTGCTTTTTTATTTTCGTCTAGCAATTTCTCACCCCCCATCTTTTCCTAACGGCGGAGAACACATCAAAATATTTTCACTATTTCTCTTACTTTTTCCACTATTTCGTTATCATGTATCCCTGCGCCCGCTGCTCATGTTTCCTTACACTGTTTTTTTTTTCTCTTTTTTGTGTCGCGACGAAGTTAGGAAGCGGAGCGCCCTTCCCTAACAATTACACTCTTTCATATTTTCCTTCGGTTATGAGAACGAAGAAAGGCTGGGAAAGTCATTAATTGTAGGGACTATGCTTTTGTTGTTAAAACGGGGGTTTGGTTTTGGGAGGAAAAATAGGCACAATCACGACGAGAAGATTTCCTTACTAGTTTGATATTGTCTTTTTATTTTATTCTCTTTCTATTTTATTTACACTCTCCAAGCATTTTGCTGACTGAATGGCCAGCTGGAATGGATGATGACGGAGGATGGAACAGGGTTCTCTTCAGTTTTTTCTTTTTTTAAAAAAAAAGTTTTTATTTTGAAGCCCCGACTTCTGCAGTAAGGTCTAAAGGATCGATTCTTCTGCTGCGGCCCCGTTCCGTCTTGCCTATCGGTATGATACAAGTGAAACAGATTAGCACTCTCTGGTAGACTATCACCTGTACTATACGAGTACTGTACAGTACGGTACACGCAGTGCATCAGTCCAGTCCTAATGTAATACTGGCCTCTTCGGTGTTACCCTATTTAGTCTTGCCGAGGTCAGGTATGATACTCTTACTCGCCCCCAATGTTATCATACTGTTTAAACCCGTAGCTCGTGCTCCCCAGGTCTAAGGTATCATATTTCTGCTTACCCTCCCCCTCCTCCAGCATTTCTCGCTCGCCTCCCCCAATCGGGTTTGCCTGGTGGTCTCCACGAGTGAGCTTTTGTGATGGGTGTTAATTTGGGAGTTACCGACGTGTGGGGGTTTGGTATGGGGGTTCCTTCTGAAGGTGGGAAGCTTGTGCCTTCTCCTTGCACCGGAGGCTCAAGTGTCCGAGGGGCAGAGTTGGACGAGGCCCTTGGTATACCGTAATTGGATTGGGGGTCAATTGTAGTAGCGGCAGTGATAGGGTAGCAGTAGTAGTATTAGTATAGTAGTAGTAGTAATAGTAGGTGAGGAGGGGGTATGTGGTGTGGTGTGCTTTGAGTTGGTTGGGCCCGTGGTCGCCCCAACCACTCTGGTAATTTCTCGCAGATTCTCCCCCCTCCCTTCTTTCATGACTTTTTTCCTCTTCTCTTTTCCTCTTTCCTCTTCTCTTTTCCTAGATTCCTTGGGGCTATCTTTGCCTCTGTTGGCTTATATTTTTGAATTCTTTGCCTTGTTTTTTATATTGTTATTTTTCTTCGAGTCCGAGTAATACTGTGTTCGCCCTATCATGACTACTCTAGTGGGGGAGACGAAGAAGGGGCAGGAGCCCGAAAGGTCTAAGAGGGCCTGGTGGAAGCATGCTGTCGTTTACCAGATTTACCCCGCCAGCTTCAACGATTCCAATGGCGACGGTATTGGTGACATCCCTGGTATTATTGAGAAATTGGATTATCTGAAGACACTCGGCATCGATGTCCTCTGGCTTTCCCCTAGTATGTCGCCTTCTCACCCCCTTGCTGTTTCTTCCGTGATCTAAGACTGAGGGGGGGGTTAGTTTACTGCTCGCCAATGAAGGATATGGGCTACGACATCGCCGATTACAGGAGAGTGGATCCCAGATATGGCACTCTTGAGGATGTAGAGACACTAGTGAAAGAAGCGAGGAAGAGGTCTATCAAAATTGTGATGGACTTGGTCGTTAACCACAGCTCTGATGAGGTTTCGTTGCCGGATACCCCCCTCCTTGGATTGTGGGGCTGATGTGTGGTACTATTTACTTTAGCATGGTTGGTTTAAAGAGTCTAAAAAGTCCAAGACCAATCCGAAGAGAGATTATTACATCTGGAGACCGCCAAAGTTTGACGCAAAAGGGAAAAGACTGCCCCCTAATAATTGGGTTTCCGTGTTCGGAGGTAATCTTCTCTCCTTTCCAATTCTTCTTTTGTCGTAAAGTTTGATCCAGGTTGTTGACCTTGGCACAGGAAGTGCTTGGACTTACGATGAAACAACGGGGGAATACTATCTCCACCTCTTCACATCTTCCCAACCAGACCTTAACTGGGAATCGCCGGTACTTCGGCGAGAAGTACACAGCATCATGAGCTTCTGGCTTGAGAAACAGATCGCCGGTTTCCGCATGGATGTCATAAACCTCATCAGCAAGACCCCAGAACTACCCGACGCACCCATCACCAATCCGAAAGAGGAATACCAAGACGGGTCAATGTATTTCGCGAATGGCCCCCGCCTGCACGAGTTTCTGCAGGAGATGAGGAGGGAGGTTTTAGATAAGTTTGATACCATCACCATTGGCGAGATGCCTTTCGTTACCGACCCGCAGGAGATACTTAAGTGCGTTAAAGGAAGAAAGGAACTGGATATGGTCTTCCAATTTGACATGTTTGTTTCTCCCCAGCCCACTATCCCATCCTTAGCCATCCTATTCCTGTGCTAACCCGGGTTCGTTTCGTTTGGAAGCGTCGAGGTGGACTCCGTGCCAGGCCAAAGCAAGTTTTACCCGCACAAATGGAAGCTCGCGGACCTCAAGGCCATCGTGGATAAGTGGCAAACATTCATGATAAATAACGATGGTTGGAACGCAGTTTATGACGAGAACCACGACCAACCTCGCTCAGTCTTTCGCTACGTCGATAGAGGTGCTGTTGAAAGGAGTTTCCAGGCCAGGGAAATGGCGGCCAAAATGTTGGCGACCTTCCTGG
Source organism: Tuber brumale (assembly GCA_014065205.1). Classification (NCBI taxonomy): domain Eukaryota; kingdom Fungi; phylum Ascomycota; class Pezizomycetes; order Pezizales; family Tuberaceae; genus Tuber; species Tuber brumale. Next base: position 165,820 of record JACCEG010000206.1, read on the forward strand.
TCTTACAGAGCGGTACTTTGTTCCTTTACCAAGGACAGGAAATAGGGATGGGCAATGTGCCGAGGGAATGGGGTATCGAGGAATACAAGGACGTTGAAAGTTTGAACTTCTGGAATAAGTAAGTTTATACTCTTTTTCCTCACGAACAAAGCATTAATCGATACTAATTGTGATAGATTATTGGAGGAGAGGGGGGGGGACCTGAGCAAGATGAAGGATGCCATGGAGGCTCTTCAGTCGAAGGCCAGAGATAATGCTCGAACTCCAGTTCAGGTAAGTGATGACCCATGACGTCGCATAAACTTCCATTCTGCTAGAATCCAGTGCCATGGCCTCATGGCCGATCACTGCTCCCCCCCCTCAGAAATGTATGGTTTTGAGTCAACGCTGACAGATCGATTGCTTATCACAACAGTGGGATTCCAGCCCCCAAGCAGGATTTACGACCGGTAGTCCTTGGATGAGGGTCAATGATGACTATAGGGAATGGAATGCCGCAGCACAAATCGATTCTCTGTCCAGTGTGTACAGTTACTACACGAAGCTGCTCAGTCTTCGTCGGGATCACAAGAACATTATCGTCTACGGGGATTTCGAAATGCTTTCCTATAACCATGAGAAGGTCTTTGCGTATAAGCGCTATGGCTATCACGGTCCAGACGTCGGTAAGGCCGCTGTTGTCGCAGTCATGAACTTTACCGGTGAAGCAGAAGTAGAGTGGGACCTGAGAGAGGGGAAATTTGGGAAAGAGGGGTTGTTGCAAAAGCCTAAAGTAATAATCGGGACCTACGGCGACGGAAAGGTCATAGTGAAGGACGGAATCGTTCGCCTAAGGCCGTTCGAAGCTGTGGTTTTCTGGGGGGACTTTATCGATTTTAGTTGGGATGGAGGACAAAGCCCCAACTGCGTTGTTTCTTGAATTGGGTTTGCCGATGGTATCGATTTATTTTGAATTTTGTTTTTCGACTTTACCATTTTATGATTTTATGATGGATATGCCCTGCCGGTAGTTTTGTGATTTTGAGCAATAAATTATGAGTGGTGTACATTTGACTCACTGGAATTTTTTGAAAGGAGTCAATAACGCTCTGGACTGGATCTTGAGGGAATAAAATTTTCGGAATGGAAGTTTTCCTAGTGTTCTGGGCTGTGAGAGGTCATGCAGGATCACTCGGTCTTTGTGTTTAATGGCTGGGTTCGGCCACGAAATAGGGGGGGTGGGGACTCGTAGGCGTTAGGCGAAGGGGCAAAGTGCAGAAGGGCTGTGATATTTAACGCTCTGTTTGGAGAAGATAGGGGTCTAGACAGCTCCATTGTGTATTCTTATCACCATTCTCCCATGTTGCAGCAACTATGATGTATTTAGCTAAAAGCACGGGTATTTTAAGTGCATTTGAACGGAGGGGGAGTGTGGTTCAACACCAGTATGACTCTTGTTGGTGTTTGAGGTTGGGGGGTTTGGGTTTTGGTGTGGGGCAGCCGATCAATAGTGGGGAGCAGGGTGGCATACGCTGGTCTGCGTAGGTATGAGTCTTAACATCCTCCTGCCCATCAGTCAGCAAGACCAACTCAGGCCATCGCCGATTTTTTTGCGACAACTTTTTCATCGACTCAATTTGGTGTGGCAACCACAAATACTCGTCTTTCACAGCTCCACCCCTTCCCCTAGAACCTAACAATAAATTAAGACTGGACCCGACCGACCGCCCCTCTCCCATTTTCAATATTTCCTTCTAACCCCTTCTCTTCCTCCCCCCATCTCCCCTCACCAAACTTTTCCTCTTTGTCTCGTTTGCAAGTCCACACTCATTCTCCATTGCTTTCCTTTTTGCTATCCTTTCTTTCATCGAGCACATCAACTGTCATCAACCTACCTAAGCGAATATTTGGGCGCGTCACCTCTTCTTCTCGCGCGACGTCACACAAAATTCACGATTCGTGATCATCCTTCCTCCACCCCCCGACACAACCGCGACCCAGCAACACTCTAAAGATGTTTGGATCTGGGGCCAGCAGTGGCACGGGCGGAGGCTTTGGAGGCTTTGGGACGAATAATAATAATCAAACCGGGAACACTGGTGGAAGCGTGTTTGGCAGTGGAACAGGGTTTGGCCAACCGGCCGCTGCAGGTACGTTTGTTATTTTCTCCGGAGTATTTTGTCTCTACTTTCTTTCTGCGATGTTGATTTCTCTCATTTGCTTTGTTTTTTGCTTTTCTTGCCTCGATATGGGAACTTGCGTGATGTATATCCTGCGGAATACTTTCAACCTGTGACGTGATTGGAGCGCGTTGTCTTGAGGTTCTTTCTCCACGCGAAAGAATCATGGGCGGGTGTTACTTCTTCCATTATGGTGATGGTGGCGATGGATGGCGATGATGATTACATGCATTACACTCCGGAACTCAATCTCGACTAACTTCTCCACCTGCTGGTTTCTTCTCCAGGATTTGGCAATACTGGTGGAGGATTTGGCCAGCAGCAGAACACGTCTAATACTTTCGGCGCTGCAACTACAACCAACACCGGCTTCGGTGGTACAAGTGGAGGTACTTCTAGAAATCTGTTCCATCATCGTCATCGTCGCTGTCATTATCTGCTTTTGTACATGCACAATCTTGCGGCCCATAAGGCTCATGTTGTCTTGATTCTCTGTCGTCTGCTCTTGTTGCAATCTTCTGAAACGATCGCGAATATTCCCCCCACCCCCTTTACACATAGCGACGGCAGTGGCCCAACACAATATAGAGCTGTAACCACTTGTTGTGTGCTATGTTGTGATATCGTAGAGTTGATGGGCTTGACTCGCTATGGATAAGTTTAGATCTAACATTCCTGGTACTCCTATAGGCTTCGGAGCGACTAATAACGCAGCAGCATCCCCTTTTGCTAAACCATTTGGCGGAACAACCCAACCCGGAACAGGCGGTCTCTTTGGGAGTAATAATTCTAGTAATACAACAGCTGGCGGTCCTGGATTTGGGTTCGGCGCTACTAATAATACCTCTAATGTATTTGGTGGTGGGAATACGGCGGCCGCTAGTGGAGGTGGGCTCTTCGGAAACCCGAAACCAACCTTTGGTCCTACGACAACCACTGCAGGAGCTACGGGTGGCTTGTTCGGGACTGCTAACTCGGGTACCGGAGGTGTATTTGGGGGGGGCGCAAACACAGGGATTGGATTTAGTTCGGGGACTGCTCAAGGACCTTTAACTGGGACGGCAAATCCCCCATACACCGCGTTTACGGAGAAGGAAGCACAGGGTGGTATAACCAATCACTTCCAGACAATCGCCTTCATGCCGGCTTATAAGAATTGGTCATTGGAGGTACTTATTTTGCTTTCAGGAAATCTTCGTCTCAGTCATCGCGGAGCTAACCAATATTTAGGAACTGAGGCTTCAGGATTATGTCCAAGGCCGCCGGTATGGGACTGATTCGGGAAATAGCGGCGCATTCGGTCAAGGAACCCAGTTTGGCGCCGCGTTTGGAGCTACCAGTGGTAACAACGCCCCAGGCTTTGGAGCGACAAATAATAGTGCGACTACTGCTGGAGGCCTTTTCGGCAATCCAGCTAATAATAACACCACTTCTACTCCTTTCGGGGCTACCAACACTGGAGGTGGTTTTGGTACTGGTGCTACTCAGACAGGCAGTGGTGGCCTATTTGGTGTTAATAAGCCTGCTACTGGAGGTCTTTTCGGTGCTCCCAGCAATACCACCACAACTGGCGGTAGCGGTTTGTTTGGAGCTGGTGCCAACAACACAACTACTGGGGCTTTCGGGGGAGGCAATACTACTGGTACATTTGGAGCAGCAGGAGCTGCTGGCGCTACTGGCGGCTTGTTTGGTGCTGCTAACAACAACAACAACCAACAAGCGCAGAAAGCCTTTTCTTTTGGGAACACTGGTACTGGCTTTGGGGGTGGTGCTTCAAATACTGCCTTCAATGCACAAGGGAACAATGCTACCACTACTGGGGGTGGGTTATTTGGAAACGCTCAAAGTACTACTCCTGCTTTCGGGGCAACACAGACTGGTACTGGATTTGGAGGAGCAGGGGGTGCTTTCGGGACTGCCGGCCAAAACCAAGGTGGAACTGCCTTTGGCGCATTTGGAAGTAATCAACAGGCTCAACCAAATAAACCTTTCGGCACTGCGTTCGGTGCTACCCAGGCTACCACTGCTACGGGTGGGGGTGGACTGTTTGGAAACAATAACCAGCAACAACAGCAACAGAATACTGGTGGGCTGTTCGGCGGTGGTGACAATAAACCATTTGGTCCTCCTGCCATTTCTACCGGAGCCCAGGGCGGCGGACTATTCGGGAACAATGCTACTTCTACCGGAGGCGCAACTGGAGGGCTATTCGGGGGTGGTCAAGCTACTCAGGCTTCTCAAGGTGGGCTGTTTGGGGGTGGGGCTGGTGCCAATGCTGGAAATGTGGGACTATTCGGCAATAATGCCAACAAACCGCCGGGCACACAGGGCGGCGGGCTTTTCTCGAACACTGGTCCTCATACATCAAACAGTGGCGGCCTTTTTGGGGGCACGGCTCTTGGCGGTTCCCAACTAAATACTTCTACTGGTGGCGGGTTCTTCAATAATCAGCAACAACCACAACAACAGCAGCAGCAGATGGCCGGCAATAGTTTGTTTGGTAATCAGTTCGGGAATGGTCTTCAAGGCCAACAGCAGCAGCAGCAGGGCTTTACTGCATCAATCATGGATTCGCCCTATATTAACCCTGTGCTCAATTCATCTTTGGGCAATGTACCGAACTCCCCTATGGGCCCTATTGCTACCCCACTGAGCTCCAGTGTCCAGACTAAGAAAGCTGCCATGATCCCCCATTACAAAATCGCACCCAGACAACCATCCCTTGCACCTCGCCTTGGAAATAGCTTCTCTCGAAGCGGCTCACCTTTTGCCGCTTCGTCTGGTAGTCACGCTACTCTCGGTAATAGTGGAAGTTTGGGGCGCTCGTTTTCATCGACCAACAAGCTACATTTGTTCGATGGGGATGACTCAATTCTCAATTCCAGCTCTTTCACCCCCAACACCTCAAGTCGGGTTGCCAGTTTGAAGAGATTGGTCATAGACAAGAAGATAAGGGATCAAGACTTGTTTTCTGGTGGGCAAGATCTTCGAAAGGATAATTCTGGTGGTCCCGACTTTGCAGCTAAGGGTGGAACCAAGAGTATACTTAAGAAGACTGTCAGCTTTGATATCGCAGCTAGTCGCGGGGGCGAAGAGGAGCTTTATGGTGCGGGAGCTACTTCGACCAAGGGAAAAGAGACAATTGGGCCTACCCCTACAGCCGAGGAGATGGGTTTCTTGAGAAGTACTCCTGAGAGGCGGAGATTAAGGGAGGTTGAAGAAACATCAAATGGATCCTCCACGAGTGATGCACCCGTTGTTGGCAACGAGGTTGCTATTATCTCCGAGAAGCCGAAGGATGACAAGTCACCTGGAACGTACTGGATGGTGCCTAATACTTCGAAATTGAAGATGCTGCCGAAAGAGCAACAGAAACGGGTTATGAATTTGACCATCGGACGCCGCGGCTATGGTCAAGTTAGATTCGACAATCCTGTTGACATCTCTGATGTCGAGGATATCGACAAGATCCCCGGCCATATTGTTCTCTTTGCTCAACGTGTTTGCACCGTTTACCCTGAGACCATGCCTAAACCACCACCAGGCAAGGGCCTCAATGTGCCTGCTACCATTACTCTCGAGGATTGCTTCCCTGTTTCCAAGAACGAGCGTGGCAAGATCAGAGATCCCGAACATCCTCGTTATGTCACTCATATCCGTCGGTTGAAGAGCGTTAAGGACACCGAGTTCGTTAATTACCTTGCGAACGAGGGCATGTGGATCTTCCGTGTCCGCCATTTCACTACCTATGGACTCGTTGAGAGCGATGACGAGGAGGAAGATGGTGATTACACCGTTGATGAGTCGACGATTCTTCCTACTGGCGAAACCCCCACCCCCGCTAAGACTCCTGGCAGTTCTTTATGGGATGGTGATGAGGAGAGCAGTATGGATGCTGATGTTAGCGGTGTTGACAACACATCCAGTTATGATGATACATTCGACTTCAAGAAATTTGGTTCCAGTGCCATTGTGTCGGGATCCAACCGTGGTAAATATAGTTCTTTCTTGGGCCGTAGTGATAAGGAAACGAGTTACGAAGAGTCTGAAGAGGAAGGAGATGTTACTATGGATCAGTCTTTTTTAGGTGAAGGCTCCGTGGGTAGCGCTGAGGATGTGGATGAACCCGCGGAGCCGGTGTCGGACCAATCGGAGGAGGAGGTCGATACCACTGTTGTGGATGATGAAATGGATGGAGATGTAACGGGAGCTTTGGTGCTTGCCAACTCTGGCATGTTGAGCCCGGTGAAGGAATACGAGGAGGAAGATACCATCACTCAAGATTCCCCCGCGAAGCCATTGCCTATGGGTCAGGACTGGACTGAACAATTGAACAATACCATTAGTCCTAAAAAAAGGAGGTTTGGTGGCGAGAGTTTCATGGCTTCTGCTCGTAAAATTGCCAATAGCCCGGTCAAGAAATTCAACATTGAGCCGATGAGTTATGGATTATTGGATTTGGCAAATGATCTTTATGGCGGTCGGGCAAACACGATAAATGGAAATTCTACGAAAGGAAAAGGAAGGGCAACGTGGGATCAGGTTGAGGTTTGAGCCGTCTTTACCCTTTTGTTTTTCTTTAACGACGTCTATTATTTTACTTTTCTCCTTTGCATGCTTGTATCGATTTTCCTTCCCCTGGAAACAGAAATATTCCAATGTTTATTCTCATGTAAGGTTAAGCAAAACTGAATTATATAACTGAAATTGTTCTTTACTTGTAGTCTCCTACATCCTCTAGGTATCAGCACGAAAACGCGTGGACAGCAACGAAGAACGGTGAAAGCGACGCTGGTACTGCTGGGTCGGACGACAAACGGTGGCGGAATGCTATAAAGCCAGTTTGGGGGAAGGATGGATCTATCATTTATTTCGGAGACTTGGAAGGGTTAGAACGGAGGAGGAATTACGGAAACGATTTGAAGCTCGCAAAGCTCAAGTACTCTATTCATGTTTGTGATTACTGTTCCATGGTCTCTGGAAGCGAGTTCTAATTGTGTGCAGGATTCCGAGAGCCAGGGCACTCCTAAGCCTTTGGAACTTCAACTTCGAGAGACCGCCATCAAGAGGGATGAATTCAATGTTCCAGTCGCCGAGCTTAAGATGGATACACTCTTTCACTCCTTTACCCAGCTCAGCTGGAGCCCAGACGATCCTGCGAGTCAGCACGAGAAGAGCGTTTGGGAGCTTGCCAGTGTGCTCTGGGACCCTATCGCTGGAGAATTGGCCTTGGAGGGGGAGTCGCAGGAGATGATTGAGTACATGCAAGAGGCCTGCCGCAAGGAGAAATTGTCTAAGTTCTTGGAAGCTTTGGTTGAGGCCGCCGCTGACGAACATGTCCATGGCGCCACTACGCTGGAAGAAGTTGCCATCGCCCATTTGACAGCTCACAGGGTCGAACAAGCTTGTGCTTCTCTTCTTGAAGCTGGAGATTTCAGACTTGCTAATTTGATTGCTATGGTTGGCGGGGATGCCAAACTCAGATCGTCTATCAAGAAACAACTTGGGCAGTGGAAGAATAAGGGTGTGCTTGCGGAGATTCCGATTCCTATTAGGGCTCTTTATGAGTTGCTTGCTGGCAATACTTGTTACTCGGAAGGTGTCCGCGGCCCTCCGGAGGATGCCGCTCCAAACTTTTTTATTCTGGATCGGTTCAACCTTGACTGGAAGCGTGGGTTTGGACTCAAGTTATGGTACGGATGCGCCGATGAAGAGCCAATCGGGAGTGCAGTTGTCGACTACGAAACGGACATGAGAGAGTACCCCGAAGCCGTTCCGACCCCCAAACCCTGGTATCACACGGAGACGAACCCTGCCCGCGACGACGCAATTGATATTCTTTGGGGCCTGCTGAAGCTCTATGCCGATCGCGAGCTCAACCTTGAAGAAGTACTCGCACCAATGAACATGACCACTAGCTATATCGACTACAGACTCAGCTGGCAGCTGCGTACCATCCTTGCAAGGAAGGGCGTTAGAGACTTCAGCGGCGGAAAGCTACACAGGAGGATCGATGGTCCAGACGAATTCATCGCCGGAAGTATGGCCGATCAAATCACCATTGACTTCGCGGGCGAGCTTGAGACTCTTGGAATGTGGGAATGGGCAATCTTCGTCCTCCTCCACCTTACCGACGCCGACAGCCGTGAAACCGCCGTCCGCAACGTCATAGGCAAGCACATAGACGAGCTCGAGTCTGCGGAAGGCGCCGATGTCGGGAGGAAGCTACAATTCCTCGAGAAGACACTTCTAATCCCGAAAAATTGGATCTACGAAGCCCGCGCCCTGCAAGCCCGCTCCGCCGGTGACCACTCACTCGAGGCCGAGTATCTCCTTGACGCGCAAGCCTGGAATGAAGCGCACAAGACCGTGGTTAAGAAGGTTGCGCCGGAAGCTGTCATCTCTGGCAATTTGGACGGTCTTAAGCTCATCCTCGCCAGGTTCGAAGACGTCGACCTAGTCGATAAGTGGAACTTGGGCGGCCAGATTTACCTTGACTACATTCACCTTCAAGGATACGTTCTTTCTGGCAAGCCACACCTCAAGAACGCTCCTGAGCAGAAGGGCCTGCCAAAGTCGAATAGTCCAAAGGACCTTGCCAGACGCTTGCTTGTAGGCCTCAAGAACGCCGATAGGAAAGGGTTTCTGCAGAACATCGCGGTCAGGGAGATGGCGGGCGTTGTCGGAAGCTGGGTGCTTAAGAGCGAGGATATGGTTTGTCGCCCTTTTCTCCTTTTTAATTTTTTCTTATTATTTGGGGTGGGATATGGTGCTAACGTTGATCACTTTTCACATAGATATCCGAAGCTCCGAAACTCCTAGAACTCCCACTCACCGAAGACCAGTTCCTCCGCAAGACTGTGAATCTGGGCCTGGAATATTATAAAGCAAGGTTGCAGGAGGTTAGGTAGCAGGCTTGAAATATTATTATTTTCTCCCTTCTTCGCCTTGGGCGATTGATTGCTTGATTGATGGATTGTTTTTTTTTGTCCGGGGGAAATGTGAAAAGTTTGATTCCTTCTTTTTGTTGCTTTTTTATTTTTTAGAAAAAAACAACCTATTTTCGTTCTTTCATTACTCTAAGCTTACTTATTCCTCACCGTCCCTTTTTATTTTTTACCCTTTTTTCCTTTTTCCTTTATATAGCGGGTGCCTTTGTGCGGTGATGCAATTTTAGTATGATACGTCGTGATCTGAGTGGTGATAATTGAGTTCGTCTTTTTTGCGTCTTTCCGATTTCTTTCTATGATACTTGGCGCTAGCACGTGCTAGCGGGATAATCTTGTACCCTGTAGGGAATACCGGTATGAAGCCATTGGCGTGGGTGGATATCCGGGCGGTGAAAGGAAAACGAGTCCCTTAAGCCGGTTTCAAGCACTGGCGTTGAGGCTGCAATTGTGCTACATTAGGAAGAGGAAAAGCTGTAAATAGGGCGTATGATTGCATTTCTGTTCTGCCATTTTGTATAATGCCGTGTAAAAACTGTATAATAATATATTATATATTATATATTATTAGACCACTAAAATGGGATTTATTTATTTTTTCCCTCTTTTCTCCTTCCCGTTTTTGAATAGAAATTAAGGTGGAAAGGGAGAGAGATACAATGGCACATCTAAGTGGGGAAGGGGAAAACATTGTTTTCCATTGGGAAGAATTGGGTGCTTGCGGATAGAAGATAGTTGCTGACTAGTTGTTCTCGTCAACCTCATTGTACAGTACGAGTATGGTACAGTATGATACTGTACTTGGATATAAGTCAGTCAGCGTGGGGTGGTTGTGAACCGGTTTGTTAATACCAGATAGTATTGGATCGAATGTTGGTTGGGGAAAAGTGCCACTGAAAGGAAAAAAAGAAAAAAAACTCCCCCATTAATATTAGTGAAATTTAATTATGAAGTCTATCATAAAGGACCTAATTCTTTACACTGATAGATAAACCAGCTAAGTCCAATACGAGATTATTATATTATCATAGGAATTATTACCTTTAGTAGAGAGAAGATCGGTTCACTTTGAATTATATAATATAGCATCTGAGTTCAGATGAAATAATAGTATCATAATTATTATTTGATAAAATTGATAGTTAAATAGGTAATAATTATATAAATTACAACCAATTCCATAACTATCTAAATTATATTACTTTTTTATGTCTTTTACAGCCAACCAGGGATTGTGATGCTATTACAGAATTTTATTCATAATTTGCTTTCCATAATTTTTTTTCCCTCTCATTTTCCATGTATGGTAACCTTCCTTAAAGTCCTTATTTCCCAAACTTTTTCAAAATGCAACTAGTACTGTACACTTTATGTTTATCAACACCTATATGTCCTAGCCGTGGCAATGTACACAGTTTATATATATAGGTAAGCTCAAAGCACCGAATCAAGTAAGTATAAGTGAATATGATTAACCTATTTTGATGAAATACTATAGTAGTTTTCATTAGTACATGACGAACAGGGCATAAAAATGATATATATATATATATATGTACACACATATCCAGGCCAAGATCCTTAAACCGTTATCCAAGGACAACTCATCTAATAATTTAAGTAATTAGACTAATATTTAGAATATGGAGGAAGGAAGAAAGGGGAAGTATGATGTCTTTAGTAAGCAGTGGTTATTTCCCTCTTGTTGATGTTTTTAGAAGACTTTTTTTTTTTTTCTTTTTTCCCTCTTCTCTCTCCTTTACCAGCATATTATACTTTTCATTTTCCCCGATCGATTAGTTATTACTGGGAAGTATATTAATCTAGACCCTAATAATTATTGTTTAATTCCACAAGGGGGGGAATTTTCGCGAGGTATGATATAGTAATAAGGTTCTATAGGGGGAGAGCCAAGAGAAATGAACATGTATGGGGAGGAACCAAAAAAGAAAGAAGAGTGGGGGGGGGGGTAAGGAAGGATGTGGGAAGTGGAAAGGAAAAACAAAAAAAGCATATCGTAGACTGAGAGTTGAACTAGAACATTACAGCAAAGTTATATAACTTCACCAGGCCGAGCAGAAGAGGATAAAGAGCATGTAACCATTTGTGATCACCCGATATGCTAACGCTGTTATCATACTACTGCCCAAGACCACCTCTCAAGATAATAAAAGTTCGCCACTTTAATTCAAGCAGTACGGACTCCCTCTCAATCTTCATGGATCCAGATATCATATACCCCGTTTCCCCCCGCCCCCCGCCCCCCCGAACGAAATTTACGAAATCCCCGCACCCGTCATAGCAGGCACTACCGCACAGACCCTGCACAGCCCTATGTTCCCCCAAACCCCTTAATACCATTCCAACCCCTTCAACCCACCTTCCCCCACCCCCTAGCACCACAGCCTCTCACTCGTTCTCGAATCCCCCTTCCCCCTCAACCCCACACCAGCAACCCAAACAAAAACCCCCTCGAGCAAAAGCTACCCCCCCTCCCACACACACCCAGATACAAGACACAAGGCACAACCCCGATCCACAAGTCAGGATCTGAGTTGAGCCGAGTTGACTATCACACAACAGGAACGCGCGCCCACTGACTGGTATGATATCATACGTATTACCCCGGACCTTGGTCGAATTCAGAAATAGTCTTGGCAAGGATTTTTCGCCCAGCCCAGCCCAGCCCAGCTGCGCGCGCGCCCTCCTCCCAACTAAACAAGGTTGTCACAAAAAAAAAAAAAAAGCTATGATAATAATATGATAATATGAATATCTTCCCATTCCATAGAGGCCTAGGTAGGGTACGGAGATTAGAAACCTTTGCTCGGGGGGGATACTCACTTCTTCCGAAACGAGGGTACATGTACTAGTACATGTACTACTAGTACAGCAGCACAGGGTATATATATAACCAGGTAAATTAATTATCATACCCACCCCACGCGTAAAGAGATCGGTGGGTATGTTGGGGTATGCAGGAAGGGGAAGGGGAGGGGGGAGATCATCATGTTCTAGTGTGTGTGGGGTATTTATTTATTTATTATCATTATAAGTGATGCTGAAGTGAGTGCTATGTTGTGATTGTTTTCGAAATCGCGGGGGGGGGGGGAAGGGGGAAGGGGAAAAAAGTGGGAATATGAGTGATATGTAGTAACATATTATAATACATCTTGTGAGTGGTTTGTTTGTTTTAGTAGTAGAGGGTGTGTGTATATCATACATATATCGTGGGTATCATAATATACTGCTTAAGTTACTCGCGCGATTCTTCCCTCCCCCCGTGCTGGCGCTATGGAAAGCAGCAATACAGACGATGGCTTGGACTCCCGTTATCATACCAGATCCAAGTACATATGCGAGATACTGTGAGCATTGGGATTAATATGATATTATTGTGATATATATACCCCCCCCAAAACCCACAAAACAAACCCTTCTCCCCCCCCAAAGAAGAAACTTCCGAGTGATACTCCATGACCAACACCTTTCTTGGGAAACAAAAATAAAAAATAAAAATAAAATACACACACCTTCCCAATATCACCTATCGTAAGCAAAAGGAAATTATACTGTACTGTACTGTACTGTACACGCATCAAAGAAAATAACTACACAACCAAAGTATGATATGATACAGTACAGTACCACCCATGATTATTTCAGCACATCGCACCGCATAATATTAAGTGAGACAAACACCAAAAACCGGAAGGTACCACCGTACCATAACACTTGATTCATTCATTCATTCATTCATTCATTCATTCTACCCGCGCGCCCACCCCCTCCCCTCCCTGCAGGGAAATTAAAGCCTTCCTACGTACAAGTACTAGTACCCCTCCCCGATCGTTGTGATACTGAGCGAGCGAGCGCGACGGGGTTCCAGCTTTTCTCGCCGAGTACCGTACTAGTTAATTAGTTAGTACACAATTCAGCTCTTGATAAGCCTCTTCCATCTCTCTTTCCAAGTTTAGAAAAAAAAAAGTCGCGCGTCGTACTTGGGTTACTCAGGTAATTTCCTTTCTTTGCTTGCTTACTTACTTGCTTTGCTTGCTCCCCTATTTGCGACCGGGATCCCTTGCGCAATGTACTGTCCGATACTCGAGTGCTTGTGCAGTACCGTACTCGTACTGCCAAGGCAAGTTGTTTAACTACTCGCTAGGGTCTTCATGAAGGCTCACTCGAAAAGGAGATGTGACCGATGAACTTGACCTTTGCCTGGATTTCAACACCCGCGCGTCTAAGTAATGTTGCCATATTAATTAATTAATTGATTGACTACTCTTTGCTTCTACGTCCACTGTTCTTTTTTTTTTTTGGTTTGTTTGTTTCTCATGTTCATACGTCACGTTTAGTCGTTCGGAAATTTACCCATGTGGGTGTGTGTGTGGCTTGGGAGAGTTTGGTTTTGTTTCATTCTATTTCGTTGAGGATTTGAGATGCGTGGTATTACATATGTTTTGTCCGTTTGGCTGTTTATTTGCTTGACTTCGTACATGATTGAGAGATGATGATGATGATGATGATGATGATATGGGACAAAGTAGAAGGGGAGAGAGGGAAGAAGGGGAAATTCGGTCATGTTGGTGAGATAATTGAGGGTGTGAATGAAAAACAGGGTCCCAAGCTAGCCTTGTGATATGAGATGCTATGATGATACGAACATGATGACAAGAGTCCTATGTGCATGAAAGGGGTAGAGAAGAAGGGTTTAGAAAATAGGGGAATAAGAATGACAAGGGTAAAAATTTAATAATAAGAAAGGCGTACTATACTTAACACCTCGCTATGATAGAAAGGAGAAAACAGAAAAACTCCGACAGAAAGAGGAGCGCCATGCAGTATCCAAAATAAATGAAGAAAGAAAGATTATCAGGAAAAACAAAAACAAAAAAAAAGAACTCCTCTCCCATCTATATATATCCCAACCAGTCCAATCCCATCATAAACGACAGTTTCCGATAATTTAAACAATCATGGGAAAAATAAAAGATGAAAAAAAGGAAAAAAGAGAAATAGATAGATAACACACATCGCTGATGAAAAACAGACAAACAAAGAAGCAATGCGTCCAACCATCAATCACTGGAGAGAGATAGATAGAGAGGATGCAATGCATACGCTCACACCCAGGGACTCCGACCCACCCCATTCGACCCCCTTGCTAAAACCCCATTCCTCACAGGCGACCGCCCAGCCGGCATGTTGGTCTCGGAGAAGGTAGGCGTTCCACGGATGCGGTCGAAATTGAATAGAGTCTTCAAGCTTCCCACTTGATTCTCGAACTCCTTTGTAGGAAGTGAGGATGGTCCCGTGTCCTCCCCCTCCGTCCAGGGCGTTACCAGGTCGATCGAGCGCGGGGAACAAGAGTATGATTCCGGGTTATGCAGTGGTGGCAGCGGGCGCGTGTGGTACTGTGATGTACTCGCAGTGCGGATGGGCGGCCGGCGGAGTGGGGCGTACATACTTGACGGGGAGGATGGAAGGGATGTCGGCGATGGGAGGGGAGCCGGCTCCAGCGGGAAGTAGACTGGATGCTGATGCGGGGATGGGGGGGTTGGCAGAGCGCGGGGCGCTGTCGGCATTGAGGGTTCGACGTAGTTTCTCGACGGAGCGGGGATGTGACTGGGCGGCGGGGCATAGTGGAATGGAGCACTGGCGAGAGTTGGTGACAATGGTGGTGGTTTCGACTGGTCCTTTCGCCGACACTTTTCCGAGCAGTAGAGGATCTTTGTGTTCGGTACTACAATCTGATTCTCGCAATGCGCGCTTCAAACGAAGAAACATGTCAGCACCTCAATTGCAAAAAGGGAGGGGAAGAGTAGAGCTTACCAGAAAGGCAAAAAACTCGTCGCCATGCACGCATCTACGTCGCCAACAACGTTGCTACCCGCCTTCAATCCCTTAACACGAGTCCCGGTGGAAGCAGTCCTGGGCGCTGCTGGTGGTTTAATACCACGTCTCCTGTTGGTAGCCAGTTTGACGGTTTGATGGGAAAATAAATTCCCGACCCTTTTTAAATATTATTTTTGTACTGTGTGTGGTGCTTTTCCTGGTTGTGGAAAAGGCTGTCTCCGCCCGCGCCCGGAACAACAGGGCTTGCAGGTGGCAGGACAAGGGGGAACTAATCGAGAAGGATGGATGGGGATTGGGTTTCGTTAAATCGCGCGGCCCAGTTTTGGAAGCTTATCTTCCGCTATCAGTGCTCTGTGCGGTGATGCGTCGTGTTGCTTGCTGCGCGGTCTAAAACAGGGAAGGTTGTTGGACGGAATTGCAGTTTTGAGGTCTCCACTTTATTTTTGTCTCGAGCCGGTGTCTTAAAATCTTTTTTTTTTTTTTTTTTTTTTTTTTTTTTTTTTTTTTTTTTTTTTTTTTTTTTTTACTTTTATTTCTGATCGAGAGATAGTAAGATCGGTAGGGATAATCGTTGTGGGATGATTGGGTTTGAGGGTTGGGTAGGGGAGAGAAGGATGAAGGGAACAGTAGGGGGAGGAGGAGATGGATTTGTCGATTGTTGTTCCAAAAGAAAGAGCTCGGGGGATAGGAACGATATATAGCTGGCCGAGCTGATCCGACCTGATCACCGGAAGGGAATGGACGGATAATGGTAGGAAGTGCTATCAAGCGTGGTGATGTAGGTGAGGTATGATAGGAATAGATAGATATGTAAAGTGATGAAGGGGGGGGGAGGAGGATGGGCCCAGTATATAATTATTTTTTGGGACCTTTTCCTGAAGCAATCTATGTATGAAAGTGGTGAGGTAGCTCGAGTTAGGTAGGGAAGTGTAGGTATGTTACGGATGAAATGATGGGAGTGAAGGCTATCCTAGAAGAGGGGAAAGTGAAGGGGGGGGGGTGGGTAATGGTCTGAATGTGCCAGTGTGTGTGTGAGTGATGTATGTAGGTGGGAGGTGGCCTTTTTTCTTCTTCCCACTTCCTAGGCCCTTTCCTTTCACCTTCCTGCAGTGGTGAGGGAAGCAGGAGGTATGATAGTCGATGTGATTTCGGCAGTCGAGTTGGGTAAGGAAATGGAATGAAATCCAATAAAAAATAAGTAGGTGCGTGTGTGTGTAATGAGTGAAGTAACTCGAGCACAGCAACAGGCAGTGCTTCTACCGTTACCGTTTTACCTCTCTTCTGGAAGCCTGATCCTTCCTTCGCTTCAACCGAGAAAGTAGAATGCCACGGTTAATCTCGATTCTCGCCTCTCTCTTCTCGGGATTATAAAACAGAATTGGCTCACTTTTTCCTGCTTTTTGTTATTCCCTCGTGCTTTCTCCTGTCTTCTCCTCCCTTCCCTTTTTTGGGTATTGGAATTCCTCCAAACTACTTTCCGCCAAAGAGTAGCAAAGGTAGGCGAGTGGAGGAGGGGAAGGGGATGAGAGGATCGGTAATCAAGATAGAGTAAGTACCGCAGGAGAAGGGAGGTGTATGTACTCGAGTATTGGTACTGTACTCCAGCAGGAAAAATAAAAAAGATAAAACCAGCAAGTTCTTTTTGATGCGGGTCAATTATCCACCCTCACACTCACACTCACATAACTCACACTCACACAACTCACACTCACACTCTTACCACAGCAATCTTTGGGAAGAAGAAGCACGCAAAGCAACCCACTCAATCCCTCGCACTCACGCACTCACTCACACACCTCAATTTGTCCGCACCCCCTCTTTTTTTTCCCCTTCTCCCTGGGTTGGTGCGAATGATGAGCTTAAGTCCACCGTTTAACCCCGTACTCCGTTCCAAGGAGCAAATGAGAATTAAGGGAGCGGTATTATAAAATATATATCAAATTTTTTTAGATAGTGCTCCTCCCCCTCTCTCTCGCTTGCACGTTAGATGCGCAGTGAGATGTATGAGTAAAGTTCGTTCGACCTGGAGACAGGCGTGTAAGGGATCGCGGAGGGGAAGGTGGAGGGGGAGGGGAAATTTTGATAAGAGAGTGACGGGTGCAAGAGATGGAAAGGGTAATAATTCTCGCTCCCTCCCTCTCTTCTCCTCCTTTCACAAAAAACAATTCTCTCGATAGATGAGTTGGAATGAAATAACTCTCTCCCTCGTGTCTCTTCTGTACTCGAGTACGTTATTTTCCCGGAAACTAAATGGAGAGGTTGCAGAATGGAAACGAATGGGGGTGATGGTGGTCGTGATTGATTGACTGATTGGGGGGGTCTGTAAAGATTGGATCGAGTAAAAAATTTCCCTCTCCCCCCTATCGCGCTTTTTCCCTTTCTTCCCCCTTGATGAACGAATGCTCTCTCCCACGTTTTGTATCCCGTCGGCTCCCTCTTTTGCTGTGGTTTGCTGTGGAGCACGGTGCTGTGACTGAGCCTGTGGTCTGCTGTGGGTCGATGATCCGTTCGTTCGCGAAGCAGACGCAGAAGCAGAAGCAGAGGTAGAAGCAGTAGCAGAGGTAAAGCAGAAGCAATGCACGATAATTCGGTAAACACCGGGAAAAGGAGAAAAAATGTGAGGATCGAAAGCGGCGAAACGAGTGACGTGCGAAACGAGTGGCAGAAGCGTGGAAGGGATCTCGTTCCAACAGGGCTCAACCAACGATTGAGAAAAAGAAAGCAAAAACGAGAGAAAGCTTTCCTCTTCTCTTCTTTTCCCACCGTTAAAGTAAAACGAGAGTCCGAATGCCGTAGAGCTTCTCTCATTCACAATCCCGCGAAACGGCAGTTGAAGCCGGAAAGAAGGACGGGGGGAGGGAGAGGTGGTATGTTTTTGTTTTATGATTCTGGCAGAAACAAGAGTGGGGATGAGCCAGGTCTTTAATAACTTTGTGTTTCAATCAGGAACTTGGGAGGAGCACCCTAAACTTCAAGTATACTCGCTACTAAAGACTACGAGCACTACTGCTCCTGCCGTACTACTACGGTACTGGTAAAACAATCTTCTTTTGTTGGTGCAAGGGCAGCCCTTTCGAGGGGGTGGGGCTCTCGAGATCGATAAAAGATCTAGAAATCGTGGAGAAGAAAGGGGATCAAAGGATCGAGACGATGAGAAAAAAAAACATCTCGTGGAGGGAATTAAGATGCGCTGAACCCTTGGTTCCCCCCTTCTAGACCACCACCGCCACTCCTCTTGCGATGTGTACTGTACTGTACTGTACTAGTGCAGTACCCCGTTTTGGTCGCCTTTTCTCTGCCTTTTTGCTTGAGCGAGGTACAAATATTCGAATCGCGACTTGTCATCGACGATTCCAAAGAGTTGAGGGTGCTCGCTCACCTGCGGAACTGCAAAGTCCCCATGTCTTTCGACCGCTTTTTTTTTTCCGTCCGAGCGTTCGGATGGATCCTATTAATAGGAACTCCCGCTGTGCTTCAGATCTCGAAGTGGTCGAAGAGCTCCCTGACCAGTCGCGAATTACGACTTCATTTTCTCGAGAGCCTTTCCAAACTTCAGCTTGGCTCGTGAAGAGGATGTAAACAGGAGCACCGTTTCCACGAGGATAGCCGTGTTGTTTTTAGGCACATCTTCGAGTTACTGAAGCTGGTAATCAGAAGCAGTGCTCGTAGAACTGTCCGGAATCCCCTCGAGTCACACATAAAGTAAGACAACATCTGATAGCTCTCCCTGTGGTGGATGCCCGTATTGTTGCTCGAACTAGCTCTCCCACCCCCCCCACACTCATCGTTACCACGGGGTGGGCGAGCGAGAAGGCGCATGTCGGGGGGGAAGGGTCCCTACATCTCTGCGCCAAATGGTTCCTCTGATTCAAGAACCTCAAAGCTACCCACAACAGATGCACATCTCATCACATACAAGTACTCGAGTACACATACACCCGCACAAACCCCACCACCAATGACTTATCAAACCACCGCCACCAGCCAATCTTCCTCTTCCCCCCGCTTCAGCTAGGACCGGGAGTTTGTTTATATCAACTTCCCTTCATTGGTTTCAAAAGTAACATAGGAAACAAAACCGAAAAGAAAAGAAAAAGAGAGAACTAGAACAAGAGGATTATCATAAAACGGCATATCGTACCAACCTTACCCCGCAACCCTACCCCACATTCGCAATCGACCTGCCCAGCCCTGCTCTGTCCCCTCTCAGGCATCCAATTTGCGAAACAGAAGGCCAAACCAAACAAAATCCAAGATGCAAGAAATTCAGGAAAGTGATTTAAAAGCAAATCTGAGCAATCAATATTTTTCTTTTTCGCCACCGCCAAATGTAGGAGGGTTTACGCGTCAGGAGGGTGGGGAGTTCAGGTTTGTTGAGAGAAAGAGGGAATAATAATAGGGAGTTATCATACGGTGCCTGTCGAGAGATAAAAGCGAGTCATTGCTCCTGCTGACTGTGGAGTTGTTGCTGCTTTTCTAGGAATTTGCCAATTGGGTCAATTGATCTGTTTGGCTCTTTCCTTCGTTTGTTCCCTGTTCAATCATTCATTCGTCGCTCCGTTTCTCATATCTATCATAATCTCGGCGGGGTGCGGGAGGAGGAGGGGGGGGAAGGAAACGGGGGGGCGGGGAGCTTGGGCCACTTCCAGCCCCGGTGGAGTCTCTTTTCTGCTTGTGGAGCTTGAGTGGTGATTGGCTGGTTGGTTGGTTGGTTAGGTCAGCCTTATTAGGCTGCGCTGTCTATGGGGCGATCGCGAAATTTACACTTCCTCACTGGTATTTGTGGGTGTAGTGAGATAATTCCGATACGATGCGATTACTCGAGTAGACAGGAAGAGGTTGCTGGCGAGAACGGGCTGGCACTATTGATAATACCGGTGGAGGTTGTCACCCCTGTGTAGCCGAGGCATACCAACTCGGAAATTAATAAGAACTAATATATTTTTAATTGAAGACACGATAATATTATTATGGTAGGAAATAATTCGGGTCAAGAGAAATAATTTCAAACCTCTTCTGTGCTGACAAACCGGAGGAAAATGACAAACAGATACGTATAATAACTAAGATCACAATAGAGCGATAGGAATTAATAGGAAAGCAGGTTAAATTGTAAAATTATAATAATATTATATTCTGAAATTTGTTACTACGCTGAAAGGTACCGTACTGTACAGTACACGACAAGCGATCAGTTTGGAAAATTGTACAAGTATCATATATGTTCCATCAAACCAACTACAAAGGTCTGGCAATAAAAAGTGGTACCGGTACTTGTACTAAGCGCATGTGAGACACACAGGTACTGTACTCGGGTAGAGATACTCGAGTATGCAGAGTGACTTCAAAGATTACTTGAATAACTGTATTATCATACTAACTTACTAGTACTCGATACCATACATCATCAGAGTATGATAAAAGCTGCAAGGTGAAAAAGTGTGGAAAATATAGAATTTGAAGAATTAAATAAAGTATCATAACAGAAATTTTACCCAGCTGGCAATGTCCCACACTGGGTTTCTTTTCTTTTCTTTTCTTTTCTTTCTTTTTTTCTTTTTTCCCCTTCCCCTTACGCCCGGAGCTAAGGTACCGGTATGATGCCGGTAGTATACTCAAACTTTACTAATCACAGACTGCCGTAATCCAAAGAATCTTTCCTTAATAACTCGAATAATTGAACATCACGCTATGACGTTAAAAATTTCCTCTCCAGGGTAGGGGGGGGGGGGGAAAACACCGAGAAATCTGACCTCGAAGGCCCAGCTTAAGACAAAGCAAAAGGAAATAAGAACCACACCTTTTCCAGTAAAGGCAACTCCAACGTCCTAGCTCCAGGTTCAATTATTCGAAGTTCTTGGGGTACAGGGTTGAGAAAAGTCTTAGCCACTTCTGAGAAAGCATACGGCATTTGTGTGAAGACTAAGCCGAGTTGGGAAGTTCAGGTGATACCAAATGCCTACATTTTAGTCATGGTAAAAAGTGATGGATACTTTTGAAAAGGGAACTGCTGTGAGTGACATCTTATGAGCATGGTTGGTCAAGTAATGAAGTGTATTTATAGACTAAACTGCAAGAATTAGTATTGAGTTGCCTCTCCTTCAGCATCAATTATTGCTTGAGTGGTCTGAAACAGTAAAATTCGCAGCCAGGCACAGAGTTCCTATTATAAGTAACACTATTCCAAAACAAGGTTAACTAAAGAGGCAGGCAACAATGTCAGTTTATAGAGCAAGATAATTGAACTACAAGCTACATACAATGTCACAATCTCTTCAAGTCTTAAAGTCTCTTTCTGTTCTTTCTTCCCATTATAATGTACTACTAGCTACCGGATTCAGAGCACAGTCAGGACCATGGAAAACATGAGTACCATAACAGTCAAAAATTAGAAATTGTCAGTCCAAATTGCAATTACTCCACAACCCTATATTGCACTAGGTCCTAGGCAGGATCACAATAGTCAGTTATTATTATAATAGGAGGAGAGCAAGGCAGATATGAAGAGAACATTTGAATTGTTCTTAAGTTTAGAGTTCGTTACGGGGCGGGCCCGCGGGGGTATTTTGTTGGCCCTCCCCGCCCCGCCCCCGTCCGGGGTCCTACCCCGCTCTTTCCCTGGACGGGGCCCCATTTCTTCCCACCCAAATTTACCGGGGGCCCGTAACGAACTCTACTTAAGTTGGAATAATAGAGTGATAGATCTGCTTGTAATAGGAACAAATTAGTATACTCCTTTGAAGACTGAAGGAGAGAAGTTAAAAGACGGAAAAATATGTAGCTGTACATGGGAAAAGATAATTGGACAGGAGATATATAACTCTTGATAGCTCTCCTCATCTATATGAGGGTAAAAAGAGCAGGTGGGGTAGGGCTTAAAAGCTTTTAGAAAAAGGAAGAAAAATATAACATGAATTTTCTAAGCTTTAGAATTCAAGTGATATTGTCAAAATTTAATCAAATAATATCTCCACATCTCAGACTCAGATCTCCACTTCTCTTAGTTAGAATAGTTCATGAAACTTGAACTATTGAGCATGATAATGCAATCCTGCTATTAGTACTATTATTATGCCATATTAAATATAATAGTAGATGAAATAATGATTTGATTTGGTGGTTGTAGCTACTATATGTACTGTCAGCATATGTTCAGTAAGCCTATTACTGAAGGATATAAGATGTTTCTAGTCTTCAATATTGGCTATTCATATAGTTGGATTTTTACCTTTTAGTTTGACTTATTTACTAGTATTCAACAAGATAATCTTACAGTAACTGGTTCAATAGTGTTTCAACTGGCATGTTCTCTTCCCTATAGTTCTGGACTCAGTTTCAATATATATATGAATACTGATTTTTTTTCTTACTCTTTCCAACAACTTTTATAATATTAGTATTAGATATTGTAGAAGAGTATAAGTAAATGCTAGCACATTTTCACTTTACCTGCATGATTATTGTAAAAATACTCCTTTGAATAAGATATCAGGAGAGCCAATTAGGCACAGGGAGGAGGTCTAAATATCTAGTGATAGGATAATAGTCCTGTACAATTTTTAACAACAATTCATACACTTGATGAACAGATCAATACTAAGTAGAGGGGACTACAAATTTCATGTAGTAATGGGTCCATAATTTGATATGTATTTAGACTAGTTGAGTATACAAATATTCCTATTTCTGTTATTATTAATGACTACAATAAATACAAGATTGTAGTAGATATTGCTGATCAGTATAGGTATTATTAGTTTGAATTTTTATAAGAGCTGGGACAAACATGTTGTATAGAGTTTATAGATCTTTTATTAGAAATAGCAAGAGACTATGAGATATACTCTTATAGTCATTTGTTATTCAGATTATTTCCTAAAGTATACTTTAGCTTTAGATATGTTTTGACTTCATGGAATTAATTTTGGCTACAGGAATATATGAAAGCCTTTGATTAATGCATTTGGTAAAGGCAAAGCAAAAAGACTATAGGAAAATAGAAAGGCCAAAATGTTAGTTGCTCAGAGCATTGAATATCTGAAGGCTATAAACAGTTGTAGTATAGTTTTCTTTTATTAGTATGGAGTTTAAAGTGGTAAGAAAGAGAGGTACTAGTATATGAAAAATATTATAAGAGTAGGTAGTAATTTATGAATGGATTAATAGACTTGGTTATTATAAGAAGAATTTCATATATGAACTCTTGGTATTTTATTTTACCTTTTTACTACTACTACTATTTTTACAATTATCACTCTTGATTTTTATTTAAACTCTTTTATAGTTAACTTGTTTCTTTTATCTTTATGATATTTAAAATCTTATAAGTGCTCACTTATTACTGTTTGAGCATTTTGATATTATAACCATTTTTGATAAGTACTAAGTTTTTTTTTTTTTTAAACTATTTAGCTGACTGTGAATTTTACTATTTCAGACTACTTAAAGAATAGCATGAAGGTATTATAGCATACTGTAGATGAGAATATCATGTTTCTCATTTGAAACTGCATTTAAATAGTATTTAAAATTATTTCTAAGGTAATTATATTACCAATTCTCTTCTATATTATACTCAACTAGCTTTGTATATCAAGTTAGAAGTTTTGAAAGAGATTAAGATTTGAAGACTAGGCTAGCTAATATAATATTATGGTCTCTATTTAATTAAGATTCTAGTAGTGACTAGTATAGCTCTTTTAGTCAAACACAATATTTTCTACTACTACTACTTATAAATAGTATTAATAAGTAGTATTAATATGGTAGTTCTAGTATAATCCACTATTTCTATATCTAAGACTATCTCCAGTATAGGAGTTAGTGAGGTCCGACATCAGTAAAAATACTGGCTGAGTCTGATATGCAGGTATTGTATCCAGACAGCTGTTGCATGTCAATTGTATCCTATATATTATATATATTAGGAAATTCAGTGTGCATTCCTAGTACATGGAGCATATTCAGTGAGTACTGGAGATGTTATCTATATTTAGTGGTAATATGGAATGTCAAGAATATTTGGTGGTAACAGGGAATGTCTGAGGATGTCTGAGGCATCAGGAATACATCCTATGCGAGGACTTAGCAGGCCTTATTTCTGGATCTGGTTACTATCACTTGCAAGTCTAAGTTAAATATAATTTAGTTTTCATGCTAGTACTAGCATGACTATAAAAACAAAGGTCTGACACTACACTACTCCTGGTAAACACTAGAATCAGCCTCTCTAATATAAAGCTAACCTTTATGTAGGAGAAAAATAGGAGATACAGCAAGAAATCTATTTTAGGTTTTAGAAGAATTGTAGAATAATAATGCTTCAAGTACTGACTGCAAAAGCAAGTGATAGTTATGTTCTGCTAATGGTAACTTGACCTTAAGCTAGATGTGGTTCATTATCCTAGTGTACTAGTATTTATTACCACTTACAACTATATACAACATTCTCTCTTATATTTATGATTGGCTAAGTGAACACTATATTCCTCAGAGCTCCTATAACCAATTCATATGATACTTCACTACCTAGTTCTACTCAATACCAGCTTTCCAATAAGAGAAAGAATATCTACTTGGTACTAAAACCTATGGAGTTAGAGCCTATAAGGGAAGTGGTATTTCCGGATGAGACTTTAGCTAAGGGTTGACTTTGATGCCAGATTCCTTCAGGGTCCTTTAGATATAGCATGTAATACTTTAAAGCCTAGTTCTACTGGATACTAGCTTTCTAACAGACTATAGAATATTTACTTAACACTAATGTCCATAGAGTCACAGGTTATTATGAAAGTAATATTTCTGAGTAATACTTTGACTAAGGACTGACTTAGATACCAGATCATTTCAGAGTCATTTTGGGCAAAGTGTACAATACTTTAGAATCTGGTTGTACCTAATGCTAGTCTCCCAATAAGTGATAGAATATCTACTTGACACCAATATCCATGGAGTTATAGGCTGTTATGAGTATGGTATTTCCAGGTAGGATTTTGGCCAAGTGCTAAGTTTGATGCCAGATTCCTTCAGAGGCCTTTGAACACAGCATGTGATATCTTTAAGACTGGTTCTACATGATGCTGGCTTTCCAATGGGCTAAAGGTATTTAGTTGACATCAATATTCATGCAGTTACAGGCTGTTGTAAAAGTGGTATTTCCTGAGGAGGCTTTAGCTAAGTACTAACTTTGACATCAAATTCCTGAAGAGTCTATTGGATACTGTATGTGATACTAGAGACGTAGTTGTATCGAATGCTAGGTTTCTAATGAGCAATAGAATGTCTACTTGATGGCAATATCCATAGTGATACAGGCTGTTATCAAAGTAGTATTTCTAAGTGAGTCCTTGGGTAAGTGCAGACTTTGATGCTAGATTCCTTCAGAGCCCTTTAGGCACAGCATACAATACCTTGAGGCCTAGTTCCACTTGATGTTAGCCTTTTAATGAGCTATAGAATATCTACTAGATGCCAATATCCATTGAGTTACAAGTTATTATAAAAGTGGTATTTCCTGGTAAGGCTTTAGATAAGTGCTGACTTTGACATCAGATTTCTCCAGAGTCCTTTGGACAAAGCATGTAATGCCTTGATGCCTAGTTCTACTGAATGCTAGCCTTTCAATGAATTATCGAATGTCTACTCAACACCAGTATCCATGGAGTTACAAGCTGTATGGAAAGTAGTATTTCCTGATAAGACTTTAGCTAAGTAGTACCTTTCATGCCAGATTCCATCAGAGCCCTTGGGACACAGTATGTGATCATTTAGAACCTGGTCCCACTCAATGCCAGCATTCCAATAAGCTATAGAATGTCTACTTGACACCAGTATCTAGTGCGTTAGAGGCTATTATAAAGGTGGTATTTCATGGTTAGGCTTGGCTAAGTGTAGACTTTGATGCAAAACTCCTTGAGTATCCTTTGGACATAGCATATGATACTTTGAGGTCTGGTTCTACTCAATGCCAGCTTTCTAATAGGCTATATATTGTCTACTTGATACCAATATTCATAGAGTCACAGGAGGTTATGAAAGTAGCATTTCCTGGTAAGGCTTGAGCTAAGTACTGAGTTTGATGCCGGATTCCTACAGAATTCCATGGACACTGCATGTGATACTTTAAGACCTAGTTTTACTCGATGTCAGCCTTCCAATATGCTATAGAATATCTACTCTATCCTAATATTCAAGGAGCTACAGTCTGTTGCGAAAGTAGTGAGTTGCTAGTCTATGACTAGATACTTTTGAATATTAGCTTATGTAGGATACTCAAATGATAATAAAGGCAATTTTTTGAGACAGATTTTGTAAAATACCAAGTGTGACCTAGGTCAGTAGTATGAGTTACTT
This sequence comes from Tuber brumale, assembly GCA_014065205.1. Classification (NCBI taxonomy): domain Eukaryota; kingdom Fungi; phylum Ascomycota; class Pezizomycetes; order Pezizales; family Tuberaceae; genus Tuber; species Tuber brumale. The sequence continues at coordinate 192,137 of JACCEG010000206.1, forward strand.
TCTTATATCTTGTGAATCTGGTAAATTAGTACATACTTTGTGCTTCAGATGTCAGTACAATGTCAGTGTGAGTCTATGATATGTAGTTACCACTTGTGATTGCATTCTGTATTTAGTGTAGATTTGGTTGCTACATCTGCTTATATCCTGTATTTCCTGTAGATTTAGTAGTTATATCTAGTTGTCTCATGTAAAGACTGTACTTGATTGGCTATTATTAGGTATATGAAAATCTAAGATAAAGTACACAGACCTCATGGTACAGTAACTGCGCACAGACCCTCGATTTACCGAAGCCAACATCTTGCTCCAATCCCCTTATGGGGCTCGCAAGGCGTGAGCAAGATTTCGATAGTTGCGTCACATAACTAAAATGTCATATCAATGAAGCCAACTTCATAACAACATATATATTGCCGCTGTCTATCCAGCCACATGCTGTTTGTGGGATATAGGGGAAGGGACCTTTGACAACATCTGGGAAGTGGAACGGAAGAGGTCTGTAGGAGGCACATTGAGATAATAGGCTTCAAGGTAAGGCTTCTTAATTATGGACTGAAAGTGACAGGAGGTTTCCGGCGAAGTACTCCAAGATGATGTCCCCATAGTGGAGGCTATTAAGGATATACTGAATCCACCTATACCCTTCTGGGATCAGCTGCAGGTTAGTTGGCCTTAGAAATATGACCTCTCTATAGAGGCAGGCAGACTAAGTAGAAGCACGCTCAGACAGGAAGACCTAAATAAGTCAAAGACCCTTAAGAGGATGACATGTTGGGCTTAGACTTGTAATTGGCACTCAGTGGCCCAGCATGAAACTAATCACTTCATGACTGAAGAGACTACTAGAATGATAGTCAATAAGACTAAAGTAATACAATAGTCTATGCGGAGAACTAAGTTGAAAGCTGTTATTTGGTACAACAAATAGCACAGTCACCTCAATGGAGGAATACTATTCTATAACTGTGAAATGCTGTAAGAAGTTTCAGGGTCAAGCGGTGCTCGCACTTATAAGATTCTGGACCTTTGTGTATTAAAACTAGAGTGGTACTTCAGAGGCATAGTAGTTAGAAGTAGTCCACGAATGAACAGGCACAGAATATGAATATCGAAGTACCTCCCGAGCTTTACAGACATCATCAAGCAACGGAGAAGAGATCTTATCAATATAACATTGTTTTATGCTTTAAATCTTGACTTTATCTATTTATTGAGATAAGCCTAACTCAACAGATTGTCTGATCGAAGATTTGGCCTATGTCCCTCAGTTATACTAGAGTTTGACATCTGCCTAATAGTATATTGATAGTTTTCCTGTCACCAAGGGTCACTATATGAACTACGAGTTCACTTCAAACTCCACACTCAGCTCTCGCTTCGATTACATCTTCAAAGTACCTCACTGTCCCATTTATATTCATACATTGGAAGAAATATTAGAGACAGAGCTGCTCGAAATGGAAGCAGAGTTTACATAAGAACTCAAATAGTTCACAATACCTTTCGGGATCCCAATGAGGGATCAATTCAATCGCATATATCGTACTTCGCATGGTTCAAACTGTGAGTGGAGTTCTACTGAGTCAGAAGACCTAGTCAATTGAAGTACCCAGTACTCTAAAGACCAAAAACTAGGTATGATTAGTCAAGGACTATCCACTTCCTCGGCTTGGGCCTAAAACCCATATATGTACTACAAGTACATTTTAAACCTCGAAAAAGGGAAATTCTGGTCCTGAACCTAGAATCAGATCACCTAAACCGTTTTTTACCTGCACCTCTATAACATCGCAGACATTACATACTATATATATGGTTCTTTAAGCTGTTTAAGAGATATTGAGAACTCTGATATGGAGTACCGGTAACTATTCATCCAGGGCTATTGAAACAATTAGCCTATCTTGAAAAGGTAAGAATAGCTAAGATACCATGAAATGAAAGAAAGAGGATAACAGTGGGAGAACCCATGGACAGCCAACCAGATATGACAGGGACCGATGATTCGGTCATATAGATTCCATTCCCAGCAATACCTGAAGAGTCACATTTCCAGAGAGGAGTGGTACCCCTTCTTCTCACCGATCATCCAGTGTCGCGAGCACATATCGGATATCGCGGTCCTCTACATCAAAGCCAAGAGATCATGCTGTGAATCTAGCCAAGTTAGCTAAGCGTCTTGGGATAATCTTGAGTCAAATAAGGCAAGATATAGACACCTCGCTTGACCAAGCCAACATCGCCTTCAAACATTTGAAGAGAGCCACCCAAGACAATACCTTAAAACTGCTGAAGGTTCAACAGCAAATTGCAGATGGACAGGATGTCTATGATAATGACATTGCAATCTTATTAATGCAGCTGGTAGGTGTAGAACAAGAGGTTAAGGATATCAAGCAGGAAATACTATGAGAAGTAGCCAAAAATATAAACGTACAAGATAAGCATCAGCAGGAATATCAAGATGTAACTACGAGGTTACAAGGAACTCTCGGGCAACAAAGCCAAAAGGCATTAGCCCGAGAACAGATGCTGTAGCAAATGGTTACCAGCCTAAGATCGGAATGCTTGGAATTTTGTACTCAAAGTATCAATTGTGAAAAGGATGTTAACCATACCCTAGGGCAATGGTGTTTAGACTACACAACCAGCCAGACAGAGATCTGTAATCTCCAAAACCAATAACAGCAGCAAAGTGAGGAGAGCAATAATGCCCTAAAAGTATTAATGGCATTGGTAAATCAGATACTGACTGCTGTACCAAGTCAAGAATCTGCCAGACCAGTACTCTTACCCGCAGTCAAGGAGGAGAATGACGAAGATTACTACGCTCCGTCTACGCAAGGGGAAGAGGGGAAAGGAAAGGAGGTAGCTGATGCATCCCCATTAGGGGCCCAGGGAGGTGATCCAGGAGATCCTAGCAATGATGATGATGATGATAATGAGAGAGGAAGAACGAGAGGAAGTTCAAGCCATGGCAGGAGAGGACAGATGCCAGAATGCTCTGGTATGGCAGAAATACTTGCCAATGCGATGGCACTTAATGTGTAGTGGCTATCAGAGCCACCCCCATTTTTTGAGGACAAATCCGTGTAAGACAAATATGTTTGGATTATACAATGTACAGACTATTTAGAAAGAAACCCACAGATCTTTAATAATGACTGGGAATGAGTTATATACACGCTCAACTGTACAAAGGGAGACATAGTACTTCCTTACACTATTTCGTACAGGAAGACTATGGATGGACTTCAAGGGAAATCCCAGCAGCCAGAATTGGCTACATGGACTCGATTTGAACATGACATGATCAAACGATTTGCCCCAGTGGAAGCTGAATGACAAGCCCTTAGAGAAATAAAGCTAGTCAAGTATCAGGGCAGTATTGAGCATTGCCTAATGATCATGCACAACCTAAATATTAGGACGTGCATGACTTGAGAATCCAGCAGAAAGGAAGTCGAATCCAAACTTCCAAAACAAATTGTCCTCAGGTTGTCGGCCTTGCAATACACGATAGATCAAAAATGAGAAAAAGCGCTTAAGGTATGTGGTTGATCAGAAGAAGTACTTCTCGCTAGAGAATGACTGGCAAGAGAACAATCTCCTAAGCCAAAGATAGTCCCAGAGGTCAAAAGAGAAGACTGACTGGACTCTAAACTAAAGCAACAAAGGGATAGTAAACCTTATGTCAAGGGAGGTGGAGCCCCACCAAAGAAGCGGAAAAGAGATAATGAGGTGGAGAAGCTGAGGAAAAGGTTAGGAGGTGTGGTAAAGATAACCCATACAAACTTCGACCAGGCCCATACTAGTATCCCGCAAAGTATGATAGACACTTAGAGGCAAGACGGAGATTGTACACATTATGGGAAGAAAAACCACACATATCAGACATGTTGGAAAGATGCCCATATATCAGTGACAACAGTCAGTTCAAGACCGATAAAAATGGGAATTGGTCATGCGAGATTGGCTATTATAAAGCCTAAATTAGCATACAGAGTCGCTACAGTCCAGCAAGTAGCCCAAATGAATAAGATGTGGAAACTGGCGGATGACAAGGAACTGACCTCGGTCAGTTTATAGGCACCAATGGTGACAGCATTTGTGTAGTCAGTGTCTATATGGAACTGGAATTGAAACTGGGAACCCTCCTTGGCTAAGGTATATTGGGTACTGACCATGATGGGGATCGGGTAGTCTGTGTCCAACTACGGCGGTCAAAACTCAAAATGATCAAAGCGGTGTGAAGCAAGTCTCTCCTTTCAAGATCAAAGCAAGTAGACTCTAAGTGAAGGGACCCCATAAGGGACTTACAGGCTCGAACACAAGAATCAATATGTGGAGAGTCTTGACCAAAAGAGAGGATAGTTGACATGGCTATATGGCCCTAGAGCCAACAGTATGAAGTTCCTCGAGTCACCTCGTGGTCGCTCGCTACTCATGTGCAAGTAAGTTACTTTACCAAAGAAGTTGGGACATAATAATAGAAGATCTACCTGATAACACTACCAGCAGGAGGACAACCAATGCAGGCCGTTCCACCTACTACATGAGTCTGCATCATATTCTACATATGTACTCTCTTGCCTGCTGGCCAGAGTGTGGGGCAGGAATGTACCACTTTAGTGCACAAGGCTCCTGTGAGGTAGTTGGACGGATAACAGAAACCGTAAGGGAAAGATACATAGATAATGGGAACACCACAGCCGGGGAGTAGAATGCCTAATAACTGCCTGAAAACCTGCTTTGAGCCTAGGTCTGGCATGTTGGAAGAAGGCATCTAGCCTGAAAACTGGTCATGCGCAATTGTGTATCAGTAAAACACTGCTTAGTTTATAGACCCAGATTGTTGGAGCTGAAGAATTACTAGTTTGTCTGAAGAGACCTGAATGGTTGAAACTATATGGGCATAGTAACAAATATCTTGTTACCTACAACGAATTCCAGTGATGCCTAAATGCAAGAATCAAGAAAATCGAATCCGCGATAAGTGTGTAGAGTTAAATGCTCCTAAACAGAAATGATATAACTGCGTGGAGGGGATCACTTACCTCTATATACACGACAAGCAATACGAAGTTAAAGTCTTTTTAGACTTGGGATCTAACATGTTCCTTATCAATAAGGACATAGTTGAAGACCTTCGTGTTCCTAAAGTTGAACACAATAAGGCAGTTGATATCTTAGGTCTTGATGGATCATCAGTAGGCTCAGGAAGGAAGTATTACACCCTACCTATACAATTGGAAATTGGCAAGAACAGACATGTTTCTGGAAGATCATATGAAGTAGCTAAAGCTGGTAATTATAAAAAGATAATTCTTTTCAGTTGGTGGCATCGAGAACACCCAGTATCTCATGTAGAAGGTTCAAAAAGTTGGACTTTGATTGCAAAATGTTGTGAAAACTGTATGGAAGAAGATGAAGGGATAGCGGATATGTTCAAATACGACGAATCAGTTATGGGGGACCCGCATGCTTGCAGCATTAGATGGATTGGAACTATTGAAAATACGGTGGAACTCGAATCACTACCGAACGAATACCGGCATTACAAACATTTGTTTGAAGCCCAGATGGCAGAAAAGCTAGCTCCAAGGCGAACCTTTGATCATGAGATTAAGTTGATTCCAGGATCAACCCACCCTTAGGGACCAATATAGCCACTATCTGAAAAACAGCTTAAGGCATTAAGAGAATACTTGGAAACAATAACTAAGCAGATAAAGATTACGTGAAGTCAATCTCCTGCAAGAGTACCTATATTGTTCGTACCTAAACCCGATGGAAGACTACGTCTAGTTGTGGATTATTGAAATCCAAATGAGATTAGCATTTTCAACAAACATCCTCTTCCATTAATATCCAAACTTTGAGACCAAGGAGCTGGTGCCAAGATCTTCACCAAGTTAGATCTTAAAGACGAATACCACTTGATTGGGATTAAGGAAAGAGGTGAGTGGAAAATGGCATTCTGGATGAGATATAGGTAGTGCGAATATAAGGTATTGCCATTTGAATTGGTCAATGCTCTAGCAATGTTCTAAGATATGATAAACCAAGTACTTAAAGAGTATTGGGACATGGGAGTCGTATGTTACCTTTTTTTCTCTCCTTTTGTACTTTTCTTTTTTTTATTATCATCATGTATTCATTGTTTACAGTACAAGAACTTGCATGCAGGGCTGGTTATGGTATAAACAAAACCTTAATCTCAAAATCCGCAAACACAAAAGAAACAAATTGCATCAAACTTATAAAGTCCTCATAACTGTGTCCGATAGCTGACACGAAATCCCATGATACTGAAGCAACCAAATACAAAAATCATATCAAAAACATAAAACCAACTGAAATAAATAAAAACATTCTCAGAAAGGTGTAGGACTATTGGCGGGTATTGCGGTTCAGGGCCTGAAACTGTAGATTGGGAGCTCCGTGTAGTCGGGAGATGGTCTAGGTAGGGGGTCCCAGCATGCGGGCGGCATGCCAGGGGGAAAGCCTGTAGTGGTTACTTTAAGATACCGTGCCAGAGAGTGGAGGATGTTTATGTTGGTCCATAACGAGCTGTCGTTGCAAACGTCTGTGAGCCCCCAGAGGTGGTGCTCACGAGGTTCGTTACGGGACTCGCAGAATAGGATGGCATGAGCGAAGTCCTCCTCATCCTCCTCACAGTGGGGCTAGAGGAGGGAGGGGTTGTCAGTGAACCAGGAGGGGTGGGCAGCGAGGTAGCTTTTGCTCGAGCTCATTTGGTAGATCCTGCCCACGATGAACCTTCCAAGGCCCATGAACGAGTGGGGTGAGAGGGTTGGGGCATAAGGATAGCCAGGTGGGAGGGGAACTGGGCAGCCCAATCTTTGGCCAGTACAGCTTTCACCTATGCCTTGATTAACTGATAGGATGAGACGCCCTCTCTTACAGGGAGCTGGTCAGGCAGAAGGAGTATGGGCGAGGCTACAGGAACGGGGCTCAAAGTATTGATAAAGGGTAGGGTGCGGTGCACTATCGCATCCAAGAGCAGGTACTTCCTTATCAGTGGGTACGGAGGGTGAGTTTTCCAAAGGAGAGGGGTGTAGACTGACGTCAGGCCCCTGGTGAAGTGATGGTGGTCCTCCAAGGCCCAGAGGAGGGAGGACATAGAGAAGGAAGAGTGGAGTCTTGCAGTCGCTGGGTTGGCCTCTGGAGGGAGGCACAAAAGTTGGATAGCAGCCAGTCTCTAACAGTGGAGGACTAAGAGTGGGAGGGGGGGGAGAGCTGATTCACATGCCAAGATGCCAACTGGGGTTGAGGAAAAGCAGTTTGTAATCCATCTTGGGACAGATCTCCAAGAGACAGACATCCGGTCAAAGAGAGTGAGGCTTGGTGAGAAGAGGTCCGCTCCATAGAGGAGGATAGGGGAGATGAGTGAGGATACCAGGCAGTGGCAGAGGAAGGGGAGAAGGCCCTTTCTGGGCCTGTGGAGTCTCTGAATCGTCACGAAGGCCCCTTGGACTCGAGCAAGGCTTCTTGTGAAGTGTGATGTGGTGCCTTTAGAGTATGAGGAGGTTGAGGGCTTGAACCAATATCCAAGCCAACGGACGAGTGTGAAAGGTCTGAGGAAGAGGACTTCTAGCAAGACCGGGATAGCGGGTGGGGGGACCTTCTCGGCTGGGGTCACCCAGTGAATGAGCTCTGTCTTCAGGATCGAGAAGGACACCCCCAGCCTCCCTGCTTTCACCTCGAGAGTGCTAGTAATGCCTTATAGTCTCTGAATATTCCTCCGACAGGAACCAGAGGTGACCGGGACCGCAAAGCCATCCATGTAGGAAAGGATGAGGCCTTGAGGGACTGGGAAATGAAGGGGCGTGACATATATGATGAACAGAAGTGGTGAAAGCGGAGAGCCCTGCAGGGTACCAACCGAAAGAGGGAAGAAGACTTGGGTGGCCTCCTGGAAAACCAGGTGGCAGGAGCGCCCATGGAGGAAAGACCTTATCCATGAGACCATGTAAGGGTTGACTGCCTTGGTGGCAACTCTGTCGTAAAGCGAGGGGGCTGCGACATTGTCAAAACCACCTTATAAATTGCGGAAGAGGGTCAAGACCTTGAACTTGGGGTGCATGAAAAGCTGAACCTCATGGGACAGGGTCACTGCTGCGTCGTAGGTACTCAAACCTGGGAGGGAACCGGTCTGGTGGGGGGACAAGAGTCCTCGGAAGTGGGTAACGGCAGAGAAATGTGTCACCTGTTACGATCCCAAACCGGTATTAGTTCTGAGCAACAGGTAGACGATACTTCTCTTGTTATTTCTCGATGATAGCTTTTAGGCTCGTGCCTATAATAAGGTAGGAGAGACTCTCATATCTCAGATCCTTATCGCCTACCGTACTCTTTCTTCAACTCGACTCTTGTAGTAGAGTCTGCGTCTCGTCGGTATGTATTCGTAAAGACAATAAAAACTTTATATTTATAAAAGTATAAAGTAATAGGTAAGAAAGTAACTTAGAACAAAGCGTGAAGAGCCTATCTACTCAGTCCTAATGACGTCCTTTTATAGTTGCCCTTCACGCCCTTGTGACTCACTCCTAAAGTCACGCGCCACATATGACTCACAACTGTGAGTCATATCAAAACATCATAAACTAGTCATATGACCAAAATGGTCACATACGCAAAACCCATGACCTCTAAATGAGGTCATGTACGAAACATACAGGTCATCATAAACCAATCATATGACCGAAGTGGTCATATGTGCGAAACCCATGACCTCTAGTGAGATCATGTGCGAAACATAACATACCTATGACTCATAACTAAGAGTCATGTAAAAACCTCTTCCTCACTAAGCCATATTCGTGACATTAGCTTCTCACTCCCTAAGCTCGAGTCCCTTCGAGCTTACAATCTCTCATCCTGGAGGCAGTCTGCGAACCACCTAAAGCATTGGGAGGTGTCCGATGTTTCCTGGCAGTATCCACATACCTCGTCGATGATGGCTCTCTGTTTGAGCCATTCCTTCTACGTGGCTGCGTCCACCTTCTCCATCATCTCGTTATAGGTGGCACGGACTATTGCCATTCCCCTCATTGCTTCGCTGATTGTTTGCGAGAGTGATTTGTTTTCTGTCTCCAAGTGGGTGATCGTTTCTTGTTACCTTTGCGTTTCTTCCTCTAGCCGATCGTGTGTTCCCCTGATTTGTTTGACTGTTAAACGCAGTTCTTCCCTGGACACAAAAGCTTTTGTATCTCCCCCCATCTTAAGTTCCATCCACGGAACCTTTTGGGTCACGTCCTTGGCTTCCCATTATTGCCTTCAATGGTAGGAGCAGTATTTGCGCAAGCAGTTCGGCCAGGAGATCTAGTGGTACGAGGGGCCGATGGGTGGAGGTTGTGGTTGTGTTGCCCACTCGGCTTGGATTGGTGTAGTTGGCGGCGATTGCCTTGTCGCCAACCTCTTGCTCGGGAAGAAGTTGCATTGTTGTTTTCCGTCTAGGTGTACTGGGCACCCATTGTCCATGCATGTTGTCCAGTGATAGGTGGCATGGTTTCTTTCATTGTCATTGACCACCTTGGCCTATTTGGGCTCGATGGTCTTCTCCTCTTCCTCCTTGTTGATTTTGACTTCTTCTTAGGCTGCAGCCCACTTGGCTGCGTGGGGTGGAGTGCTCGTGGGGCTCCCCACGAGCTCGAAGTCATTTGGAGCGTCCTCGACGCTGGGTTGACGGCTTCTGTGGATCGCATTGGTGGAAGACAATGAGGGCATCTTAAGCATTTGGGAAGTTGGTAGCTGGGTACCACTCTTGATTGTGTTCGGCTGAATAACTGGTCCACTTAACACGGTATTGAAGATTATAATACTGTAAGCGTGAGGTGAATATTTCTTCGAGTTCATATTTGGGTTCTCCATCTAACTCGATAGGTGGAGGAGGCGCAATCATTTGGGAAGGAAGCCTGTTGTCTTGATAGAGTTCCAAAAGTGAGATGTGGAATGTGTTGGGTATCTTTATAGATGGGGGAAGGTCGAGCTTATATGCTTGTTTTCCTATCATTTCCAATATCTTGAATGGCCCCATTTTCTTGTAATCCAATTTCTTGGATGACCTTATTGTCCGTATATTCTTTGGTAGTAACTACACCTTATCTCCTTGCTGTAGGTGTGGATCGGGTTTTCAGTGTTGGTGGTAGTTGTCTTTTTGTTGTAGTTGTGCTGTCATCATCTCTGCTCGCAAAGTATCATGTAATTGACTCACATCTTCTTTTTCCATTATCAGTCCGTTGGATATATGTCCTATGGCCTGATATTATGGGTCGAGACCGTAGTTTGCGTAAAACGGTATGGTCTTAATCATTTCTTGCTTTTCGTTGTTGTATGCAAATTCCGCTATCTGCAGTAACTCGTCCCAGTTGTACTACTGATAGTTGATATCGGCTCGCAGGTATTGTTCCAATATGCCGTTTGTTCATTTGGTCTGTCCATCCGTCTGCGAATGGCAGTCGGTAGACAGCTTCCTTTTGATTCAGAGTTCTTCTGTTATCTTCTTCTATATTCCTGACATGAATATGGATCCTCGATCAGTGATGATGTCTTTTGGCAGTCTATGTAGTCAAAAGATTTCTTTGATGAATGTTGTTGTAAACTGCCATGCCGTCATATCCATTCGTACCGGTATAAAATGGCTCATTTTGGTTAGGAGATCTACCACGACCAAGATTGAGTTATATCCATTGGCCTTTGGTAAATCTGTTATCAAGTGCATAGATATGGATGGCCATGGTTTTTGTGGTGCTTCGTTGGGTTCTAACAGTGCATACGGTGCGTGTCATACTATCTTCATTCTCAGGCATATATCGTAGTTTTTGACGTATTGTTTGACTGACTCCCTCAGTTTCAGCCAGTAGTATTTCCGCGTGATCAGCTCTGTTATTTTTGCCATTCCTCCGTGTCCTGCCAGTCTATCATGGTGGTGTTTTCTGATAAGGTTGGTCCTTATCTTTTCGTCTTCTGGTATCCATATCGTTCCGTTGTACCATAGGTTGTGGTTCCTCCATTCGCATAGGCCTAAGGCCACCCCTTTTCTTTCCTTACCTCCTCCTTCCAGGCTTTCCCTTATCTATTAGAATTCCTTTTCTTCTTTGATTGCTTTTTGCAGGTTCTCATCGTCCGTGTCCAGGATCTCTGTTGCTTCCATTACTTCGAAGTATTCTTTTGAAAGTAGAACTCTATTTTTCTGTTTGATTCTCGCGGCCTCTTTGTCCGGTGGTTTGTCACTTGCGATCCTTGTTAAAGTGTCTCGTTTTCCTCCTTTATTCTCTGGACGGTATTTGATTTTGAAGTTGTATTTGCTCAAACTTTCCATCCATTGGATTTGTCTGTCATTGAGTTCCTTTATCGTCATGAAGGGAAGCAGGTTCTTGTTGTCAGTTAGAACTCTGACTTGATGGTCATTGTTTTGTATCGATTATTGTTACGATCCCTAACCGGTATCAGCTCTCAGCGACGGGTGGACGATACTTCTCTCTTTCTCTCTCGACGATAGTTCTTAGGCCGTTGCCTACGATAAGGTGGGAGAGACTCTCGTGTCTCTAGTCCTTATCGCCTATCGTACTCTTTCTTCAACTCGACTCTGTACGAGAGTCCTTCTTCTCGTAGGTAGGTATTCGTAAAGAGCGTAAAGGTTTTATATTCGTAAAAGCATAAAGTAATAAGTAAGGAAATAACTTAGAACGAAGCGTGAAGAGCCTATCTACTCGGAC
>JACCEG010000206.1:214145-275618 GCA_014065205.1 Tuber brumale
AGCGTTGAGGGTTGATTTCAATCGCCGGGTGTGTAGAGGAGACGGAGGATAGCCTATCTACTCGGACCTAATGTCCTCCTTATATAGTTGCCCTTCACGCCCTTGTGACTCATCCTTCAAGTCACACGCCACATATGACTCACAACTGTGAGTCATATCCAAAACATCATAAACTAATCATATGACCGAAGTGGTCACATGCGCAAAACCCATGACCTCTAAATGAGGTCATGTGCGAAACATAACATATCATCATAACCATATCATATGACCAAAGTGGTCATATGTGCGAAATCCCATGACCTCTAATGAGGTCATGTGCGAAACATAACATACCTATGACTCATAACTATGAGTAATGTGAAAACCTTTCCTTGCTAAGCCACATTCGTGACAATTATCTCCATTCTTAAAGTGCTTGAACTATTGCTAATAGTTCTTTGTTGGCGACATTGTAGTTGCATTTGGCCAGTATCATTATTTTCGACTAATAGCATACCAGGCGCCATTTTCTGTTTTCGCATTTCTGTGATAAAATCCCTGAACAGACGTATTTCGATGAATCCATTTTGGTAGTTGTTTCCCTGTGAGGGTCGAAATGCACCAGTATTGGTGACATCGTGAGTTTGGTTCTGATGTCGTCATAGGCATTTTGCTTCTTTTCTCTCCATTCATATTTGACATCCTTCTTTCAGCGGTGGTATAAAGGTTTTGCCATCCGACTGAATCCTTCAATCAATCTTCGATAGAAGTTGCAAAATCCCATAAAGCATAGCATATCGGTCTTGTTGTTTGGTTTTGCCCAGTCCCATATTGCTGCTGTTTTGACTGGATCTACTTGAACTGCGCTTCTGTTGATGATAAATCCTAGATATTCTGTTTCCGTCTTGTGAAACTCGCATTTGGATAGTTTGATCTTCATCTCCGATTTCTGAATTTCATTCATGATGTTGCTGACATCCCTTTGATGTTGTTCCAGGTTTTCCAAATATATGAGTACATTGTCTAAATAGACTATGCAGCATATATCCAGCAAGTTGTTGAGTACCTGGTTGGTCCATCTTTGGAATAATGCTGGTGCATTAGTCAGGACAAATGGTATGACCAAATATTCGCACATTCCGTATCTTGTTGCGAAGGTCGTCTTCCATTTATCGCCTTCCTTTATCGATATGTTGTGATAGGCATCCTTGATCTCCAGTTCGGTAAAATACTTTGCCATCATTAGTCGATCCAGTGCTTCGCCAATCAGTGGTAGCTGGTATTGGTCCTTCTATGTTACCAAGTTCAAGGCTTGGTAATCTACGCATAGTCTCATCTTTCTGTCTTTCTTTTTAACAAATAGGATTGGGGATCCTGCTGATGCGAACGAGTATCGTATCCATCCTCTCTTCATATTCTGTTGTATATCTCCTCCTAATTCCTCTAACTCCTTTTCCCCCAGTGGGTAAAAGCATTGATAAGGAATCTGCTTCCTTGCTTTTGTTTTCTTGTCTTTTTCGATGTAGATTTCGTGATTCACTTTTGGTCTTATTGGCGGTGGTCGGTCGGACTCCTTTTCCTGGAATAGCTTTGTAAATCGGTAGTATTTGTATAGTATTATATCATACCACTCTTTTTTTTGTCATTTTTGCTTTTGTTGTACGGCTAGTGCAGTACTGATATTGATCCGTGCCAATTCCAGCTTCTCTTCTCATAGATTCTATTTGGGGAATCCCATGAGGTCTCCTCTCTTATAATATCTGCCAAATGCATGGGCTGATATTTCTCAAATCTGAGCTGATTCCTCTTTCTTGGTCTTTGAGCTATTCATGCTACCAAAGCCCTTTGTTGCTCTTTTGGTGTGCTGAAGTTCTCGTACTTCATGCATATCTTCCATGGTGATCTTCTCGATGATCAACTGTACGATTTGATCTCCTTGTCAAATTTCTTGGCCGATATCTCCCAGGTTGGCCAAAACCACCTTGATCTCCCCAATATAGTCGGCATCGATGACCCACGCGTTGGTAATAAGTTGTTTATTGACTGCCTGTCCGCTACGTGGTGCTATCTGTCCACAGGTACTGGCAGGTAATCCTATCGCTATTCCAGTTGATATCATCTCTTGACCCGTTTGCTTGGATTGTCTTGTCTTGGTCGGCGTATAAATCATGCCCTGCTGCTTGTCTTGAACCCTTTGTTGGTGCCAGCGCCTTGTCATGCAGCTTCTTGAATCTGATTCTCTGATCCAGTTCTTCTCTGAGTTGTGGAATCATACCTTCAGGTTCTCCTCTTGTGCTTGTCTCTCTGGTGTCGTATACACTACTGGTAAACTGTTGAGATATCCTGTCCTGCACCATTCACTAGTGAATGTAATTTTGTTATCGTCCCAGTCGATCATGGAGTTGGGTTGTTGTAACCATGGTATCTCTAGGATAAGCTCATATTTCTTCAGGTTCGCTACCTGGAAGGTTGCCTCTTCCCTATGGCTGCCTATGGCCATAGGAACTTGCACTTTATGGGCTATTGGTTCCATAGTACTGGGTTTTCCATCCGCTAGGTAAACCTGTCTCTTCTTTCATGTGGGGATCAAGGGGTAGTTGTATTTGTTGCAGATTTCCTTATCGATGAAATCTTCCATTGCCCCTGAATTGAGCATCGCATGTATCATGGTGCCTTCCTTTTGCGTATCGTATAGTGTCATCTTGATCATAATATGATCTCCTTCTTCTTCTAGTAGTGCGGTGTAGTAGTTTGCCATAGTGATCTTTTTCGTTCCATTCATATCCGTCCTCTTCCTTCCCTTCGTTTTTCTCCCCTTCTTGTCTACCTGTTAGGCGGACGCCAAACTCAAGTATATAACCGAGGGACGTAGGCTAAAATCTTTGTTCGGAGAATCTGTCGAGGAAGGCTCATCTCGATAAAATAAAAGTAAGGTAAAGATTTATGAGGTAAACAATTTTATATTGATAAGATCTCTTCTCCGTTGCTTGATGATGTCTGTAAAGCTCGGGAGGCACTTTGATATTTATATCCCGTGTCTGAGTGTTCGCGGACTACTTCTAACCACTATGCCTCCAAAGTACCACTCTAGTTTTCATATGCAAATGTCCAGAATCTTATAAGTGTAAACACCGTCTGACCCTGAAACTTATTATACCCTTTCACGGACACGGAATAGTATTCCTCTATTGAGGTGACTGCGCTATTTGTTCTACCAAACAGTGGCCTCCAACTTAGATGTTCCACAAAGACAATTATATTACTTTGGTCTTGTTGACTATCATTCCAGTAGTCTCTTCGGTCATGAAGTGATCAGGTTCATGCCGGGCCACCCAGTGCCAATCGCAAGTCCGAGCCCGACGTGTCAGCGTCTTAAGGGTCTCCTACTTATCTAGGTCTTCTATTCTGAGCATGCTTCCCCTTGGTCCGCTGGCCTCCATAGAGGGGTCCCATTACTAGGACCAACCAACCTACAGCTGATCTCAGAAGGGTATGGCTGGATTTGGTATACCCCTAGTAGCTTTCACTACTGGGATATCCTCCCAGAGTATTTCTCCGAAAACGTCCCGTCACTTTCAGCCCGTAGTTTAGGAAGCCCAACTTTGAAGCTTACTATCTCAATGCGCCTCCCACGGATCTCCTCCGTTCCACTTCACAGATGTCGCCAAAGGTCCCCTCTCATATACCCTGCGAACAGCATGCGGTCAGACGGACGGCGGCGACGTATATGGTGTTATGAAGTGGGCTCCCTTGATGTGACATTTTAGTTATGGGACGCAACTCACGAAATCTCGCTAATGACGTGCGGGCCCCATAAGGGGGCCGGAGGGGGGTGTTGGCACTCTGGTAAATTGAGGGTCTGTGCGCAGTTACCCTACCGTGGGTCTGTTCACATGTCGCGGATTTCCATATGCCTAACACTACCAGACCATCTCTTACTGGGGACCGTCTTCTTTTTCTGATTGGTCTTCCTCCATGGTCATCTCCTTCCAGTTGGTTCTCTTTTGTTGTCTGATCCAGTTATTGCCTTGGGCAGGTGTCATTCACTTCTACCCATTGTCTGGCCTGTTTCGGCATTCCCAGATTCAATTTCCTTTTCCGCCGCATCTTATGCAGAGATTCTGCTCTCTTCGCTTCTTGTATTCTTTGTTGGACAAGTTGAGAGGTCGTCCTGCCTGAGTCTTGTTCATTTCCACCTTGCGATCGATAGTGCATTTAAAGCTCCCTTTGTAAGGCTGTAATGCCGGTCTGAATCTTCCATTTGTGTTCCGTGGGGTGGAAATTTCTTTTGTTTTGCTGTGTCTTTCCTTCTTTAAGTTTCTCAAAATTGCCAGCTGGGATTCCTACTCAATTGCCCCAGTTGCCAGTTCTTAGACGGTGTTGGTTGTAGAGTCGTAATACTCAAACTCAGTTTGTAGCTTTTCTGACATGCCTACGTATAGGTATTATAATGCCGTCACATCATCCAATAGTTCTTCTGTTTGGTGGAGCCAGAACTCATTCCAGTATTCTGTCATGGATCGGGATCCTTGCTCCATGTGCATTATGTGAATCCTAGCCACCCCTCTTAGATCCACTTCTCTGAATTGCTTTTTGATAGCTTCTTGGAAGTTATTCCAACTCCTCCATTCCATTGGTTTGTTGACTTCTGTGTATGGCATGAGCTATTTGCTGGTGTCGCGATATAACAGACTTGACACGTAAGCGATCCTTTCCGCGTTGCGCCTATCTTGCCAGTTTGTAGCTCGAAAGTAGATCGTTAACTCAGCCAGCCAATTTCTGAGTTCATGCCTATTTTCTCCATATGTTTCTGGTTGCTTGACCTTGGGTTGGTGTTGTCCCATCATTCAGAGTATTTGTTCCATTTGTTCACGGCTGAGTTCTCGAGCTGGGCCTGGCTTATGGCCAGCTCCTTCTCCACCTGCTGGTCCCGGTACCTCCATTCTTTTGTCTTCCTCTTCTTCGGAGTTGGATTCTTGGTAAACTGATTGTTCTTCCGGCATTATCGGACTTGGTCTTCCTCCAAGTTGCGATACTGTTCATTGTAATTTGTCTGCTACTTCAGGTAGCTCAAGTGACTGATCTTCGCAGGTGTAGTCCCTCTTGGTATCATCTAAGCGTCGCTATAAGTGACGTTTCGCAATGTTACTATCCCTAACCGCTATTAGTTCTCAGCAACGGGTAGAGGATACATCTCTTATTCTCTCTTGACAATAGCTCTTAGGCTCATACCTATGATAAGGTGGGAGAGACTCTCGTGTCTCTGATTCTTATCGCCTATCGTCCTCTTTCTTCAACTCAACCCTTGTAGTAGAGTCCTCGTCTCGTTGGTATGTATTCGTAAAGAATGTAAAGGTTTTATATTCGTAAAAGTATAAAGTAATAAGTAAGAAAGTAACTTAGGACGAAGTGTGAAGAGCCTATCTACTCGGTCCTAATGACCTCCTTTTATAGTTACCCTTCACGCCATTGTGACTCACTCCTTAAGTTACGCACCACATATAATTCACAACTGTGAATCATATCAAAACATGATAAACTAATCATATGACCGAAATGGTCACATGCGCAAAACCCATGACCTCTAAACGAGGTTATGCGCGAAACATACATATCACAATAAACTAATCATATGACCGAAGTAGTCATATGTGCGAAACCTATAACCTTTAATGAGGTCATGTGTGAAACATAACATACCTATGACTCATAACTATGAGTCATGTGAAAACTACTTCCTTGCTAAGCCACATTCGTGACATCGCCATGATCCTCTGGAGAATCTTAGAGACCCTCTCAAGGAGGATGATCATCCGAAACGAGGCAGGTGTGTCATAGGAGGGTTTCCCCGGCTTGTCCAACATGATGCCGTTAGCTCTTTTCAAACAAGGGGGATCGTGCCTATACCAAACAAGTGGGCCGTGGAGGGACGTGAAAGTGTTGGGGTTCAGAGAGTATACCTTTTCACAAACTGAGTATGGCGTCTGGTCAGGGCCAGGGGCAGAGGATGATGAAGACCTCCGAAGAGTAACAGAAACCTCTTCTGCCGACAGCACGGGATCATCTCTGAACTCCCGTAGAATGGCTGCCGGACCCGAGAACTGCTTTACAGGAAAGAAGTGTGAAAGGCGAGCTTTGTTGATTTCTGTGGCATTGTCAGCGCCTGGTATCAGAGGGAACCTCTCTGCGGGTCTGCCAAATGTATAGGGTTTCGCAGTCCAGAGTGTCTGGGGGGCAGCCGTTTTCAGGAAATTGTGGAAATATTCGGTTTTGGCCTTCTTTATAGCCTTGAAGTATAGAAGCCGTACCTCTCTGCACTGATGCTTCGAAGAGGGGAGAGGATCCACTCATGACGCTCGGACCATCGAATGGAAAGCGGTTCTCTGCGCTATAAGGTTTGGGGTCCACCATGGCTTAGACCTAGTGGAGGGCCTCTTATGCGGCATGTAGAGCCTGAGCACAGCGCTCAGCCTACCAAGGGCCATGTTGAACAAGGTGGAGAAAGTCTGGGGTGTCATGAGAGGGGGAGGGGGGTCAAACATTATAGCTTTACTTACCTCCGCGAGGGAAAGCCAGTCAGTTCTCGTCCAAGCAAGAGCCGGAGGGGGTGGGTGAGCCAGAGTCTCAGAAAGGGTAATAATGACCGAAACATGGCCAGATCCTGTCGGGGGAAGGGCATGTCCCATGATTGGAAGGTATGGGATAACGGGCCATTGGCAAAGCTGAGTCTAGCACTGAGAGATGCAAAGTGGGATTGAAGGAAAAGTAGGTGAAAGTGCCAGGGGTGTTCAGGGATAGAAGCCTTCCTGAGCAGCCTTCCCAAAAAAAGAGGCAGAGGGTCTAAGGTCCGAAACCGAAAAAGGTCAGCCGGGGTCCACCGAGAGATGATGTAAATTAAAATCTCCAATGACTAGTGTGAGTGTAGCAGTATGCAGGAATGGAACCACTGGCACGATAGTTCGATGAAAGGGGAGCCGTCCTATATGCTATAGGGGTTTACAACCTGAAATCTGATAATAAAGAAGTCAAAGGAACCAACAGACGAGTAAAAGTCAACTGCCATCCAGTCCCTCGCGTCAGAGAAGCCTGGGAGGACTGAAAACTGCTGAGTGGTGGACCAATATAGGTAGCAAGCCACCCTTGGCTTGCCACCATTGAAGTAGGGGGGCAAAAAGGCCTTGACACTGGCAAATGATGGAGGTTTGTTTCTGTATAGGAGGGGGTCCTGAAGAGCAACAAGGGTAGGGGGGAAATCCAAAAGAGAAAAAGAATTAAAAAGGGAAAGAAACACATCCCAGCTGCCCAAGCAGTTGTGTTGTAGAATGGATATCGGGTTATGAGAGCCTGCCTCCAGCGCAGAACTCACAGGGGAGGCCTAACCAGCCATTACATGCCTTCTGGCGTCTCAGGCTAGGGGAAAGGAGTGGGAGATTGCTGCCATGCGGGATTGGGCAGGGCACTTCCTGGAAGCTTTAGGGCTGGGATGGGGGGACGTGATGGGAGAGCATCACCACACCTAGGGCAGGGTATTTCAGGATTGAAAAGGGGTAGGAGGAGTCATGCACCAGTTGAAAGACCCTTACCGGAGTCTTTGGTCGTGTCCATATCTTCTGCATTCTGGGGAATAGAAGACTCCCAGCGTTGAGAAGGGGGGAGGGGTGGTCTCAATGAGCATTCACGAATAAAAGCTGGGTGGCAGCCCTTGCAGACTGTACATATCGGGGGAGAGGTTGGACAGCAGTCGACCACCGCTCTGTGGTTACTGCCCTTGGGGCAGGTGGGGTTCTGGCATTGGTGTGCCTGTTTCCTGTGGGAGATGGTGCAGATTGGACAGACTGGGTGGTCAATCTCGCATCTCGCTGAATGGTGTCCATATTCCCAGCAATTATGGCATTAGGTGAGGCTGTTAGCCGAGTATGCTTTCTTGATCTTACATCGTGTGGAGAAAAGGTAAGCGTTGCTTAACATGATGGCCTCATTCCCCGGTGCAACCGTTACAACCACGGAAGTTGCTTTCTTGAGGATTCTGGAGTCACAGTCAGAGTTCAAGTAGCAGGCAGAAAGGATCTGGATGTTCTTGACGTTCAGGATAGTGTTGCTGAGGGATTGAAGGAGGTCGTCATCGTCTTCGGGAAGATAGGCTATCCGGAGTGAGTGCACAGTGAGTTGTATCTTATTAGGGGTGGGGCGAAAGGGCAGCCATGGGGCATCACAGGCTGGGAAAGACTGGTTCAGTCTAGCCGAGAACACATCGTAGTAAGGGGCATAGGCCGTTGATGGGACAAAGGAGGAGAGAGCTAGAAAGGTCACAGCACCTCAGTCGTGGACCCGTGTAGAGAAGGATAGGAAAAGGTTGCAGCCTGCTTCGTGAAGAACAGAGGCAGTGGTGTAGGGGAAGGAGGCAGCTATTAGCTCTGCCTAGGAGTGAGGAAAAGGGTAGGACTTGGGTGTGAAGAAATATCTCTCAGCTGCTGGGAGGCCCCTTGGACTCTTGGAGGAGGCCATGGGGGCCAAGCCAGATACCACCTGGGCAGCGGAGAGAGTGTTCTTTGCCTTGTTTGCTTTCCCCTTTTTCTTCTGTTCAGAGCAAGTGGCCTGAGCATAGGAGGAGGTGCCAGACTGAGGCAATGGCAAGGGGACAGGGTGAAACTCGGAGAGGGGTGGGTACTTCCCTTCCCTGTAGGTCTGAGCCTCCCAGGAGTGAGGAAAGTTTGCCATATATGCGGGTGGGTTGCTATTCCATTTTTGGTCTTTCATGGTGTAGCAGAGGATGTCTGTATCACCACTACCCTCATAGCGGGAGGTCAGCTCATTGGATAGTGTTGCAGTGGAGGTAGGCATGGCGTGCTTGTTACCCTTTCGGGAAGGAGCTGGCTGAGCCGTGTTGGTGCTAGATGGTACAGGCTTAGGTTGTTGGGGAGGGATGTGTTAGAGGCAGGCTGGTTGGGGAAGGAGGGTCGTCAGCTGGGATGCGAGGTCTCTGACAGTCAGCTGGAGGGCGGAGAGTGATGCGGCCGTAGTGCCGTTTTGGGTGGGAGGAGTAGGAGGGAGATGAGCTGTGTCCCAATGGGAGGGGAATCCGTCCACCCGTCCAGAGAGGTGAGTGACTTCTGGCACGAGTTCATCGATCTAAGTGGAGAGAGCCCTAGAGGCTAGAAGGGAGGTGCAGAGGAGGGGGAAGATGACGGCCTCACTAGGGGAGAGGTTATCAAGCTCACCTGAACTGATGGAGGGCAAAAGTTGGGGGGACACTCCTACATCTGTTGAGGACCTCTCATGGAGCTCTAGAAGGAGGGGAATATCAGGGCCGATTCCTGACACTGAAGAGTACTTGGAGGGGGGAAGGAGAAGTGAAGCTATTCCTGTCATGACAGGGAGGCCTCAGGCCAGAGGTCCTTAGGATAGCGAAAACGTATGGCCACACTGGATGCTGATGGTGTTGAGAACGAGGTAGAAATGTAGGGGGGGGGAAATAGCAAAAGCGGAGCGTGAGGAGTTGTATAGTACCTTGACGATATCTTTATATATTCAAAGAATGAGACGGAACACATTGAAGCGGTCAAAAAGGTTTTACAAAGTCTATCAGACTTTCAAGGAGGGGTATCGCTAAAAAGGTTAACCTTCCATATCAAAGATGTAGAATTCCTAGGCTATATAGTGGTGGTCACTGGGGTGTCTGTGAGCACCTACAAGGTAGAATCAATAATGGGTTGGAAGCTACCTTTGTGGGTTAGAGATGTGCAAGTCTTTATTAGATTCACTAACTTCTAGTGACAAGTTACAAAAAGCTTCTGGGCTATTTGCAAACCCATAACTGAGACGTTATAAGGAAATCTAAAGAATTTCAAATGGGAAACTGAGCAGAATACAGCTTTCAAAGAACTGCAGCACCCATTCACCACAGCCCTCAAACTCCACTACTTTTTCCTAAAAAGAAAAACCCTGGTAGAAACTGACACTAGTGATTTTGCACCAGATTGTATCCTTTCTCAATACTTTGAGAAGAAACTACATCCAGTAGCATTCCATTCACAAAAGTTCAACTCAGCGGAGCGTAACAATGAAATTCATAATAAAGAACTTCTCGTGATCTCAGAAGCATTCAAAGAATGGATACACTACTTGATTGGAACAGAAAAACCAATAACAGTTTTTACTGACCATCAAAACCTACAATACTTTCTCACCTCAAAGGTCTGGAGTGTCCGTCAAATTTAAAGGGCTCAGAGGTTAGTGGAATATAATTTTTGTATTGTATATCAACCAGGCACAAAGGGTGGAAAGCCTGATGCATTAAGTAGACAGCCAGAGCACAGTCCTGATGTTAGATATCCTACCTATCTTCTGATGTTCGTATGTATCCTGCGACAGGCAACAGCGCTCTGTTAATCTCCTTGTAATAGGGCGATACTTCTCTTCCTCAATGTGTCGTTACTTCGTTCTCTCTTCTTACCAAGACTTTGATTATTATTCTTAGACCGTTGTCTACGTTCCTTTCTCGAATGCTAATAATCAAATCGTATCAGGGTAGAACTTCTCGAAGTGGTAGAATAGAATCTATTCTTGATAGTATAGGTAAGAAAGTATAATAGGTGGTTGCGTGAAGAACTAACTACCAGGCTCCACCGGCCTCCTTTTATAGTCCTTCACTCAACCCGCTTATAAATCAAAACAACTATGAGTCATAACTGTGACTTATGAAAAACATCATACGACTGCATCATTGGTCATGTGCATAAACCACCTGACCTCTTAATAGGTCATGTGCATGAAAGTAAATCAAACTGCGCAGCCCCCTTGGCCTCGTGCGCTGCCCTCATGACATCTTAATAGGTCATGTGCGTGAAAGTAAATCAAACTGCGCAGTCCCCTTGGCCTCGTGCGCTGTCCCCATGACCTCTTAATAGGTCATGTGCATGAAATAACATATAATCCCTAAAACCTCATGATGAATATCCTCATCATAGTGAAACATCTCCAAACATCTCCTTCCACTACCTGCCGCGAACATCTCCTTCCACTATCTGCCACGCGACCGTGACACCTGAGAAGGGAGCTAATTATCGCGTACAGAAAATGTCGAAAAGGGAAAGTTTCTTAGTATCACTAGTAGCAAGTGTAGACGATAAAGGAGAAGACTGGGATGGAGACAAGGATTTGGATTTAAAACATCGAAGAGGTGGAAAGGAACTTGTGATTATGGTCAAGAGATCGAGCAAAATGGCATACTTGCCAACAAAGAGCTCAAGAATGGTAGCAGGACATGATCAGTACACCATGGAGGATGACATTATCTCAAAATATGGACAAGCATTAATAAGGATGGGAATAGCAGTAGGGCTATACGAAAGAACTTATGGAAGAGTTACCCTAAGAAGTGCGTTAGCAGTTCGAAGCTGGATCTCCACTGGAGCAGGAGTAATCAATGCTGATTATACCAGGAAACTCAAAGGTGTACTATTCAACCATAACGACATGGACTGCCAGATAAGAATAGGCGATCCCATAGTTTAACTGGTGGTGGAAAAGATAAATACCTCAGACATGATGGAGGTAGACAACTTGGAAAAGACAGAATGCAAGACAGAAGAATTCGGAAGCTCCAATATAGTGACAAGATCCTTGATTGTCAAAGAATAAGAACCTAGTATCAGCTACATACTGGCATCAGCTAAAGACAATGAACATTGGTACCATATTTCAGAAGTACTGGAAAAGGTTCTAATGTCAAATGCCATTCTCCTACAAAAGGGTATGAAGCAGTTCAATTCTGAATTCTTAAGTGAGATACAGGCAGCGATTGAGACAGACTCAGCTTGAAGAGAATGAAGGGAAGAACTCATAAGGGTACAAGATGAAGGAAAAGATTTCCTCAAGGATTGGACCTTAACCGATGATCTTCTATATTATAGGCAAAGACTACTTATGCCAAATAGTCAGGCACTATACACCAAGATCGCAGAAGGATATCATGATGTAAAAGTTGCAGTACATTTTGGACAAGAGAAAACTCTAGAGATTATTTTGCGGGACTTTCATAGGAAAGAACTGGCGGAATGGGTCAACGACTATATACGATCCTGCAATGAATGCCAATATAATAAATTGCCTAGAAATGCTAAGTATAGATTATTGCAGCTACTGCAAATATCCTACGCAGCATCAGTGTCCATCTCAGTAGACTTTATCACATACCAACCAGAGTTGCAAGGATACACTCAAATAATGGTAGTGGTGGATCGGTTTACAAAAATGGCACATTTCATCGGACTACAGACATCGGCCACTGCCAAGAATGTCGCAAACGCATTCCTAAAAGAAGTATAGAGGCTATACGGCCTACCCACTGAAATCGTCATAGACAGGGAGTCCAATTTCGCAGGAGAATTCTGGGTATCCCTGTGCAAAGCATTGGCAATTAAGTGCAGAATGTCAATGGCATACCACCCTCAAACTGACGGACAAACGGAACATACCAACCAAGTGCTGGAAGAGTACCTTCGAAGTTTTGTCAACTATGATCAGGATGGTTGGTATCAGCTATTACGATTAGTGGAGTATGCTTAGAACAATTCTGCTACTAACATACATAGGATGTCGCCATTATATACGAACTACAAATTCCATCCACAGACAGAGTAGATGAAGGAGAGAGAAGCTCAACATCTAGGAGTGACGTTTTATGCGAAATGGATTAAGGTGATACATGAATAAGCGAGAGGTTCACTAGAAGAGATATGGAAAAGAATGTCGAAATACTAGAACCAGAAAGCTAGACAACAGCCAGACTTTAAGATCGGTAATAAAGTAATGTTAAATGCAAAGCACATATGCATCCAACAGAAATCAAAGAAGCTGAGTCCAAAGCTTTATGGTCTTTTTTTGAAATTTTAGAGAAATGAGGATCACGAGCATCCAAGCACAACATATCTGATCGATGGAACATCCATCCCACATTCCATGTTGCACTACTGGAACCCTACCGTGAATCAGTTCATGATGATCGCCAATAACTCCCTAGAGAATAGGAGGACATTGACAGCAATCTACAATGGGAGGTTGCAAAAATAATAAGAAGCAAGATACACTCTTACAAGAAATAGGTATATTGCCGCTATCAAGAAAAGTGGGAACTGTAGTACTTCGTCAAATGGCATGGGTATTTACAGGATGAGAACACATGGGAGCCAGCCTTCAGTATGGAAAATGAGGAAAAGGTTGTGAAAAACATTCATAATGAAAATCTGGACATGCCAGGAAGAGCAGAAGTAAGATAGTAAAAAGAAGGTTTTCCTACCATGGCAAAGTAAACATGGAAGGTTTCTTACACTGACCACACTGAATCTTAAAATATATTTTGAAAAATTCTAAACAAAGTTATAGAGGTATTCAAGGCAAAGCCTACTAGAAGGGAGCTCATATTAGCCATATAGAAATCTGAGACAAGTGCACAGACCCACAGTAGGGTAACTACGCACAGACACTCCATTTACCGAAGGCTAACACCCCCCTCTGGCCCCTTTATGGGTCCCGCATATTATTAGCGAGATTTCAAGAGTTGCATCCTGTAACTAAAATGTCACATTGATAAAGTCCACTTAATAACAACCTATACTGTAGCTCAGTTGGTATGACTTTTGTATTGATTTACAAGGTCAGGTATTCAACTCCCTCTGAGGTCAAAGTTATTACTATAATGAATATACTTTAATACATGGAGTATGATAAATGATACTTCTTTCAAGCTGATGAGGAATCATCAAGCAATGGAGAAGAGATCTTATCAATATAAAATTGTTGTACGCCTTAAATCTTTACCTTACTTATTTATCAAGATGAGCCTTCCTTGACAGATTCTCCGATCAAAAATTTGGCCTTCGTCCCGCAGAATTATACTAGAGTTTGGCGTCCGTCCAACAAATACTCTAAGAGGATATTCCAGTGGTGGAGGCTATTGAGGACATACCGAATCCACCCATACCCTTTTGAGATCAGCTGTAGGTTGGTTAGTTGGTCCTAGTTATAGGACTCCTCTACAGAAGCAGGCAGACCAAGGGGAAGCATGCTCAGATAGGAAGACATAGATAAGTCGAAGACTCTTAAGACGCTAACATGTCAGGCTTGGACTTGCGATTGGTGCTAGGTGGCCCAGCATTAAACTGATTACTTCATG
Source organism: Tuber brumale (assembly GCA_014065205.1). NCBI lineage: Eukaryota > Fungi > Ascomycota > Pezizomycetes > Pezizales > Tuberaceae > Tuber > Tuber brumale. The sequence continues at coordinate 228,301 of JACCEG010000206.1, forward strand.
ATTGAAGAGACTATTGGAACAATAGTCAACAAGACTAAAGTAATATAATAGTCTATGCAGTTAATGAAGTTCAAGGCCGCTGTTTGGTATACCAAATAGCACAGTCATCGCACCAACGGAATACAATTCCATAACCATGAACGGGTGTGAGAAGTTTCAGGATTAAACAGTGTTCAAACTTATTACATTTTGGATGTTTGTGTATTAAAACAAGAGTGGTACCTCTGAGGCATAGTATAACTGGTACTGGTTACTGGTTAGGAATTTAGGTATTAGTTGATACCTGTTGTGTTTTGAAACAAGTTTCAAGAAACGAGGTGTACCTCTAGCCTGATGATTTTGGTTTTGAGTATCGGTTTAATACTCGATATGTTTTATGTTTGGTTTTGAGTATCAGTTTGATACTCTATATATTTCATGTTTGGTTTTGAGTATTGGTTTAATACTCTATATGTTTTATGTTTGGTTTTGAGTATTGGTTTGATACTCTATATATTTTATATTTGGCTTCGAGTACCAGTTTGATACATTATATGTTTTATATTTGGTTTCAAGGCTACCGTTTGGGAGTCTTATATGTTATAAGAAGTAAGGCTCCAGATAACCTAAGAAGTGTATTTAAGCCTGCTATTCTTTGAGCTAGAAGAGGCAAACTTCGAGAGAAAGAGTTTTTTCAACATACTTAGTTGAACCGTTACTTTCTTTTATTCACTTTGAGAATCTTTAGTTTGAGATCCACCAAATATCATAGGGACTTCAGTAGTTGCGATACAGTAAGATGTCTATTCACTAACTTTGGTTAAGGTCTCCGGACTTTGCTTCACTAGTTACCACCATTGGTACAGTACAAGAGCCTGTTAACCCCACATTTACTACATCATCCGTAAGGCAGTTACACATAGTAGTTACAAGTAGTCTGCGAATACTGAGATGCGGGATATAACTATTGAAGGGCTTCCCGAGCTTTACACACATTATCAAGCAATGGAGAAGAGATCTTATCAATGTAATATTGTTCTATATTCTAAATCTTTACCTTACCTATTTTATCAAGACAAGCCTTCCTCGACAGATTCTCCAATCAAAGGTTTTGGCCTACATTCCTTAGTTATACTAGAGTTTGGCATCCGCCTAATACTGAGTACATTGGATGCCTGTACCACACTGGCTTATGAAGTATAAGCCTTTTTTTGCCTTAAAATAAAAGTCTCTTACCTTGTCCTCGACATCGAGGAAGGCTTTGACAATATCTCTTCAACCTACCTCTGTGAAAGACTGACCACCAAAGTATCAACTCATACATAGTTTTCTGAATAAGGTTGTTCCTCGGTAAGAGGTCCTGCCATCTTGTTTTCTAAGGTGCCTGCTACAAATTTATACTGGACTCAGTGGGCACCCTCTATGGCTCCCTGATGTCCTTCTCACTTTTCGTAATCTATAGGTCAACACTTCACTTCTACATACCTAAAGGACTTATTCGTTCCTGTATGATGTATTTTGCAGTCATGGTCGCCTTAGACTCCAATAGGTGAAACATTTAGCTGCTTCAAGGTCTTGTAGGCTCCCTCCTGTACAAGGCTGTAATTGCCCTTTATGAGTGGCATTGCAGAAAGACTAAAGCCCATACTGGTACTGGAGGTACATGCCTACTGGGTAAGATTGGTCAGGTAGATACAGGTTTACTCTGCTAAGGCATAGGTAGTTAAGTACCTTAGCTGCACATGGACCACCTTATTGAGAAGTACTTAAGTACTCAGTATAGAGGGTGGTTACCCTATTGAGTAGAGTAAGCTTTGTAGTCGAAGGGTGAAGTTATCCTGTTTTTCAGTAGTGCTTCTGGGTAGAGTTACCTTACCTAGGAGGGTAACTCAGGGTACTGTTACCCTACCTTTTGTCCAGAGTTACTCTAACTTGGACATTAGATTATCCTGCTATGATGTCAAGTTACCCTACCTTGTTGGTAACTTGTTATGCTAGACTTCAGGAGAAAATCTGATAATGTTTGTCACATGAAATAACTTTGGAAATTCATAATCCTGGATGATGTGGAGACCTCCTGAAGGGGTAATTAAGCTGTGAACATCCCGTAACCTGGAAGTGTGGTTCCCAACATACTCCTCCGGTCCCCTTGCAAGTCTTTGGTGTCTTAGGGTTAAGCCTATAGAGTTGCTTGTACTCTAGTAAGTGAGAGGCAATGAAGGTGCTCCTGTAATACTGTATATATTCAGGCCAAACTGCCGACTACAAGCTGTCCACAAGATATATAATGGGGGTATGGAGGAGATTGGAGATTTAGGATGACAGGTCATATGATGTGTATCAGATTCTAATACCTCCAGATTCTATTGGGACTACCGTAGGTATGTCCAAGGACTGCTAAGTACGAGCTTGGCGCAAAAAGTCATGAGTAGTGCAGAGGTACCGCGACACTTCATCGGGCACAACAACCATGACTTCTACTACACAACCACCCAAAATTCACCATGAATGGGAAACTCTAACTAGGACTGGAGTCTTGACGATGCTGGAATGCGGTATTTCACAGAGCAAGGTATCAGGTCTTACTGGTGTTGCTCAACAGACGATAGGTCGTTGGGCTCGGCAAGATCCTCCAAGTGAGCGCCAGCAGAATCAGAGAACTGGGCGACCCCGCAAGCTTAACGAATGTGATATTCGACTCCTAATCAGAATCTTGCGAAGGAATTGGGAGGGAAGAAGACTTTCCTGGAGGAGATGAAGACAGGAAGCTGGATTATGGGTTGCACCACATACAATCCAGAGCACGCTTGCTGGTCAGGGCTATACACGATGTAAGGCTTGTAAGAAGCCTTTCATTGATCGTGATGCCCAAAAATTGAGGCTAGACTACTCAATTGAGCACTTGGATAAGGCAAGGGAATAGTGGCAAAAGCACATCTATAGTGATGAGGCTACCTTTGATACCTCTTGTCGTGGGTCTGCTTGGGTGACTCGGCTTCCTTCCGAACGATATCATAATGATTGTATTCAATAGACATTCAATAGTGAATGGATGTCAGTGCCTGTCTGGTGTGCGATTGGTCACAACTGGAAGTCCAAACTGGTCTCCCTTCACGGTAGCGGGAGCCGAAATGGCATCTGATCGACGAACTATCTCGAGCAAGTTTTAAAGCCCATTGTGGCATCCCTATTCCACCACCAACAAGGGTTTGATTCTACTGGGGGTGAATACATTGAAGATTCAGCCCCATGGCATGGAACCAAAATTGCGTTAGTTGGGCCCAAGAAAGATCTCGGTATCCCACTCCATCAGAGACCAACTTCATCCCCTGACCTCAACCCGATTGAGAATGTCTGGCGGATTCTTAAGCAGCGCATCAAAGCACGAGACCACTTCCTTGGAACCCTGAAGGAGATGCGTTAGGCAGTGCAGGCTGAGTGGGATCGGTTAAATCCTTTGGATTAGAATCAGCTGATTGATAGTATGCCCGAAAGACTTACAGAATACAGAGATCGCAATGGCTTGCAGACTCGTTATGAATTTGTTTACCTTCTTTTCTCTATATCCTATTTGAAAGAGTGTTTCTTTTCTTGTCATTGCCGAGGAAATCATTGTTTCGTTATTGGTACATATATTCTACTCATGACTTTTTACGCCAAGCTCGTACAGGGTGAAAGAGACTGAGGATGTTCCGCTTGAGATCTAGACAGTGGCATGAAATGGGCTTAGATCTGATGCAAGTCATTTTGCCTGGCACTGCTCTAGTGGTAGCATAGTAGCCAGAACCCATATCATCTGTCTGTAATTGGCATTGAGGAATGTCAGTTAAACTCTAGTGCATGAGCCTTGTTGTGATAAGACCTGTGTTGGTAATGGTTGGTCATGAGTAGCGCCTATTAGTACAAACTTACAATGAGCACAGTCGGGAGAGCTATATGGTCCACTATCTGGGTACGATAGAATTAAGTAGAATTAGATAGATGTTACTTGAGCTGCAGTAGCTTGCAAAAGCATAATACATATGAGCAGAAAGTTTCCTAGTGGGTCTGACTCCTGACAGATATGGTAGTTTTCAACTGGTATGTCTACAATGTAAAAAGCGTTTACTCCTGCAGTTGTATGAGGAATAGAGCGGCTAAAGTTTTAGCTTTGGCGAAGTCAGAGACCATGGAGTAGTCTGGCCCACTAATGTGTGATCTTTAATACAAGCCCATAAAAGGAGACCTGCAAAGCCCATGGGAGTTGGGCAATCATGAATGATATGAAATGATTGAGAGAAACTGGCATTATATTGAATCTACTTAAGTATATATGAGTTCTCTTCTACCCTAGCAATCAACAACCTCTTGAGTAAAAAAAAACTTATTTTATGAAGCTTCGAGCTTAACGATATTAAGTTCTCCCACTTTGCTTTCTTTCCACAACTTTAGTGGAGATCTTATATTGTTTTATATGCAATGAAGACTTTGGTATGGTGGTACTCTGAGGATCCATCTTTCCATATGGAGCTCCCATTACAAAAATGAGAAGAATAGGAGCATCCTTTAAAATCCTTAAAACTAAGCTCATGCATTGGCCCACTTCTATCTAGAATAGCCTGCTTCCTCAAATCCTGGTCTGGTTAGATGATCTACTTTTTTACCGATCGAACCTCTTTTGATGGCTGGGGTACTAGTTTGAGCCCACATCTATTTCGTACAATAAAGATACTACAGCATACCTCTCCTAAAGACTAGCACTATTGCAAAGATCATTAATCACTTTCAAGCTCCTCTTCAGACCTGGAAAAGGCCTAGCTTCCATCTTCTGCCACTGGCTTGCTTTGTGACTGGTAGCTCCCATCCTCCTCTATAGTTCATACATTTTCTCAATGAGTATTAGGCATATGGAAATCTGAGACAAGTACACAGCCCTCACGGTAGGTTAACAGTACACAGACCCTCGATTAAGTAGAGCCAACACTGCCCTCCTGCCCCCTTATGAGACCTGCACGTCATTGGTGAGATTTCGAGAGTTGTGTCCCATAAATGAAGCCCACTTCATCACACCATATACATCGCTGCCATCCATTCAACTACAAACTGTTTGCAGGATATATGAGAGAGGACCTTTGGTGACACCTGAGAAGTAGAAAAGAAGAACTCTGTCGTAGGTGCATTGACATAATAGGCTCCCAAGGTAGGCTTCCTACAGATAGGCCAAATGTGATGGAACGTTTTCGGTAAAATACTCTAAGAGAATGTTCCAGTAGTGGAGGCTATTGAGGACATACCAAATCCACCCATACTTTTCTGAGATCAGGTGTGGGTTGGTTGGTGCTAGTAACAAGATCCCTCTAAGAAGGCAGGTAGACTAAGGGGAAGCACGTGCAGACAGGAAGATCTAGATAAGCTGAAAACTCTTAAAACGCTGACACGTCAGGCTTGGACTTGCAAGTAACACTGGCTCAGCATGAAACTGATCACTTCATGACCGAAGAGACTACTGGAATAATAGTCATAAAGACTAAAGTAATATAATAGTCTTTACAGATAACTAAGTTGAAGGCCCCTGTTTGGTATAACAAATAGCGCAGTCATCTTAATGGAGGAATACTATTCTGTAACCATGAAAAGATGTGAGACATTTCACTATCAAACGGTGTTTGTACTTATAAGATTCTAGACGTTTGGGTATTAAAACGAGAGTGGTACTTTAGAGGCATAGTAATTAGAAGTAGTCTGCAAATACTCAGATGTAGGATATAAATATTGAAGTGCCTCCTAAGCTTTACAGACATTATCAATTAATGGAGAAGAGATTTTATCAATATAATATTGTTCCAAATTCCAAATCTTTATTTTACCTATTTTATCGAGACCAGCCTTCCTCGACAGATTCTTTGATCAAAGATTTTGGTCTATGTCCATCAGGTATATAAGAGTTTGGCATCCACCTAACAATGAGTCTCAGGATGCCAGACAAGATATCAGTTGTAACAAGTTCCTCTGGCTATGCTGAGGATACCAGATGAGAGTATTTTTCAATAGTATTATTGGTAGCTTTATTCAGATACTGCAAGAGGTTAGATATAGATATAGCTAAGGGGTAGATTTTGATAGTATTGCTGAATAGCCATCTAGTACTATATTACTAGCTCCTTAAGTCCCAGACTTGATAGCTAATTAAATGCGAACCTAAAAGAAGTAACTGCTTAACTGTATATATTCAGAACTGTGTCTGTTGAAGTCTGCTTCTCCTAAGTTCCCAGAGGATAGCAGTCCTTAAATACATCTTTTCCAGCTATCCTGTAGCCTAAACAAAAACTAAATAACTTAGGCATCAATTTGATACCTTAAATCAAACATAAAACATAATATAAAAACCTTACCAGTCTATCAAGCATGACCTCACAAGCCTTCTCAATTTGTATATCTGAAATCTTTATATCAGTCACCAAATAACCAGTATCGGTAACCTCAGTCTTCCATAGAATAGTTCAGAAATGGGTAACAAACTGCTTCACTTCCACACCTATTGGCATTCTGTCTTGTGAGTCACTATTCTATCTCCTTTACTTGCTCATAACAGACTGCTAAAGGCTGATAGTATTTAGGCTAGTCTGCCTCAATCCAGAAGTTAACTCGGCTATAGCCTGTCTCTACCTGTTCTTCTCTACCAATTCCTCCTTCTGCTCACGGGGAGACCATAGGTCATACATTAGGACTCTCACATCTGTATATCCTCTCCTGCTATAGAAGACTCCTGGTCCCTCTCTCTGATAAGGAAACATCTCCTCCTGAATGCAATAGCCCATAGGATGGTTCTTTTCATTAGCCTTTCCAACCCTTTCCCCATTCCTTTCCTCATTCCTCTTCCCTTAGAACCAAGATTCACCTTGGAGTCAGTCCCCCTCCTACAAGATAGTAAAATTTGCTATACATACCAGGTACTGATATGATTAGGCCACTTAGTTCCCCCTGCACTCCTCCTACCACTATGCGCCTTGCATTACCCCCCAGCCCTTTATGGGCTTGGTAAGATTTATGGCAGGCTGAATCTACCAAATACACTTTGGCAAGAGCTACCACCTAGCTCATACTTCTTGGTTTACAGAAGATCCATTCTCCCTCTGCCTTCTTTGTGATGATGATGAGAAAGACTTCCAATACACCATCCTTCACTGCTTGTCCCATTCTCTGCACGGAAACTATCTCTTTTTATAGCTAGTGGACTTTGGAAAGGACAGCCCACTCTGGTCTGACAAGGTCCAACTCCTTCTCCTTACTGTATACATTAACAAAACTGCTACCAGGTTCCCCCTTGGAATGCCCCTAGCCTGATCAATTATCCTGCCTCATAGGGTATCAACCTCACCCACTCCTATGCTGCCTATTTTCAGTTTTAGTTTTCAAGGCCTCTCCTCATCATAGTTTTATTTTTGCACTAGTTCTTGTTATAATTGTGCTTTTGTTTATCTTATTTCTATAAGGACTTAGTGTCAGCTATTGGACACACTTAGAGGCTGTTATATTTTTAGCATGATTTGTTTTCTTTGTTATTGTGATTTGGAATTAAGGTTTTCTTTATGCCATAGCTAGTACTGCATGCGAGTTCTTGTACTTTAACTGAGAATACATGAAGATAAACCAAAAATGATGGAAAGATAGGCCATCCTCTGTCTCCTCTATTTTACTTGCACTTGAAATCAACCCTCAATGCAGGACTTCTACGATCATCCTCTTCCTTTTCTCCCATTATGGCTTTAACCTAGCTGCGATGCCTATTCCTATTCTCCCTTTAATATCTTCTTTTGCTCTCTTTACACTTTGAGGCTTTCCTAGCTTAGATTCTAGTACTGCCTATGTGCTGCCCATTTTCTACCCATATCTCACTTAGTGAGACCCCACTTTACAGTCAGTGACCAGTCACTTCCCATGTACCAGATAACTGTGAGTACGGTTTGTGGTATGCCGGAACTTCTTCAACTGGCCCATGGTCAATCTCGCTACTCCCTTCTTTTAGAGACTGCCTAGTGTGACGTGAACACAAATATCGCCAGTTGATAGGGTCATGTTTAGTTTCTGGCCTATTTATATGGTTAGATCAGCTTATACCCTACCGCTATACTGTAATGCATTCCCCCGAGCATGCTGAAGATGCCAGGTGATGTGGTCTTTCAATAGGGTAATTGGTAGCTATACTCAGATACCAGAAGGTGGGATATAGATATAGCTAATGGAGATCACGATAGGGTTGCTGAATAGCCATCTACTACTATATCACTAGCCACTCAAGTTCTGGACTTGATAGCTATTTAAATGCGAACTGAAAAGAAGTAATAGCTCAATTGTCCATATTCAGAAATGTATCTGTTGAAGTCTACTTCTCCTATATTCTGGGAAGATAGTAGTCCTTAAATACATCTTTTCCTGGCAATCCTGTAGCCTAAACAAAACTAAATAACTTAGGCATCAATTGATACCTGAAATCAAATATATAACATAACATAAAAATATCACTAGCCTAACAAGCTTGGCCTTATAAACCTTTTCAATTTGTATGCCTTAAATCCTTATATCAGTAACCAAATAACCAATATCGGTTACGTCCTCAAAACAAAATGCCAATTTCATTCTTCAAAAACAAAATTAAAATTCCAATCTCCTTTAATCCTAAGACAGAATTGGTTCTCTATCATCATATACCCCAGAGTCATCATAATTGCTTTCAAAGTAAGAGCCTCAAAACCCCTTATCTAATCTTCCAACATCACAGAACTGTCCAATGTCAAGTGCTGTTGGTGAAAATTTGATATCAATGAATCTAGTAATAACCTGAAATTCATTACTATGGCACTTTTTGGTCCACTAGGCCAGGATTATTTCCATCGCATTCTGTAAGCCTTCGATAAGTTTTCAACTATTTTCAGAGTTTGGATATTCATTCCACTTGACCAGGAATTGTTCCACTCCATATAATTGGCGATGGTCCAGTATTTGTTCCACATCCCATTCTGGAACTTCTTCAACTAGTATATATGCGGGGTCTGTATAGGATCATCTTAGGAATTTAATATCATTTGATTTCCTAGAATTTCTTAAACACTGAGTAGTGGAACCTTGCTTCCATTTATCAGTAGATTCATGCGTCTATTTTAACTGAGTAGTTCTGTACATAACTATTGTATTTCAGTACCTTCAAGGGTCCTCACTAGTGGAGTTCTAGCTTCTTACTTCTTCCTAATTCTGTAGCAAACTGGTCTTCCAAGACTATCAATCTTCCTCCTATGAGTATTGGTTTGTGAGTCTTCATTCTTCTAGTAGCCACTCTGGTGCCTCTGAATCATGCTGTCCTGATTGCCTGATAGGCATCGTTCCTTAGTTCCTGGTGTCGATTGAGGTAATTGTCAGATGCAGGTACTTGGGTATTCCTAACCGTGATAGCAGGTAGCATAGGATATTCTCATCCATAAACCGCTTTATAAGAAAACATGTTGAGAACATCAGAGTGTCCAGCATTTTCATAGGCTGCTAGTTCTGGAAGTGCTAGGATCTAGTTATTTTGTCACTTATTGACAACATTCTGGAGTCCTGTCTTGAGTTCTCTGATCTTTGTTTTCACTTGGCCATTAGTTTTATGATGGCCAGGAGTTGCTTTGATGTGTTCAATTTCCATGGGCTTCATACTTTAAGACCAGAACTAGGAGGTGAATTTGCAGTTAGCATCACTAACTAGTGATGTAGGTATGCCATGAGGTATGAAAACATAGTGGCAGAGTAGGATCAGAGTTTCTTCTGCCACTATGTTTGAGTGAGTAGGGATAAACTAGGTAAATCCCACTACTCTACTGATGACCACCATAATCATGTCGTATTTATTCTTTTCTACATTTTAAAAGGTCGTGCAAAGTCAATTGAATAGGAGGTAAATATCTTGGAAGGTACCGGCAGTACCTGGACATCTCCTTCAAGTAATGTATTTTGTTCCTTATTTCTTTAGTATAGCTCACATTAGCATACAAATTCACAGAAGTCTTTTCACATTTCTGACTAGAACAGGTATTCCGTAGTATAGCATAGGTTCCTATTGGTGCAGTAGTATCTATTGTCATGAATCTCAGAGATGACCACTTCATGCAGGATCTGACTATTAACTCCATTACCTCATGGGATATGTAGGCAGTCAAGTCTATTCCTAGTAGTCGCAATAAGCATGCCATTGAACAAACTGTAGTGAGGTTGTTTTCCTCCTCTTCTATCTTTGCATCGTTGAAACAATTCATCCTTCCTATAAGCTTCTATCATCTGTTATCTCTATAGTCCATTTATATCTACTGCTACCTATATAATATCACTTTCATCCTTAACCTGGTCCAAGCATGATACCTCACTGGCAGGTTCAAAGTCATCAATCTTATCTTCATTTTCCATAATCTCTTGGATTCTGCATGTATGTTGGCATGTATGGATGGCTGCTAAGTATAGTATTCATTTTGCAGAATAGTGTTCTGGACAATCTATTACTTTACGTTTGGAATAATTGGTAGCAAAAATATCCTAATGCTACTACTAAGTATTGTTTAATGCTTGTGATATCGAGTCTAGGTTATTGGGTTAAGGTTCCATCTTCTTCTAAGGTATGGATATTAACATCCTGTTCTGCTTTGATGATCTCTTTTAGAGTATTGATATTGACTTGTGGTATAATCACAGAGTTCATGAGTTTTTCTTCTTTATGGTAGGTATACACGAGGTCATGATATCCAGTCTAATGAATTGATGCATGATCGAGTTCTTTATGATCACTTGCTACGATGCTGACTTAATCTCTCCAACTGGTTCTTGTAGTGAGAGAACAGTTAGAGCCACTAGATGAGTAACTGATAGCAACAGGTGTAAAGGTAGACATCTTTGATTCAATAGTATAAAAGGTATTGCTTTCTGATTCCGAGTCTTCAGTAGGATTGGCTGTATATAGTGCGTTTGTATTTGAGCTTTCTTAAATGCAAGAAAGAGGGTCAGCAAAATAGTTTCCTTTCTCAGGACTATAGCAAATCTTTACCTTATATCATACTATGTAGATTTGGCATGAACGCTGCTTTATTGTAGGCTTTGCTGTAGTCCTAAGTGTTACCAAAGGCTGATGGTCAGTAATGATGGTGAATTCATGGCCTGCTAGGATGTGATTAAATACTGTAAGTGTATTTACAATTACTAGTGCTTCTGTATCAACAGTTCTATAGTTCTTTTGCGAGTTCATGAATTTTCTGCTATATAAGGCCATTAGCCTCACAGTCTCAGCAGTGTTGCATTGTACAATCTAGGTGCCTACTCCAGAATCCAATAGGTTAGTTATCAATAAGATAGTCTAGCCTCATTTGTGATTTATCAGCCTTATCACTTGATGCTGCTTAACTATTTCCATGACATTTTTCATGTGCGGATCATATGTAGGAGTCTAGTCCAATTCTTCTTTTTTAGTAAGGTCTGTACATGGTGCAGTGATCGAAGTGATATGTGGCTGGAACTGGCTAATATAATTAACCAGACTTCAGAATTTGCACAATTGTTTCTGGTCTTTAGGTATAGTCTATTTCTCAATTTTCTTGATTTTTTCTGGTACAGGGTGTAGCTCGTCATTCTTTATCAGGTAGCCTAGAACTTTGAGTTTCTTTGCAAAGAAAGCGGATATCTTCCTACTTGGACAGAACTCTGCCTTCTCAAGCTTTTCACATTCAGCCTTGATGTACTGTATATGAATGTACTCAGTATCACAAGATATGAGGATATTATTGATATAGACCTATAAGAATTCTCCTAGATAATTGCTGAATAAGTCTAACATTATTCTCATAAATGTTCCTGGTGTATTTATATCGCCTTGAAGTATGACTTTGCTTATAAAACCACTACAGGGTATTTTAAAGCTGTTGTATTTTGTATCCTTTAGATCTACTCTGGTTTGAAAGTAAGTATTGCTTAAGTCTATCTTGGTTCTGTATTGTGCTCTTGCAAGGGTATTGAGTAATCTCCTTTGATTCGAAATTGGTTCATCATCCTTCCTTTCCACTTCATTCCTTTCTAATAGGTCCACTAGTGGTCTAATTCTACTATCAGCTTTGCCTTGGACTGAAACAAACCTAGGTGCTACTCCTAGTACCTCCCCTCTTTAGATTATACCTTCTCTGAGTTCCTGATCAATCTATTTCTTTAGCCGGATTTCGTATTTCTCAGGTACTGAGTATGTGGGTAGAGTCTTCTGGTCGCCAGACTTTATTAGTCTGATTCTGTAGTTTATCGATCTCAATACCTGGTAGTCTTTCTGGAATAGTCTCTGAGCAGACCTTAGCGTATTTGTCTAAAATGCTTTCTGTGCTGACTACTGCTGTCCTTGACATTGTACTTGTTGGTTTGTAATAAACTCGTACTTTATAGTCAGGAAAGTGGATAGACATATTTCCATATTCTATGTAAGCATTGTTTCTTGATAGGAAATACATTCCAATAAGAGCATCATTTTAGGTTTCCTATTATCATGAGGTTATCTGTTGTCCTCATACTGCCTATTGTGATGTCCACATTGCATTCTTTAATGATAGTTGATTGTGATTCCTTTATTGGTATATGGATTGTTGTAGGTGTCCCATGCTCCTTGCAGGATATTCCGTGAGTAGTGACAAAAGCAGTGCTGAGTATATCTGCTCCTACAGTACCAGTATTGAATAGGACTCTTGCCTCTTTACTATTAACATGTATAGTTCCTTCTAGTGCTGTGTGTGGTTTCACTAAGTTAGGTCTTCTGCTTCGTATTAAGGCAAAGGCTTCGATTTTCACGGAGTTCAGGGAGACATCTTCAGTATCGGTTAGCTTCTCCGCCATGTTTAAAGCAACATCCTACTTGCTTGCTTTCTTCTTACCTTTGTCTTTCTTGTTTGGGTAATTTCTAGTGATATTGCCATCCTCTCCATATGTAAAACATGCTCCTTTCTTCATCTACGAGCCTGTGAGGTTCTTGAAGCTTTTGGTCATATCGTTCTTGTTGTTTGACTTCCTCCATTTTCCTTCATTTAGTTCTTTTAGTTCAGGGCAGGAGTCCTTGTGTTGGTTTTCTCAGAATGGCTTCTTGTAACATCTATATTTTCTAATGATGGCAAACATCTTCTCTGTATGAGTTATAAGTTCCTAAGTGGTCTCACTTTCCTCATTGAACTATGACTCTATTTCTAGCCATAATTTTAGATGCATGTATTGAAAGAATCTTTGTTGAAAAGTGTAATCAGATATGCTGCCTTGAGGTAGATATGATTAATAGACTATCACCTCAGTGAGGATGACAGTGATCCTTTCGACATGTCTATTAATGACTTGTTCTACTCCATAGAACTTTTGATAAAGCTTATCCTTCTAGCATGATGTTTGGAATCATTTCTTTAACTATTCTACCAGTTGATCTTTGGTGGGATTTGAGGTATTATGTTCTACTGCCAGAATACTGCTTTATTTGAAATTCCTGTTATGTAGAGGATCTTGTAGTTTTCAGATCTGTCACGCTTGGAGTCCACTCCATGTAGTTGTAGGTACAGCTGTATAGCCTTATACCTGTCTCTTATACACATCTAGATGTGTATAAGAGACAGGTTCTTGTAGTTTTCAGATCTGTCACGCTTGGAGTCCACTCCATGTAGTTGTAGGTACAGCTGTATAGCCTTATACCAATTAGCAAAAGCTTCCGGTTCAAGGTCCTTTCCTTTGCTACTGAATGGTTTATGTTGTAGTACTTTGATGGTAAGCTTTGTTGTTGTTACAGGTACTACTTGTACTTTGCTGGATTCACCATCTTCTGCTGGGGATTTCGCTCTTTCAGATCCTGGATCTGACATGTTGTCAGGATCACCATCTGGATTGCTACCTGGGCCACTATTAAGATCATTTCCTAGTTAACTGCTACTGGCTCCCTTCGTGGGTGTAGTAGTGAGGTCTCCTGGAGTCCTAGTACTTTTACCAGGTAGATCAAAGGATACCATTCATTCCAGACCTCAAGCTAGTTGCTGTGCTACTTTCTTGAATGAACAGTCTGCAGCCTACAATACTTTGCTTCTCTTCTTAGCAAGCTCATTTCATGGTATCTATCTACTGGATCAAGTTTCTAAGTTGTTGCCTATGGTGGGTGACTAGTTATAGGCTTGAGGTAATCACTCCTCAGTCTTACATTTCTTAAATCAATAGCAAGTTCAAGTTAAAAAAATGTAACACGTTCCTCTAGAGGTATCGAGCGTGCCAGGTGATAATATCTTTTGATAGCATTATCGGTAGCTATACTCAGACCCCTTGAGGTGGGATATGAATATAGCTAATAGAGATCTTGATAGGGTTGCTGAACAGCTGCCTAATACTATATTGCTAGTGACTCAAGTCCTGGACTTGATAGCTATTTAAATGCGAACTAAATAGAAGTAACTGTTCAACTGAGTGTATTTAGAAATGTGTCTCTTGAAGTCTACTTTTCTAAAGTTATAGAAAGATAACAGTCCTTAAATACATCTGTTTACGGCTATCCTGTAGCCTAAACTAAATCAAATAACTTAGGCATCAATCAATGCCTGAAATTGAACATAAAACATAATATAAAAACCTCATCAGCCTAACAAGCTTGGCCTCATAAACCTTCCCAATTTGAATGGCTTAAATCTTATATCAGTAACTAAATAACCAGTATCGGCCACATATACCTACTCACTAGTAGGCACCTTACTACTCCACAGGCTCCCACAGGCTCCAATAGCTCGCACCTGTCTCGGTCTGCATTACATTGCAGGAATGTTTCTACATTTCATCTGCTAGCTTGTATCTTTTGACTTAGTTGTTTGTTGAATTTGGTGCGATCTATTACTTTATTTTTCTGTGATGTTCTGGATGGTTACCTTTTTATGCTTTCCTACTTGCTTTTAGTAGGACTTGTCCTATTCTCTGAGTTCGCTCGCAAGGTAGGGACAGGGTTTTCTTAGAATGAAATGTGCTGTGATGCCTATACCAGAGAGTATTGAAGATACTGTTAGGCAAACTGGTAAGAAGAATGAGGATTGTTTTATGCCATAGCTTGCAGTGCATGCTGATTCTTGTACCCTAAATAACAGTGAAATATATAAAGATGAAAACAAATGAAGAAGAAAAAAAAGAAGAAAGATGTGGAAATAGGCCACAGTCTACTCCACCTATTTTTCCCTCCATATATTCCAGGCTTACTTTCTGTTAGACATATGGAAATCTGGGACAATAAGTGCACTGACCTCATGGTAGGGTAACTGTGCACAGATCCTCGATTTTCCGGAAAAAGCCAACACCGCCCTCTGGCCCCCTTATGGAGTGCGCGTGTCATTAACGTGATTTTGAGAGTGGTGTCCCATAACTAAAATATCACATCAATGAAGCCCACTTAATAATACCATATATATTGCTGCCATCCCTCCCACCACATGCTATTTGCAGGTTATATAAGAGGGGATTGTTGGCGACATCTGGAAAGTGGAACGGAATGATTCTGTGAGTGGTGCAAGGAGATAATAGGCTGCAAAATTAGGCTTCCTAATTATGGGCCAAAGGTGACAGGATGTTCCCAGCGAAATACTCCAAGAGGATGTCCCAGTAGTGGAGGCTATTGAATGCATACCAAATCTACCCATACCCTTCTGAGATCAGCTGTAGGTTGGTTAGTTCTAGTAATAAGAGTCCTCTATAGAGGGAGGCAGACCATGGAGGAGTACGCTCAGACAGAAAAACTTAGACAAGTCATAGACCTGTAAGACGCTAACACATTAGGCTTGCACTTATGATTAGCACTAGGTTTCCAGCATGAAACTGATCACTTCATGACCAAAGAGAGTACTGGAAAAATAGTCAACATGACTAAAGTAATATAATAGTCTATGTGGATAACTAAGTGGAAGGCCACTGTTTGGTATAACAAATAGCGCAGTATTCTCAACTGAAGAATACTATTCTGTAACTGTGAAAGAGTGTGAGAAGTTTCAGGGTCAAACAGTACTTGCACTTATAAGATTCTGGATGTTAGTGTATTAAAACCAGAGTAGTACATTGGGAGCATAGTAGTTAGAAGTAGTCTACGAACACTGAGATACGAGATATAAATATCGAAGTGCCTTTCATGCCTTACAGACATCATCAAGCAATGGAGAAGAAATCTTATTAATATAAAATTATTTACACTTTAAATCTTTAGCTAACCTAATTATTGTGACAAGCCTTCCATGGCTGATTCCCCGATCAAAGATTTGGCCTACATCCTTCAGTTATACTAGAGTTTGGTGTCTGCCTAACAGTATATTGATAATCCTCCCATTTGCAAGACTCTTTATATAAACTATGAGTTTACTTCAAACTCCACCATCAGCTGTCACTTCGATTATATTTTCAAAGCACCTTGTAGTCCCATTTCTATTCATACAGTTGAAGAAATATTCAATATGGGGCTGTTTGAAATCGCATTCATTGCAACCCCAGAACCCTGGTGGTTTAAAATACCTTTCAGGATCCCAACCAGGAATCAATTATATCGCATATATCGCTCCTGGCATGGTCCAAACTTTGAGGGGAGTTCAACCGATTCAGAAACCTTCATCGCGTGGAGTACCCAGTACTCTATAAAGTAGTAAATAGACACATTTGGCCATGAACAGACCTGTCCTTCAGCTTGGGTCTAAAAACCCATATATGTACTACAAGTCCATTTAAACCTTCAGAAAAAGGAAATCCAGGTTCTAAACCCAGAATCAGATCATCCCAATCCTTCCACACCGTCTCTAAAAGAATACCTATTGTGCCATCTACAATTTATCAAATTCCTCAAATCTTTTAGAGGAGAAAGAGAGTATTTGCATGAGGTACCAGACTGGAATCCAACGACACTATGTTAGGGTTAAAGTTATCAGAAAAACTTTTCAACGTGATTGCAGAAATACTAAAACATCTGAAAGGACCAAAACAGATTACAGAAGGAGAATCAATAGATACTAGGCTAGATGTCTCCAATGACGGGAGTTCAGTTCAGTTTGCACATGTCTTCTGCACAAGCAATGCACCTCATTTCAGTCAATCTCTGTCTCTGATCCTTGGATTTCAAAGGACAACAGACATTCCCATGGGGCCACAATCATCTAGTATATATTGTATATACTGTATATCAAGATTAGGAATCTGTATACCTTCAGAAAAACATTAGGACAATTTACATGATTTGGCCAAATGCTTAGAGATAACTCATATATGAATTTGGCAAGATATTAATACCTCCAGTGACTCTGCCAATATTGCCTTTAATAGGCTTGCAGATGCAACTCAAGAGAATACATTAAAGTTGATAGAAGTATACCGGAAATTGGCAGAAGGACAGGACCTCCACAACAATGAGATAGCCATCTTATTGAAACAGTTAACTGTGGTAGACTCAGAGGTAAAGGATATACAAGCGGCTATAATCCATAATCTGGTGGCAAAACTGGCGGAAAAAGATCTGTAGTACCAAGTCCATGAAAATGTAACTACATAGTTACATGGTGATCTAGGTCAGCAAGAACAGGAATCCCTCACATGCGAGCAAACTCTGAGAAAATTGGTTTCAGAACTCCATAACGAGTTCAATCTCTTTCGAGATCAGACAGTGGAGTAAGATAAAAGCTTCATAGCATCATTACTAGACATACAAGATGCTATGAAAGAGTAACGTACGAACATCCAAATGTTGCCAAGAGACGAAACCAAAATGGCCCTAGACACCTTGGAATCTATCAAAACCTTAGTAAAGGCCATAAATGAATTAGTGAATAGAACAAAGGAACTCATGAGACCAAATCCCATACCACTACATTCAGTCCCAGAAGAGGAGAATGATGAGGACTACTATTTTCTGCCAATGGAAAGAGAAAAGGGGAAAGGCAAAGAAGCAGCAGAGACAACCCCTTCAGAGGTACAAGGAGGTAACCTCGATGGTCCAGATAATGACGATGATGATGATAAAGAAAGAGGAAAAAGAAGAGGAAGTCCTAGCTGCAGTCAGTAAGGACAAACAACAGATCAGTCGAGAATAGCAGAAATGGTGGCCAATGCAATCGCACTTAACATCAAGTGACCAGCAAAACCACCCCTATTATTTGAGGCTAAACACATTCAAGACATATATGTCTGAATTATACAGTATAACAACTATTTTGAAAGAAACCTACAAATTGGGAACAATGCTTGAGAACGAGTTATTTACGCGCTCAACTGTACAAAGGGAGAAAGAGTCCTTCCTTGTACCATTTAGTACAGGAAGGCTATGGACAGTCTTCAGAGAGAAATACAGTAGTGAGAGTGGGCCATGTGGACCCGGTTGGAACATGATATGATAAAACATTTCACCCAGGTAGAAGCCAAAAGACAAGCCTTACGAGATGTGAAGCTGGTAGAATATCAGGGCAGTATTGCGCTATTCCTGACATTCATGCACAATCTTAATATTAGAGCATGAATGACAGGAGAGTCCTGAAGAAAGGAAGTTAAAAACAAACTTCCAAAACAAATTATTTGCTGGTTGTTAGCAATTTACAACAATACAGATTAAGAATAGAAAGAGACGCTAATGGCATGTGGTCAATCAGAGAAAGCACTACACTAAAGAGCAACTTGCAAGAGACCAACTACCTAAGCCGAAAATAGTTTCAGAAGTCAAAAGAGAAGACTGACAGGACTCTTAACAAAAGGGACAAAGGACTAACAAATCTTATGTCAAGGGAGGTGGAGTCCTACCATGAAAACAGAAGTGAGACGATGAGCTGGTAAGGCCAAAAAAGAAGTTAAGGGGTATGGCAAAAACAACCCACACCAACTTCGACTAGGCTCACACTGGCACGCCGCAAAGTTTTATGAACACTTAGATGAGGGACAAGAATTACGCACATTGCGGGAAGAAAAACCACAAGTATCAGATATGGTGGAGAGATGCCTATATATTGGTAGCAATAGTTAGTTCAAGACTGATAAAGAGGGGAATCCGTCATACAAGATTGGCTATTGTAAAGCCTAAATTAGTACGCAGAGTCGCTACTATCCAGCGACTAGCTCAAATGAATAGGATCTGGGAACTGGCGGCCGACGAAGAACTGACCTAGGTCAGTTTACATGCACTAATAGCAATGGCGTTTGGGTACTCAGCGTTTATATAGAACTGGAATCGAAATGAGAACCCCCTTTGGCTGAAGTGCATTGGGTATTGACCATAACCGGTATCGCGTAGTCCGTGTGCAACTCAGGGAATCGAAACTCAAAATCATCAAAGTGGTGCTAAGCAAGTCTCTCCTTTCAAGATCAAAACAAGTAGGCTCCAAGTAAAGATATCTCATAAGGGACTTATTAGCTTGAATACAAGGAATCAATATATGGCAAGTCTTGACTGAAAGAGAGAATAGTCAACAAGCCTACATGACCCGAAATCCAGCAGTATGAAGTTTCTCACCTCAGCTGGTGGCCGCTCGCTACTCACGTATAAGCAAGTTACTATACCGAAAAAGTTGGAACATAGTATTCCAAGATACACCTGCTAACAATAGCGACAAAAGGAAAACTGACATACACCATTCCAATGACCACACAAGTCAGAGTCATATTATACGTATGTACTTTCTTGCCTGCTGGCCTGAGTGTGGGACAGGAATGTACCCCTTTAGTACATAAGGCCCCTCTGAGGTAGCTAGACGAATAACTGAAACCCAAAGGGAAAGCAGAGGGAAAATTCGGAACCCCATGCTCGTGGAGTAAAATGGCTAATAACCGCCTGAAAATCTGCTATGTGCCTATGTCTAGCTTATTGGAGCAAGGTATCTAGCCTGAAAGGTGGTGGTGCACAATTGTGTATCAGTGAAATACTGCTTAGTTGGTAGACCCAGATTGTTAGAGCTAATAATTACTAGTTTGTCTGAAGAGACCTCAGTGGTCAAAAATACATGGGTGTGGTAACAAATATTTTATTACCTACTCTCAACACCAATGATGCCTAAATGCAAGAACCAGGAAAAAAAGAATCCATGCTAAGCACGTAGAATTAGACGTTCCAAAACCAAAATGATACAACTGTCCAAAGGGGATCGCTTATATCCATATACATGATAAGTAATACCAAGTTAAAGTCTTATTAGACTCAGGATCCAACGTGATCTTCATTAATAAGGACCTAGTTGAAGACCTTCACATTCCTATAGTCCAACGCAACTAGGCAGTTGATATTTTAAGCTTTGATGGTTCATCAGTAACCTCCAGAGGGAAGTGTTATACCCTACCTATAAAATTAGAAATAGGAATGAACTGACACATATCGCAAGTATTATGTGAAGTTGTGAAAGTATGTCACTATGGAATGATAATTCTATTTAGTTGATGGCATCGTGAACACCCAGTATCCTATATAGAAGATGCAGAAAAGTGGACTTTCGTGGTGAAATGTGGTGAAAACTGTGTGGAAGAAGATGAAGGCATAGCAGATATGTTCAAATAAGATGAATCAGTCGCTTAGAACCAGAATGCTTGTCATATCAGACGGATTGGAACTATCGAAAATATGGTAGAACTCAAATCATTACCAAAGGAATACTGGCATTACAAACGTTTCTTTGAAGCCCAGATAGCAGAAAAACTAGCCCTTAGATGAACCTTTGACCATGCAACTAAATTGATACCTAGATCGACACCCGCTTAGGAACTGATATATCCACTATCTGAAAAACAGCTTAAGGCATTATGAGAATACTTGGAAAATATGATCAAGTAGGAAAAGATTACAGGAATTAAATCTGCCGCAGGAGCATCCCTATTATTTGTACCCAAACCTGAAGGAAAATTACATCTAGTTGTAGATTACAGAAATCCAAATAAGATTACTATCCTCAACCAGCATCCTCTTCTATTAATGTCCGAACTCCGAGACCGAGTGGCCAGCACCAAGATCGTTGCTCAGTTAGACCTTGAAGATGGTTACTACTTGATTAGGATAAAGAAAGGTGATCAATGGAAAATAGCTTCCCTTATGAGATATGGATACTACGAATGCAAGGTTATGCCTTTCAGATTAGTCAATACTCCAACAACTTTCTAAGATATGAACTATGTACAAAAGAAATACTGAGATGTTGGAGTCACATGTTACTTTGACGATATTCTCATATATTCAAGGGATGAAAAAGAACAGGTTGTAGCAATCAAAAAAGTCTTACAAAGCTTATCAGACTTTCAACTAGCGGTATCACTAAAAAAGTTGTGATTCTTGGCCAAAGAAGTAGAATTCCTAGACTACATTGTGGTAGTTACTGGGGTGTCTATGAGTACCCGCAAGGTGGAGTCCATAATAGTTTGGAAACCACCCAAGTTGGTCGGAGATGTACAACTCTGTACTGCATTTGCAAACTTCTACCTGTGGTTTATTAAAAACCTCTTGGCTATTTGCAACCCAATAACTAAGACATTACAAGGAAATCCTAAGAATTTCAAATAGGAAGTTGAGCAAAATACGGCTTTTGAAGAACTAAAGCACTGATTCACTACAGCCCTCATACTCTACCACTTGTTCCCAGAAGGAGAAACAGTGGTAGAAACAGACACTAGCAATTTCACACTTGGTGGCATCCTTTCTCAATACTTTGAGAAAAAGCTATATCCAGTAGCATTCTGTTCACAAAAGTTGAATTCAGTTAAGTACAATTGTGAAATTCATGATAAGGAACTTCTGCAATTCTGGAAGTATTCCAAGAATGAAGACACTACATGATCGGAACAGAAAAATGGCTTACAGTCTTTACCAACCATCAAAACCTAAAATGGTTCCTCAACTAAACAGTCTGGAGTGGCCATCAAATTCAATGGGCTCAGAAGTTAGGGGAATATAATTCTCGTATTGTATGCCGATCAGGCATGAAGGGCGGAAAGCCAGATGCATTAAGCAGATGGCTGAAGTACCATCCTGAGAAGAGAGCTATGCATCACGAACAGAAAACTGTGAAACTGGAAGATTTCTTGATATCACTAGTAGTGAGGGTAGGTGATGAAGGAGATGCCTGGGATGGAGATATGGATTTGGATTTGGAACCTTGAAGAGGTGGAAAGGAACCTGTAAATAGGGTTAAGAGATTGAGCAAAATGGCATACTTGCTAATACAGGGCTCAAGAATAGCAGCAGAGTATGATCTGTATGCCATAGAGGATGACATTGTCCTGAAATATGGACAAGCATTAATATGGACTGGAATAGCTGTAGGGCTACCCAAAGGAAAATACAGAAGAATTGCACTAAGAAGTGGGTTAGCTGTTGATAGCAGAATCTCCACCAGAGTTGGGGTAATCGATACTGAGTACACAGTTGAATCAAGATGGTACTATTCAACTATGAAAATATGGACTGCCAGATAAGAATGCACAATCACATAGCTCAACTGGAAGTAGAAAAAAATCAATACCCCATACTTGACGGAAGTAGACGACTTGAAAGAAATAGAATGCGGGACTGCAGGATTCAGAAGCTCCAATATAGCAACAAGATCCTTGATTATCAAAGAACTAGAACCGAGCATCGGTTATTAGCAAGCAGTAGCTAAAGACAATGAATACTAGTATGAAATATCAGAAGTATCTGAAAAGGTTCTAATATCAAATGCAACGATCCTGCAAAAAGGGATAAAGCAATTTAACACAGAGTTCTTAAGCGAGATATAGGTGGCTATCAGAACAGGTCCAGCTTCGAAACAATAGAAGAAAGAACTTATTAAACTACGAGATGAAGGAAAGCATTTTCCCTAGGATTAGACCTTAACTGACGATTCACTAGACTATAAGAAAAGACTATTTGTACCAAAGAGCCAGGTGCTATACACCAAAATCACGGAAGGATATCAGGACGTAAAGATTGCACAACATTTCGGACAAGAGAAAACCTTGCAAATCATCATATGAGACTTTAATTAGAAAGGACTAGGAGATTTGATCAATGACTATATACGATCCTGCGATGAATGCCAATATAATAAATCGCCCAGACAAACTAAGTATGGATTATTGTAACTTTTGCAAATACCTTACACAGCATAGGCATCTATTTCAGTGAACTTTATCACAGAACTACCAGAGTCGCAAGGATGCACTCAGATTATGGTAGTAGTTGATCCCTTTACAAACATGACACTGTTCATCAGACTACAAACATTAGCTATGATGTCGCGAATGTATTCATGAAAGAGATTTGGAGGCTATATGGCCTACCAAACGAAATCGTCTCGGATATGGACTGAAAGTTTACAGGAGAATTTGGAGAATCCCTTTGCAAGGCGTTGGAAATCAGGCGAAGAATGTCAACAGCTTACCACCCTGAAACTGATGGACAGATGGAATATACCAACTAAGTGCTGTAAGGATAACTTCAAAGTTTTGTCAATTATGATCAGGATGACTGGTATCAGTTATTACCATTAGTTTAACCTGCCTATAACAACTTTGCTACAAATGCCCATAGGATGTAACCATTTTATGGGAACTACAGATTCCATCCACAGACAGAGTGGATAAATGAGTGAGAGGCTCAAAATCCTAGAGCAACACTCTATGTGAACTGGATGAAGATGATATATGAATAGGTACGAGAGTCATAAGAGAAAACAAGAGAAGTAATAGCAAAATACTATGACCAAAAAGCTACACAGTAACCAGATTTCAATATCGGAAACAAAGTAACGTTAAGCGCAAAAAACATTCATGCCCCACAAAAATCAAAGAAGCTGTGCCCACAGCTTTATAGTCTCATCCAAGTCTTAGAGAAACGAGGATTACGTGCATTCAAGTTCAACATCTCCATTCGATGCAACATTCAGCCAGTACTCCATATCAGGTTACTAGAATCCTATCGCGAATCAGTTCATGGCAATCATTAACAACCCTCGAGAGAACGAGGAGATATTGACTGCGATCCACACTGGGAGGTTGAAAAAATAGTAAGAAGTGAGATACATTCTTAGAGGAAATGAGTACATGGCTGCTATCATCAAAAGTGAGAACTGTGGTACTTCGTCAAATAGCAAGGGTGTTTTGAAGATGATAACACATGGGAGCTAGCCACAGGTATGGAAAATGCGGAAGAAGTTGTGAAAAGTTTTCACAATGACAATCGGGACATGCCAGGAAGGGCAGAAGTAAGATAGTATGGAAAAGGTTTTCCTACCATGGCTAAGTAAACAGGGAAGGTTTTTTACCCTGACCACACTGAGTCTTAAAATGTATTTAGAAAAATTATAAAAGTTATAAAGGCATTTGAGGCGAAGCCTGATAGTAGGGAGCTTATTTTAGGCATATAGAAATCTGAGACAATAAGTGCACAAACCTTACAGTAGGGTAACTGCATGAAGAACCTCAATTTTATAGGAGAGCCAACATCCCCCTCTGGCCCCTTCATGGGGCCCGTTCGTTATTAGTAAGATTTTGAGAGTTGCACACCATAACTAAAATGTCACATCAATGGACCCCACATTATAATGCTATACATGTCGCTGTCATCTATCGGACCGCATGCTGTTCACAAAGTCTATGAGAGGGGACCTTTGGAGACATCGGGGAAGTGGAATAGAAGAACTCTGTAAAAGGCATATTTAGATAATAGGCTTCAAAGTTAGGCTTCCTAATTATAGACCGATAGTGACGTGATGTTTCCGCCGAAATACTATCAGAAGATGTCCCAGTATTAGAGGCTATTGAGGATAAACCGTATCCACCCATACCTTTCTGAGATCAGTTGCAGTTTGGTTGGTTGTAGTGATTGGACCCCTCTGTGAAGGCAGGTAGACCAAGAGGAAGCACGTTCAGACAGGAAGACCTAAACAAGTCATAGACCTGTAAGACACTGACGCATCGGACTTGGACTTGCGATTGGCACTAGGTGGTCCAGCATGAAACTGATCACCCTATGACTGAAGAGACTACTAGAATGATAGTTATTGAATTTGTATGTAGCAGCAAAATCTTAGTGGCTTGAGTACAAGAATACAGCACAGTATTAAAGATATATTGTGAGCACACTTTGGCGAAGAGGATGGTTGTAGGAAGGCAGATTAGTAGTAGTTCTTGTCCTTAATTCTTTCCAATACTCAGAGCAGTAACTAGCTATATATACAGGTGTATATACTTAAGCAAAGAAAAGAAATAAATGGGAAAATCTTGTATTAAACATAAGTGCACAAAGGTTTGACTCTAAAAAACTGCCAAGGAAATCTCAAATAGAATATATACAAACTGTGATAGTATGGGAGATTTTGGGGGGAAAGTCAAGATGCAATGCACCTTCTGAAAAGGTGGTAGTACATAAATGAAAATAGCCGAAACATCACATACATGCAATAAGAAAATATATATCCAATTATCCCATCGTTATCATGAAATATAAATGTAATACCCATTGTATATCCTCTAGCAGTAGTAATGTTCGTGATCTATTGGTAATCTAGAAATGTAACTAAGAGAAATACAAGTTATTTAAAAGAAATATATTTATAAAACGAATAAATAGGAAATTTCAACAATAGTCAATAAGACTAAAGTAATATAATATTCTATGTGAATAACTAAGTTGAATGACACTATTTGGTATAATAAATGATGCAGTCATCTCAATAGAGGAAGACTATTCCGTAACTGTGAAATAGTGTGAGAAGTTTCAGGGTCAAACGGTACTCGCAATTATAAGATTCTGGATGTTTGTGCATTAAAACCACAGTGGTACTTCAAAGGCATAGTAGTTAAAAGTAGTCCGCGAACACTCAAATGTAGGATATAAAGATCGAAGTGCCTCCTGAGCTTTACAGATATCATAAAGCAATGGAGAAGAGATCTTATTAATATGAAATTGTTTACACTTTAAATCTATACCTCACCTATTTATCGAGATGAGCCTTCCTCGGCAGATTCTCTGATCAAGCATTTAACCTACCTCCCTCAGTTATACTAGAGTTTGGTGTCCGCTAAACAGATCACAACTCTTCCTGAAAGGTGATAGTTTGAGAATCTCCTAGCTAGTGTGATTAGGTTGGATAGGATTATCACCTCAATTGTGTCAATAAAAAGGGAATAATTTAGGTCTCCTGCTATTGGTAATGAGTGCCAGTTTAGAGGGAAGAGCTTGATCTCTCTGAAATTCAACTTCATATTCAGTGAGGAGAGATTTTAATTTTTAGTATCTTGTAATTGGAGTCCAAGAGAGAAGTGATCCTTTCATAACTAAAATCTAAGTCTTTGACTCTAGAGTTTTTGGTAGACCTTCAAAAATGTGAAAAATAAGTTGTACATAGGTCAGGAGCTGCCCACACATTACCAATTTATCATGTAACTACTTGATCAAATTTAGGTACTCAAGCACAGTACTGGCTTCTTTCAACCTGCATTTACAGGGTTCTTTTTGCAAGTGATTTGAATTGTAAGAGGTAGTTGCTTCATAGGTTGAGTTGATATCTTTGGAGATATTTTGTGGAGTATCCTATATAGAGCTATAGTATGAGACTGCAATTGTCTCCGTCATTGTTAAATAGAGGGTCCTAATAGCCTGCAACATCTGCTGTTACTGGATTTGGTACTTTTCTATCTTTGTATCATAATCGAATCATTCTTGCTTGGCTTTACGGTTAGGCGGATGCCAAACTCAAGTATATAACGGAAGGACGTAGGTCAAATCTTTGTTCGTAGAATCTGCCGAGGAAGGCTCATCGCGATAAAATAAAAGTAAGGTAAAGATTTATAAGGTAAACAATTTTATATTGATATAAGCTCTTCTCCGTTGCTTGATGATGTCTGTAAAGCTCGAGAGGCACTTCGATATTTATATCCCGCATCTGAGTGTTCGCGGACTACTTCTGACTACTATGCCTCCCAAGTACCAGTCTGGTTTTAATAGGCAAATGTTCAGAATGTTATAAGTGTGAACACCGTTTGACCCTGAAACTTGTCACACCCTTTCGCGGACTCGGAATAGTATTCCTCCGTTGAGATGACTGCGCTATTTGTTATACCAAACAGCCGCCTCCAACTTAGATGTCCGCATAGACTTTTATATGACTTTAGTCTTGTTGACTATCGTCCCAGTCATCTCTTCGGTCATGAAGTGATCAGGTTCATGCCAGGCCACCTAGTGCGAATTGCAAGTCTGAGCCCGACGTGTCAGCGTCTTAAGGGTCGCCGACTTATCTAGGTCTTCCATTCTGAGCATTCTTCCCCTTGGTCCGCCAGCCTCCGTAGAGGGGTCCTATTACTAGGACCAACCAACCTACAGCTGATCTCAGAAGGGTATGGGTGGATTCGGTATACCCCTAATAGCTTTCAGTACTGGGATATCCTCCTAGAGTATTTCTCCGAAAACGTCCCGTCACTTTCAGGCCATGGTTTAGGAAGCCCAACTTTGAAGCCTACTATCTCAATGCGCCTTGGGCGGACTTCCTCTGTCTCACTTCTCAGATGTCACCAAAGGTCCCCTCGCATATATCCTGCAAACAGCATGCGGTCGGACGGACGGCGGCGACGTATATGGTGTTATGAAGTGGGCTTCATTCATGTGACAATTTAGTTACGGGACGCAACTCGCGAAATCTTGCTAATGATGTGCGGGCCCCATAAGGGGGCCAGAGGGGGGTGTTGGCACTCCGGTAAATTGAGGGTCTGTGCATGGTTACCCTACTGTGGGTCTGTGCACATGTCTCCGATTTCCATATTCCTAACATGAGCTCCTTCCTTCCAGCCTTTGCCTCCAATGCTTTTATAACCATTTTATAATTTCTTGTAAATACATTTTAAGACTCAGTGTGGTCAGAGTAACAAACCTTCCGCGTTTCCTTGGCCACGGTAGGAAAACCTTTTCCTCACTATCTTACTTCTGCCCTTCCTGGCATGTCCTGATTTTTATTATGAAAATTCTACACAACTTCCTCCGCATTTTCCATACCGGTGGCAGGCACCCATGTGTTCTCATCCTCTGAACACCCTTGCCACTTAACGAAGTACCACAGTTCCCGCTTCTCCTGATAGCGGCCGTGCACTGGTTTCCTGTAAGAACAAACCTCACTTCTTACTATTTTCTCAACCTCCCCTTGTCGATCACCGTCTATATCCTCCAGTTCTCCAGGGCGTTGCTGACGATTATCGTGAACTGATTCGCAATAGGGTTCCAATAGTGCGACATGAAATACGGGGTGGATGTTCCATCGATCGGATATGTAGAGTTTGAAGGCTCGTGATATGCATTTTTCCATGATTTGAAAAGGACTGTATAGCTTGGGACTTAGCTTTTTTGATTTCCATCGGGTGCGAATGTTTTTTGCATTTAACATTACTTTGTCCCCGATCTTGAAGTCTGGCTGTTGTCGAGCTTTCCGGTCATAATATTTTGACATTCCTTCTCATGTCTTTTCTAGCGATCCTCTTGCTTGTTCATGTATCCTCTTAATCTAGTTCGCATAGAGCGTTGCTCCTGGATTTTTTTGACCTTTGCGCTTCTTCATCCACTCTGTCTGTGGATGGAATCCATAGTTCAAATAGAATGGCGACATCCCGTGAGCGTTAGTTGCAGAGTTGTTATAGGCATGTTCAGCTTGGGGTAGTAGGTGATATTAGTCAGCCTGATCGTAATTGACAAAACTTCGCCGGTATCCTTCCAGCACTTGGTTGGTACGTTCAGTTTGTCCATAACTCTGGGGGTGGTATGCCATTGACATTCTTCGCTTAATTTCCAGCGCCTTGCAAAGGGATTCCCAAAATTCTCCTGCAAACTTTGAGTCCATGTCTAAGACGATTTCGATTGGCAGGCCGTGTAGCCTCCATACTTCTTTCAGGAATGCCTTTGCAACATCCTTGGCCATCGCCGAGGTCTGAAGTCCGATGAAATGTGCCCTCTTTGTGAATCGATCGACTACTACCATTATCTGAGTGCATCCTTGCGACTCTGGTAGTTGGGTAATGTAGTCCACTAAGATGGAAGCCCATGCTGCGTAGGGTATTTGCAGTGGGTGCAATAATTCATACTTAGCGTGTCTAGGCGATTTGTTATGTTGGCATTCATTGCAGGATCGTACATACTCGTTGACCCAGGCTGCAAGTCCTTTCCAGTAAAAGTCTCTCATGATTATTTCCTAAGTCTTTTCTTGTCTGAAATGTCCTGCAACCTTTGCATCGTGACATCCTTCTGCAATCTTAGTATATAGTGCCTGACTATCTGGTACTTCTTCTTTTTTTTTTTTTTTTAAATCATATATTACTTGATTAGGGTACAAGAACGTGCATGCAGCGTAAGCTATGGCAAAAAGAAAACCCTTAATTTCAAACATCCCTCCCCCCACCAGGTAAAAGCCGTCCATCCCAAGCCCCTCTGGTATGGAGCGAACCGCACATCTCGCCCCCAGCCAGACCCATCCCTACCTCGCAAGCGAACTTGGAGAATAAGAGAAGCCTAACTAGAAACAAGCAGGAAACATCAAGAAAAACCCCCTGGAAAATCTCGGCCCGAAGGCACAAAAGAAACCAATTAATATCCCAAAACGCACCCCCTATAGGGATGACTAGCCAAAAAGTATAAACTGGGGCGGTAACGCCTCACGCGGTATGGGCTCACAAGGAGGTATGGAGGTAGGTGTCGGCCTTATCACCTAGAGGAAGAGCTGTTGGGCAGAAGGGGCACCGCCACCTTCAAGCCCTGACGAGAGGTAGCAGTAAGGTGCTAGCTGGGGATGGGTTGATGCCGGAGGAACTCCAGCGAAGTGGGGGTAGCAGTAGGGTGCCAGCCAGGGTAGCAGTAAGATGCCAGCTGGGGTGGGGGTACGGGTGTAAAGCCCGCAAAGAGTAAAGACGGCAGTAAGATGCAAGCTGTCTGGTAGCAGTAGGGTGCCAGCCAAGGGGTGGTATAGCAGTAGGGTGCCAGCCGATCGCAACTGTGGGAAGTGTAGGAGGAAGGCATCCGGCCCTAAATGACATAAAGGCTGTCGGTATCGTATTCGTGTCCTTCTAGGCGGGCTCCAGCAGGCCCCAAACAAAGCCAGCTGTTTTACCACGTCTCTCATGTAGTCCCTTGTTCTCAGAGAGATAGTGTCACTATAGTAGATGGGATACCAGCACCTGAAGTGATGAGTGAGGAAGGAGGGTGGCGAAATCGACCGTTGCCTGTTGAGGAAACCTGACACAACTCCCCCAGTTTCTTTGGGAGGAGGGATACAGGAATCTATCGTAATCGCGTACCGCTAACCGTGATCCCAGCCGTCTGCCAAGATGAAGAAAGGGTTGTAGCCGACCATGCTGATGCTAAGAGAAGCTAGAGCAAAAGCGGGGTAAAGAGGTTTCTGGACATCGTGAGATGCCAGAGGGGAGGGTAGAGTATCCCAGAGGGGTAGACCCATAGGGAAAGGAAAGGAAAGACAAGCCCGAAGTCTGGAAGGATGGATAGAAATAGCCTACACCCCCCCCAAGGGGAGGGTGCAGACCGAAAAGTAGTGATAGTTTGGTGTGGTGTTGAGTCTATCCCAAATAGGAAATAAATTTCAATCACCGGAGGTGTAGCGGAGACGGAGGATGCCTGACTATCTGGTACAAATAGTCTTTGTTTATATACTAGATCGTCGGTTAAGGTCCAGTCTTTGGGAAAATCCTTTCCTTCGTCTCGTAACTTTCTGAGTTCTTCCCTCCGTTGCCTCCAAACGGCATCTGTCCCGATAGCTGCCTGTATCTGGTTCAAGAATTCAGGATTGAACTACTTCATACCTTTCTGCAGGATAATAGCATTTGACATTAGAACTTTTTCGGGTACTTTGGAAATATCGTACCAATGTTCGTTGTGTTTAGCCGATACCTGTAGGTAGCTGATACTAGGTTCCTGTTCCTTGACGATCAAGGATCTTGTCGCTGTGTCCGTGCTTCCGAATCCTGCGGTTCCTCGCTCCGTTTCTTCCAGGTCGTCGACTTCCATCATGTCCGAGGTGTTGCCCTTTTCTACCACTAATTGAGCTATGCAATCACCCATTCCTATTTGGCAGTCCACGTCTTTATCGTTTAAAAGTACGACCTTGAGTTCGCCTGTGTAATCAGCATCGATTACTCCTGCATTGGTAGAGATTCCGCTTTGGACCGCTAATCCACTTCTTGTGGCAAATCTTCCGTAAGTTCCTTCGCGTAGCCCCACCGCTATACCCGCCCTTATGAATGCCTGTCCATATTTCGGGACAATGTCATCCCCTATGGCATTCATGTCATGTCCTGCCGCCATTCTTGAGCCCTTTGTGGGCAAGTATGCCTTCTTGCTCAATCTCTTGACCCTAATCACGGGTTCCTTTCCACCTCTTCGAGGTTCCAAATCCAAATCTTCATCTACATCCCCGTCTTCTCCTTCCTCACCTACCCTCGCTACTAGCCACACTAAGAAATTGTCTTACTTCAAAGTTTTCTGTTTGCGATACATATCTCCCTCCTCAGGACGGTACTCCGGCCGTCTGCTTAATGCGTCAGGCTTTCCGCCCTTTGTCCCTGGTCGGTATACAATGCGAAAATTGTATTCTACCAACTTCTGAGCCCATCGAATTTGACGGCCACTCCAGACTTTTGAGGTGAGGAAGTATTGTAGGTTGTGATTGTCGGTAAAGACTGTGATCGGTTTCTCCGTTCCGATCAAGTAGTGTCTCCATTCTTTAAAAGCTTCTAGGATCGCGTGGAGTTCTATATCATGAATCTCATAATTGCGCTCCGCAGAGTTTAATTTTTTGAAATGGAAAGCTACGGGATGCAATCTTTTCTCAAAGTACTGAGAAAGGACGCAGCCGAGTGCAAAATCGCTAGCGTCCGTTTCTACCACCGTTTCTCTTTCTGGGAAAAAGTGGTGGAGTATGGGTGCTGTGGTGAATCGGTGCTTTAGTTCTTCGAAAGCAGTGTCCTGTTCAATTGTCAATTTAAAATTCTTAGGATTTCCTTGCGATGTCGCTGTTATTGGCTTGCAAATGGCCGAGAAGTTTTTTATAAATCATCGGTAGAAGTTAACAAACTCCATAAAGACTTGTACTTCTCTAACCGACTTAGGCACTTTCCAGACCATAATGGATTCCACCTTGCGGGTGCTCATAGACACGCCATCGACCGCTACCATATAGGTGAGGAATTCCACCTCCGTGGCATGGAAAGTCGATTTCTTTAGCGATACTGCTAACTGAAAGTCTGATAGACTTTGTAAAACTCTTTTAACAGCTTCAATATGTTCCTTCTCATTTTTTGAGTAAATGAGAATATCATCAAGGTAACATACAACCCCAACGTCAAGGTATTTCTGAAGCACTTGGTTTATCATATCTTGGAAAGTTGCCGCAGCGTGTACCAATCCAAAAGGCATAACCTTATATTCGTAATGTCCGTATCTTGTACGGAACGCCGTTTTCCGTTCATCTCCTTCCTTTATCCCAATCAATAGGTAGCCGTCCTTAAGGTCTAACTTGGTGAAGATTTTTTCGCCGCCTACTCTATCTCTGAGTTCGGACAGTAGTGGAAGGGGATGCTTATTGAGGATAGTAACCCTATTTAGATTCCGATAATCCACAACTAGGCGTAGTCGGCTATCGGGCTTAGGTACGAATAATATTGCTGCTCCTGCTGATGATTGACTCCTTGTGATTTTTCCTTGTTTAATCATCATTTCTAGGAATTCCCGTAACGCCTTAAGCTGTTTCTCGGACAGTGGATATATCGGTCCCCAGGGGGGAGTTGATCCTGGAATCAACTTAATTTCGTGATCGAATGTTCGTCTAGGGGCTAATCTTTCTGCCGTCTGCGCTTCAAACAAATGTTTGTAATTCCAGTATTCTTGTGGTAATGATTCGAGTTCCACCGTATTCGCGATAGCTCCCATTCTTCTGATGCGGCAGGCATTAGGGTCCCAAGCGACGGATTCGTCATATTCGAACATATCCGCTATTCCTTCATCTTCTTCCCCACAGTTTTCGCAACATTCTGCAGAGAAGGTCTAATTTTCTGCATCTTCTATGTGAGACACTGGGTGTTCACGATGCTACCAACCAAAAGGAATTATCATTCCATAGTGACCTGCTTTAGCCACTTCACACGACACTTCAGTGATGTGTCAGTTTCTTCCTATTTCCAATTTTATTGGGAGAGTGTAAAACTTCCCTCCAGTGGCGGCTGACGATCTGTCAAAGCCTGAGATATCAACTGCGTTGTCGCGTTCTATAGAGGGAACGCGATGGTCTTCAACTAGGTCCTTGTTGATAAGGAATACGTTGGATCCCGAATCGAACAAGACTTCAACTTAGTAGCGCTTATCGTGTATATAAAGGTCAGCGATCCCCTCCGGACAGCGGTATCGTTGTGGTTTTGGAGCTTCTGACTCCATGCGCTTAGCGCGGATATGATTTCCTTGGTTCTTTCACTTAGGCATCGTCGGTGTTGGGTGTAGGTAACAAGATGTTTGTTACTCCGGCCACGTAGTTTCGACCATTAAGGTCCCCTCAGAAAAACAAGTAACTCTTTAGCTCTAACAATCTGGGTCTACATACTAAGCGGCGTTTTACCGATACGCTATTGCACAGGACCAATTTTCAGGCTGGATGCCTTCTCCTGACACACCAGACCTGGGCTCATAGCAGATTTTCGGGCGTTTGTTAACCATTTTACTCCCCTGGGGTGGGGTTCCCGCTTTCACCGAGTCCTTTCCCTTCGGATTTCAGTTATCCGTCCAGCTCCCTCAGAGGAGCCTTGCGCACCAAAGCGGTACATCCCTATCCCAAACTCTGGCCAGAAGGCAAGATAGTACATACGTATAATATGACTCAGACTCATGTGGTAGGTGGAACGGCCCACGTCGCTTGTCCTCCTATCGTGTATTGTTATCAGGTAGATCTTGCATTGCTATGTCCCAACTTCCTCGGTATAGTAACTTGCTTGCACACGGGTAGCCGGCAACCACCAGGTGACGCGAGGAACTTCGCACGGCTAGCTCCTGGGCCATGTGGGCAAGTTAACTATCCTCTCTTTCGATCAAAACTCTCCATATCTTGATTCTTGTGTTTGAACTCGTAAGTCCCATGTGGGGTCCCTTCACTTAGAGCCTACTTGCGTTGATCCTGAAAGGAGAGACTTGCTTCGCGCCGCTTGGATCATTTTGAGTTTCGACTCCCGTAGTTGCACACAGACTACCCGATCCCCATCATGGTTGGTACCCAATACACCCCTGCCAGAGGGGGTTCCCCTTTCGATTCCGGCTTCCCTTAGGACACTGAATACCCAATCGCCATCGCCGTTGGTGCCAATGAACTCACCTAGGTCAGTTCTTCGTCGCCTGCCAGTTCACAGATTTTATTCCCTCAGGCTGGGTACTGAACAGTTGCGACTTTGCGAGTTAATTTAAGCTTTACAATAGCCGATCTTGCTTGTTGAATTCCCATTTTTATCGGTCTTGTGCTGACCGTTGCTGCCGATATATGGGCATCTCCCCAACACGTCTGATAGGTGTGGTTTTTCTTCCCACAACGTTGGCAATCTCCTTCTTTCCTTCGAGTGTCTATCACACTCTGCGGGATACCAGTATGTGCCTGGGCGAAGTTTGTGTGGCTGGTCTTTGTTGCACCTCCCAACCTTTTCCTATCTTTCTCCGGTTCATCGTCCCTTTTCCGTTTTTGAGGTGGGGCTCCACCTCCCTTGACATAAGGTTTAGTTTCCCTTTGTCGCTTTGGATGAGAGTCCTGTCGGTCTTCTCTTTTGACCTCTTGGACTATTTTGGGTTTTGACGGTTTGTCACGGCCTATTTTCTCTCGTGCCAGAAGTCCTTCTTCTGACCAACGGCACAGCCTTAGCGCCTCCTCTCATTCTTGATCCGTTGTATATTGCGTAGCTGATAATTTCCAGACAATGTGTTTTGGAAGTTTATTTTCCACTTCCTCCCTCCTGGACTCTCTGGTCATGCATGCACGAATGTTATGGTTGTGCATGATCGTTAGGTAACGTTCAATGCTACCATCATACTCACCTAGTTTCAAGCCACAAAGTGCTAGTTGTTCGGCTTCCACCGTAGCCAACCGTTTGATCATAGGATGTTCAAAACGAGTCCATGTTGACAGTTCCGGTAGCTGGGTTTCCCCTTGAAGTCCGTCCATAGCTTTCCGATACCATATGGTATAAGGAAAGACTATATCTCCTTTTGTCCCGCTGAGTGCATATATGACACGTTCCTGAACGTCATCCCAGATTCGCGGGTTTCTTTAGAAATAGTCTGTACATTGCAAAATCCACACATATATATCCAGTTCGGGTTAGTCTTCAAAGAATAGGGGTGGCTCTGACGGTCGCTTAATATTTAGAGCTATCGCATTGGCAAGTGTTTCTGCCATACGAGACTGTTCTGGTATTTGTCCTCGCCTGCCTTGGCTAGGACTTCCTCTCCGTCTGCCTCTCTCATTATCATCCTCATCGTCGTCACTAGGATCCCCTGGGTCACCTCCTTGGGCACCTGAGGAGGATGCATCAGTGGCTTCTCTTCCATTTCCTTTTTCCCTACGTGTAGGTGGAGCGTAGTACTCCTCGTCGTCCGTTTCTTGAAATGCGGGTAGGGGTACACGTACTGCAGCTTCGGGACTTGATGCAGCAGCCAACATTCTATTTATCGACTGTGTCAATACCTTCAAAGTATTGTTAGTCTCATTATTTTGCTGTTGCTCCTGGTCCTGAGATCAGCGGATTTCCGCTTGGCAGGTAGTCTGATCTAAATGCATCTGTCCTTGGGTACGGTTGACCTCCCTTTCACGCGTAGTGCATTGGGCGTAGAATTATAAGAATTCCGCCCATATACTGAGGACCATTTATTCCAAAGCCTGATCTCGGGCTAATGCCGCTTGGCTTTACTGCCTGAGTGTCCCATGTAACCTCGTGGTTACCTCTTCATGTTCCTGTTGATGACTGTCTTGGGCGTCAATCTTCTTTGCCACTTCCCGTATCATTTCCTCTTGAATCCCCTTAACTTCGCTTTCCACACCAGCTAGCTGCAGCAACAAGATTGCAATGTGTTAGGCGGAGGCCAAACTCAAGTATATAATCGAGGGACATAGGCCAAATCTTTGTTTTCGGAGAATCTGTCGTGGAAGGCTCATCTCGATAAAATAAAAGTAAGATAAACATTTTATAAGGTAAACAATTTTATATTGATAAGATCTCTTCTCCGTTGCTTGATGATGTCTGTAAAGCTTGCGAGGTACTTCGATATTTATGTCCCGCGTCTGAGTGTTCGCGGACTACTTCTGACTACTATGCCTCCCAAGTACCACTCTGGTATTAATACGCAAATGTCCAGAATCTTATAAGTGTGAACACCGTTTTACCCTGAAACTTATCACACCCTTTTGCGGACTCGGAATAGTATTCCTCCGTTGAGATGACTGCGCTATTTGTTATACCAAACAGCCGTCTCGAACTTAGATGTCCGCATAGACTTTTTATATGACTTTAGTCTTATTGACTATTGGCCAGTCGTCACCGTGGTCATGTAGTGATCAGGTTCATTGCGGGTCATCTAGTGCCAATCGCAAGTCTGAGCCCGACGCGTCAGCGTCTTAAGGGTCTCCGCCTTATCTAGGTCTTCTATTCTGAGCATGCGTCCCCTTGGTCTGCCGGCCTCCGTAGAGGGGTCCTATTACTAGGACCAACCAACCTACAGCTGATCTCAGAAGGGTATAGGTGGATTCGGTATACTCCTAATAGCTTTCACTACTGGGATATTCTCCTGGAGTATTTCTCCGAAAACGTCCCGTCACCTTCGGCCCATAGTTTAGGAAGCCCAACTTTGAAGCCTACTATCTCAATGCGCCTCCTACGGATTTCATCTGTTCCACTTCCCAGATGTCGCCAAAGGTCCCGTCTCATATACCCCGCGAACAGCATGCAGTCGGATGGACTGCCATGACGTATATGGTGTTATAAAGTGGCTTCATTGATATGACATTTTAGTTGTGGGACGCAACTCTCGAACTCTCGCTAACGACGTGCAGGCCCCGTAAGGGGGCCAGAGGGGGGTGTTGGCACTCCGGTAAATTGAGGGTCTGGGCACAGTTACCCTACCGTGGGTCTGTGCACATGTCTCGGATTTCCATATGCCTATCATGAGCTCCCTCCTTCCAGGCTTCGCCTCGAATGCCTTTATAACCATTTTATAATTTCTCCTAAGTACATTTTAAGACTCAGTGTGGTCAGGGTAAAAAACCTTCCGCGTTTACTTGGCCATGGTAGGAAAACCTTTTCCTCACTATCTTACTTCTGCCCTTACTGGCATGTCTGGATTTTCAAAATGAAAATTCTGCACAACTTCCCCCACGTTTTCCATAGCGGTGGCAGGCTCCCCTGTGTTCTCATCTTCCGAATACCCTTGACATTTAACGAAGTACCACAGGTCTCGCCTCTCTTGATAGTAGCCGCATACTCATTTCCTGTAAGAACGAATCTCGCTTCTTACGATTTTTTCAACCTCCCATTGCAGATCGCCGTCAATGTCCTCCGGTTCTCTAGGGGGTTGTTGGCGATTGTCATGAACTGACTCGCGGTAGGGTTCCCATAGTGCGACATGGAATAAGGGATGAATGTTCCATTGATCGGAGATGTTGTGCTTAAATGCTCTGGATCCACGTTTTTCTATAATTTGGAAGGGACCGTATAGTTTCGGACTTAGCTGCGTGGATTTTCGTCGGGTGCGGATGTTTTCGGCGTTTAACCTTACTTTATCCCCGATCTTGAAGTCCGGCTGGTGTCAAGCTTTCCGATCATAATATTTCGACATCCCTTCTCGTGTCTTTTCTAGTGACCCTCTTCCTTGTTCATGTATCGTCTTAATCCAGTTTGCGTAAAGTGTCACTCCTGGATTTTGAGCTTCGCGCTCCTTCATCTACTCTTTCTGTGGTTGGAATCCGCAGTTCGCATAGAATGGTGCCATCCCGTGAGCGTTGGTTGCAGAGTTGTTATAGCCATGTTCAGCTAACGGTAGTAGCTGATACTAGTCATCCTGATCGTAATTGACAAAACTTCGCAGGTATCCTTCCAGCACTTGGTTGGTACGTTCGATTTGTCCATCAGTCTAGGGGTGGTATGCCGTTGACATTCTTCGCCTAATTTCTCGCGCCTTACAAAGGGATTCCCAATATTCTCCTGCAAACTTTGAGTCCATGTCCGAGATGATTTCGGTTGGTAGGCCGTGCAGCCTCCACATTTCTTTCAGGAATGCGTTTTCGACATCTTTGGCCGTAGCTGAGGTCTGAAGTCCGATGAAATATGCCATCTTCGTGAATCGATCGACTACTACCATTATCTGAGTGCATCCTTGCGACTCTGGTAGTTTTGTAATGAAGTCCACTGAGATAGATGCCCATGCTGCGTAGGGTATTTGCAGTGGTTGCAATAATCCGTACTTAGCTTGTCTGGGCGATCTGTTGTGTTGGCATTCATCGCAGGATCGTACGTAGTCGTTGACCCAGGCCGCAAGTCCCTTCCCGTAGAAGTCTGTCATGATTATTTCCAAAGTTTTTTCTTGTCCGCAATGTCCTGCAATTTTTGCATCGTGACATCCTTCTGTAATCTTAATATATAGCGCCTGACTGTCGGGTACAAATAGTCTTTGCTTATAATATAGTACATCTTCGGTTAAGGTCCAATCTTTATGAAAATCCTTTCCTCCGTCTGGTAGCTTCCTGAGTTCTTTTCTCCGTTGCCTCCAAGCTATATCTGTTCCGATAGCTGTCTGCATTTCGTCCAAGAATTCAGGGTTGAATTGCTTCATACCTTTTTGCAGGATTATCCCATTTGACATTAGAACTTTCTCTGGTACTTCTGAGATATCGTACCCGTGCTCGTAGTCTTTAGCCGATGCCTACAGGTAACTGATACCTGGTTCCTGTTCTTTGACGATCAAGGATCTTGTCGCTATATCGCTGCTTCCGAATCCCGTGGTTCCTCGCTCCGTTTCTTCCAAGTTGTCAACTTCCATCATGTCCGAGGTGTTGACTTTTTCTACCACTAATTGAGCTATGCGATCGCCCATTCTTATTTGGCAGTCCACATCTTTATGGTTGAAAAGTACAACTTTGAGTTCGCCTCTGTAATCAGCATCGATTACTCCTGCGCATGTAGAGATTCCGCTTCGGACCACTAATCCACTTCTTGGCGCAACTCTTCCATAAGTTCCTTCAGGTAGCCCGACGGCTATACCCGCCCTTATTAGTGCTTGTCCATATTTCGGGACAATGTCATCTTCTATGGCGTATAGGTCATACCCTGCCGCCATTCTTGACCCTTTGGTCAGCAAATATGCCTTTTTGCTCAATCTCTGGACCCTAATCACGGGTTCCTTTCCACCTCTTCGAAGTTCCAGATCCAAATCCTTTTCTCCATCCCAGTCTTCTCCTTCATCGCCTACCCTCGCTACTAACTACACTAAGAAATTTTCTCCTTTCAAAATTTTCTGTTTGCGATGCGTAGCTCCCTCCTCAAGATAGTACTCCGGCCGTCGGCTTGATGGGTCAGGCTTTCTGCCCTTCATGCCGGGTCGGTATACAATACGGAAATTGTATTCTACCAACCTCTGAGCCCATCGGATCTGGCGGCCACTCCAGACTTTCGAGGTGATGCTGTATTGTAGGTTCTGATGGTCGGTAAAGACTGTAATGGGTTTTTCTGTTCCGATCAAGTAGTGTCTCCATTCCTTAAAGGCATGGAGGATTGCGAGAAGTTCTTTATCATGAATCTCATCATTGCGCTCTGCCGAGTTTAATTTTCTTGAATGGAAAGCTACTGGATGTAATCTTTTCTCAAAGTACTGAGAAAAAGACGCAGCCCAGTGCAAAATCGCTGGCGTCCATTTCTACCACCGTTTCTCTTTCTGGGAAAAAATGGGGGAGTATGGGAGCTGTGGTGAATCGGTGCTTTAACTCTTCGAAAGCCCTGTCCTGTTCAGTTCTCCATTTAAAATTCTCAGGATTTCCTTGTAATGTCTGGGTTATTGGCTTGCAAATCGCCGAGAAGTTTTTTATAAATTGTCGGTAGAAGTTGGCAAATCCCATAAAGACTTGTACTTCTCTAACCGACTTAGGTGCTTTCCAGACCATTATGGATTCCACCTTCCGGGTGCTCATAGACACCCCATCGACCGCTACCATATAACCCAGGAATCCCACCTCCGTGTCATGGAATGTCGATTTCTTTTGCGATACCGCTAATTGAAAGTCCTATAGACTTTGTAAAACTTTCTTAACTGCTTCGATGTGCTCTTTTTCCTCCTTTGAGTAGATGAGAATATCATCCAGGTAACACACAACTCCGACGTCCAAGTATTCATGTAGAACTTGGTTCATCATATCTTGGAAGGTTGCAGGAGCGTTAACCAATCCAAAAGGCATAAACTTATATTGGTAGTGTCCGCATCTCGCACGGAACGCTGTCTTCCATTCATCCCCTTCTTTTATCCTAATCAGGTGGTAGCCGTCCTGAAGGTCTAACTTGGTGAAGATCTTAGCGCCGGCTACTCTATCTCTGAGTTCGGACATTAGTGGCAGGGGATGTTTCTTGAGGATAGTAATCTTATTTAGATTTCGATAATCCACAACTAGATGTAATCTACCATCTGGTTTAGGTACGAATAATATGGGTGCGCCTGCTAGCAATTGGCTCCTTGTGATTTTTCCTTGTTTGATCATTGTCTCCAAGTATTCTCGTAAAGCCTTAAGCTGTTTTTCGCATAGTGGATATATCGGCCCCCAGGGCGGAGTTGATCCTGGAATCAACTTAATTTCATGATCGAATGTCCGTCTAGGGGCTAGTTTTTCTGCCGCCTGTGCTTCAAACAAATGTTTGTAATTCCTGTACTCTTTCAGTAACGATTTGACTTCCACCGTATTCGCGATGGCTCCGATTCTTGCGATGCGGCAGGCATTAGGATCCCAAGCAACAGATTCGTCATATTCGAACATATCCGCTATTCCTTCATCTTCTTCCACAGAGTTTTCGAAACATTTTGCGCAGAAGGTCCAATTTTCTGCATCTTCTATGTGAGATACTGCGTGTTCACGATGCCACCAACCAAAAGGAATTATCATTCCATAGTGACCTGCCTTAGCCACTTCACACGACACTTCAGACATGTGTCGGTTTTTTCCTATTTCCAATTTTATTGGGAGGGTGTAACCCTTGCCTCCAGAGGCGGCTGATGATCCATCAAAGCCTAAGATATCAACTGCATTGTCGCGTTCTATAGAGGGAACGCGAAGGTCTTCAACTAGGTCCTTGTTGATAAAGAACACGTTGGATCCCGAATCTAACAAGACTTTAACTTTTTATCGCTTATCGTGTATATGGAGGTAAGCAATCCCCTCTGGACAGGTGTATTGTTTTGGTTTTGGGGCTTCTAACTCCATGCGCTTAGCGCGGAGAAGATTTCCCAGGTTTTTTGTTTGGGCATCATCGGTGTCAGGTGTAGGTAACAAAATGTTTGTTACTGCGCCCGCGTAGTTTCGAACATTGAGGTCTCCTCTGACAAACTAGTAACTCTTTAGATTTAATAATCTGGGTCTACATACTAAAGTGGCGTTTCACCGATACGCTATTGCGCACGACCAGTTTTCAGGCTAGATGCCTTCTCCCGACACACCAGACCTAGGCTCATAGCAGATCTTTGGGCTGCTATCAGCCATTTTACTCCCCTGGTGTGGGGTTCCCGTATTCACCGAGTCCTTTCCCTTAGGATTTCGGTTATCCATCCAGCTCCCTCAGAGGGGCCTTGCGCACTAAAGCGGTACATCCCTATCCCACACTCTGGCCAGAAGGCAAGATAGTACATACGTATAATACGACTCAGACTCGTGTGGTAGGTGGAACGGCCCACGTCGCTTGTCCTCCTGTCGCGTATTGTTATCAGGTAGATCTTGCATCGCTATGTCCCAACTTCTTCAGTATAGTAACTTGCTTGGACATGGGTAGCAGGCAATGACCAGGTGACTCGAGGAACTTCGCACTGTTAGCTCCCAGGCCATGTGGGCAAGTTAACTATCCTCTCTTTTGATCCAGACTCTCCATATATTGATTCTTGTGTTTGAACTGGTAAGTCCCTTGTGGGGTCCCTTCACTTAGAGCCTACTTCCGTTGATCCTGAAAGAAGAGACTTGCTTCGCGCCGCTTTGATCATTTTGTGTTTTCGACTCCTGTAGTTGCACACGGACTACCCGATCCCCGTCCTGGTCGGTACCCAATACACCCCAGCCAAAGGTGGTTCGCTATTTCGATTCCAGCTCTGTCAGGACACTGAATACCCAATCGCCGTCGCCGTTGGTGCCCATGAACTGACCTAGGTCAGTTCCTCATTCTCCCCCAGTTCCCAGATCTTATTTACCTGGGCTGGGTTCTGCACGGTTGCGACTCTGCGAGCTAATTTAGGCTTTACAATAGCCGATCTTGCTTGTCGAACTCCCATTTTTATCGGTCTTGAACTGACCGTTGCCGCCGATATATGGGCATCTCCCCAACACGTCTGATAGGTGTGGTTTTTCTTTCCACAACATGTGCAATCTCCTTCTTTTCTGCGAGTGTCTATCACACTCTGTGGGATACCGGTATGGGCCTGGGCGAAGTTTGTGAGGGTGGTTTTTGTCGCACTTCCCAACCTTTTCCTGGGCCTCTCCGGTTCCTTGTCCCTTTTCTGTTTTCGTGGTGGGGCTCCACCTCCTTTGATATAAGGTTTAGTATCCCTTTCTTGCTTTGGTTTAGAGTTCCGTCGGTCTTCTCTTTTGACTTCTTGGACTATTTTAGGCTTGGACAGTTGTTTGCGCCCAATTTTCTTTCTGGCTAGCAGTCCTTCTTCGGACTGCCCGCATAGCCTTATTTACTCTTCCCATTCCTGGTCCGTCGTGTATTGCAGGGCTGACAACCTGCGGATATTTTGTTCAGGAAGTTTGTCTTCGACTACCTGTCTCCAGGATTCTCCGGTCATGCGTGCATGAATGTTATGATTGTGCATGACTGTCAGATAGCGTTCGATACTGCCGTCGTATGTGACTAGTTTCATTACGCGAAAGGCTAGTCTTTCAGCTTCTACAGGGGAGAATCGCTTGATCATATCATGTTCAAAGCGGGTCCATGTCGCCAGCTCTGGTTGCTGGGTT
The DNA here is from genome assembly GCA_014065205.1 of Tuber brumale. NCBI lineage: Eukaryota > Fungi > Ascomycota > Pezizomycetes > Pezizales > Tuberaceae > Tuber > Tuber brumale. The sequence goes on from JACCEG010000206.1 coordinate 271,476, forward strand.
TCCCCATGAAGTCCATCCATAGCCTTCCTGTACCAAACGGTATAAGGAAGGACTATTTCTCCTCTTGTACGACTGAGCGCATATATAATCCTTTCTTGTGCATCGTCCCCGATTCCTGGGTTCCGTTCAAAATAGTCGGTGCATTGCAGGATCCACACATGTATGTCTTGTACAGGTTTATCTTCGAAGAATGGGGGAGGCTCTGATGGTCGCTTAATGTTCAGCGCCATCGCGTTGGCAAGTGCTTCTGCCATGCCAGACTGTTGTGGTGTTTGTCCTTGCCTGCCTCGGCTAGGACCTCCTCTCCTCCTACCTCTCTCATCATCATTATCCTCGTCATCGTCACTAGGATCCCGTGAGTTACCTCCTTGGGCACCTGAGGGGAATGCATTAGCGGCTTCTCTGCCTTTTCCCTTTTCCCTACGCGCAGGAGGAGCGTAGTACTCCTCGTCGTCCGTTTCTGGGACTGCGGGTAAAGGTGCGGGTCCTGCAGCTTCGGTACTTGGTGCAGTGGCTAGTATTTTATTTATTGCCACCGTTAACCCTTTAAGGGTTTGGTTTGTTTGGATATTCTCCAGTTGTTGCTGGTCTTGAGACCTGCGAATCTCCGCTTGGCACGTGTTCTGATCCGTGCGCAAATGTCCTAGAGTGCGATTGACTTCTCTTTCACGAGTGACATTTTGGGCCTGGAATTCGATGAATTCCGCTCTTAGACTGAGGACCATGTGTTCCAGAGTCTGGTCTCGGGCCAATGCCGCTTGGCATTCTTCCCCGAGAGTTCCATGTAATCTCGTGGTTGCCTCTTCATGTTCCTGTTGACGCCGTTCCTGAGCATCAAGCTTCTCTGCGACTTCTCGCAACATCTCTTCTTGTATCCCCTTGACTTCGCTTTCGATGCCTGCCAGCTGCATCAATAAGATTGCAATGTCGTTATCATGGACATCTTTTCCGCGGGCGATTTGCTGTTGAACCTTAATTAATTTTAAGGTATTGTCTTGGGTAGCTCCCTTCAAATGTTTGAAGGCGATATTAGCTCGGTCAAGGGACGTATCTATGTCCTGTCTTATTTGACCCAAGGTTATCCCGAGATGCGCAGCCAGTCTGGCTAAGTTTGTGGCATGTTCCGCTGGCCTCAGTGTGGGGACTCTTGATATTCTATGAGTGCTCGCGACACTAGAGGATTGGTGAGAGGGTATGCCTCCTCTGCGGAATGAATGTTCCTGAGGTGTTGAAGGGAAGGGACTATGAATGGCGGAATCATCTGCTTTATCCGTGGTATCGGGTCGGGTATCCATAGGTTCACCCGCCGTTACTCTTTTCCTCGGGTCCTGAGGTATCTCTGCCATTGTGATGCTTTCCAGATAGGCTAGCTGCTCTAGTAGCCCTGGATGAGTGATTACTGGTACTTCGTACCAGAGTTCTCGATATCCTTGAAAAGGTTTAAGGAATCGTATGTAAGGTATCCAACGTTTGAGACACTCTAGGGGTGTAGGTATAAAAGGGTTCGGTTGGTCCGACTCTGGACTTAAAACCTGAATCTCCTTTTTCTGGAGGTTTAGGATGTACTTATAGTACATATAAGTGTGTATTAGGCCCAGGCCGAGGGGATGTCTGGCCCCCGGATGACCGTGCCTGGGGTTTCCTTTTCCTTCTCTTTCGTCTTCAAAGAGCACTGGGTGCTCCAGTTGAAGAAAATTTCAGACTAGGTAGAATTACACTAGAAATCAGAACCGTGCCAGGTACGATATATGCTATTGAATTGATCCCTCGTTGGGATCCCGAGAGGTACTGTGAACCTCGAGGGTTCCTGCGCATATTCTTCTTCGATCTCGAATAGCTCGCTATCGAAGACTTCTTTGAAAGTCTGAATATAGATGGGATAGTTAGGTGCTTCAAAAATGTAATAGAAGTCTGAGGTGAGGGTGGAGTTTGAAGTGAACTCGTAGTTCATATAGTGAGCCATGGTAACAGGAGAACTATCAATACACTGTTAGGCGGACGCCAAACTCAAGTATATAACGGAGGGACATAGGCCAAATCTTTGTTTTCGGAGAATCTGTCGAGGAAGGCTTGTCTCGATAAAATAAAAGTAAGGTAAACATTTTATAAGGTAAACAATTTTATATTGATAAGATCTCTTCTCCGTTGCTTGATGATGTCTGTAAAGCTCTGGAGGTACTTCGATATTTATATCCCGCGTCTGAGTGTTCGCGGACTACTTCTGACTACTATGCCTCCAAAGTACCATTCTGGTTTTAATACGCAAACGTCCAGAATCTTATAAGTGCGGACACCGTTTGACCCTGAAACTTATCACACCCTTTTACGGACTCGGAATAGTATTCCTCCGTTGAGATGACTGCACTATTTGTTATACCAAACAGCGGTCTCCAACTTAGTTGTCCACGTAGACTTTTTATATGACTTTAGTCTTATTGACTGTCGTCCAGTCGTCTCCTCGGTCATGAAGTGATCAGGTTCATGCCGGGTCACCTAGTGCCAATTGCAAGTCCGAGTCCGACTTGTCAGCGTCTTAAGGGTCTCCGACTTATCTAGGTCTTCCATTCTGAGCATGCTTCCCCTTGGTCCGCCGGCCTCCGTTGAGGGGTCCTATTACTAGGACCAACCAACCTACAGCTNTCCCCTTGGTCCGCCGGCCTCCGTTGAGGGGTCCTATTACTAGGACCAACCAACCTACAGCTGATCTCAGAAGGGTATGGGTGGATTCGGTATACCCCTAATAGCTTTCACTACTGGGATATCCTCCTAGAGTATTTCTCCGAAAACGTCCCCTCACTCTCGGCCCATAGTTTAGGAAGCCCAACCTTGAAGCCTACTATCTCAATGCGCCTCCCACGGATGTCCTCCGTTCGACTTCCCAGATGTCGCCCAAGGTCCCCTCTCATATATCCTGCGAACAGCACGTGGTCGGAAGGACGGTGGCGACGTATATGGTGTTATGAAGTGGGCTTCATTGATGTGAAGTTTTAATCATGGGACGCAACTCGGGAAATCTCGCTAATGACGTGCAGGCCCCATAAGGGGGCCGGAGGGGGGTGTTGGCACTCCGGTAAATTGAGGGTCTGTGCACAGTTACCCTACCGTGGGTCTGTGCACATGTCTCGGATTTCCATATGCCTAACATTTACTAATATTTCTTCCTGTTCAATTGTCAAGTTTCAAAGACCTTCTCGCTGGGGATAGTCAGTCATCTGGATTATTCATATCTGGTAGTTGCTTCCATCAAGCTTCTGGAAGCTCACCTCAACCAAAAATGATGAACTATCTTGTTCATTTATCTCTTGATTCTTGGATCTTGGATCTGACTTTAGTACAGCTCTGAGATACCAGGTGGCAGGGTAGGTTCAACAAAAAAAATCCTTGCAGGTAAGGAGACTACAAGAAAGCAAGAAAAACTTTGAGGGAAAATCCTTTTCTCTTGTGGATTGTCCATAGCTTATAACCTTATGGCAGAGTTAGTGATAGCGTAGGCAAGACAGTGATCTGGTGGTAATGGGCTCCTCATTAGATTTGATGGAAAGTAGAGAATAATGAGAGAGAAGAATGTATTCCTTGTTCGATGATAGCTACAAAAGAGAAGAAAGAATAGAGCTCTGCTAAATACAAGTTCTGGTAACTCATACCTACTAGTATGTATTATCCATAGCTATTTTCCTAGGGTATCAAACTTCATAGTGCCCCATTCCCATACTAACCCTATCCCATAATCCGATTACTTCATTATATTATACAATAATTTGATATATCTATTCACTGTCTATTCAACCAAATTGTAAAGGTATCTTATTATTCTTCTTATTCATGTTTATTAAATTCTTTAATTTACATTAATAAGTAATACAATATCAACAAAAAAGAAGAGAAAATAATTACCAGAAAAGAAATTAGAAAGGAGGGAACTGAAGGGAAGCATAAACTTGGAGAAAGGTAGGACAATAATGGGTAATAATTATCAGAGTTGTGGGTTGCCACGAATGTGGCTTAGCAAGGAAAGGTTTTCACATGACTCATAGTTATGAGTCATAGGTATGTTATGTTTCGCACATGACCTCATTAGAGGTCATGGGATTTCGCACATATGACCACTTTGGTCATATGATATGGTTATGATGATATGTTATG
>JACCEG010000207.1:0-56804 GCA_014065205.1 Tuber brumale
TATTGGAAACCATGGAAAGCCGGAGATGCTGCTCGGCATGCTCACACTACCCAACATCCTCAGAACCTGTCTGACATGTATTGAACATGCCAGACATGCTCGGAACATGCTCGGCATGCTTGCATCCTTCCACCCTCACCCGTTCCCGTATCCGTTGCTTTATTTGTCGTTCGCCGTTTATCGTTCGCCGTTTGTTCGCCGTGCGCCCGTATCCGTTTTACCATTCGTTCCTATTACCGTCAGCCGTTCACCACAAACAGGCACAGGACTCACCGTTGGCTGCTCAACCCCCCACCTAGCCGTTCGCCGTTGGTTTGTTTTCCGTGTTCGCCGCCGTATCGCATGTCCGGGATTGAAGGAGGAGGGATAGGGCAGTAGGAGCGGAGACGGGGATTGTTGGGATGCTGCTCGGCAGCGGGAGTCTTTGTGGGATCTGTATTTCTTTTGTTAGCGGGTATACGGAGTGGGGACTTGCGTGGTGGAGTGGGGAAGGCGATGGATGGGTATGGAGGCATGGGAAAGCGATGGCCTGGTGTAGGGAGCGGTAGAGTGAGCGGAGGATTTCTCATTGTGATCGTTTATTTATACTCCTGTTATTTCCTGTTCGTTAGCAAGAAAGTTAAGAAAGTTAAAAAAGTTAAGCAAGAAAAAAAGAGAGTTTGGCGAGCAAGAGAGAGTGTTGTTTGGGAGAGAGAACGAAGAGTGAAAATTTTTTCCTTTACCCCGCATTTCAACACTGCCTAGTCTTGGCACCCGGCCCGGTACGAGTGATATACCGTGACGGCGAGGCGGTCGATACAGCTCCGGAGCCATTGGTGTTTATTACCGAATACCCAACCCTCATCTCCATAATCAACAAACCAACACCACGTCCGCTCCGGAATGAGGAAACACTGCCCGGGCCTCCTAATCCTCGCGGCAATCTCAATCATAGCTTTCGCCATCTAGACCTGTCGGGTCCAGCTCTTGCATTGGATAACCGGGCTCATAACGTGATACAGTGCCCGTTGCTTGTCCCCGACGGTCGCGCTGCTGTCGGGTGTGGGCGTCGAGCAGATCTCTTCCCTCGATCGCCACCGCCTCCTCGGGGCAGGGGGCTTCCGGCACGACCAGGAGATGCTGATCAGCGCGCGGATATACGAAGGACAGAATATGTACCAGGTCGTCACCCCGCTGGAGCCGGCGGGCACGGGCAGCAAGGCATTGGTGAATTGGGGGTGAATATCGAAGGCGAAGAGGCTGCATAAGGATTGCGATCTGGCCAGTCTGCCTGCAGGGGAGGTCACGGTGGGGGAGTTGAGTAGGACTCCTTGGAAGAAGATTTTCATGCCAGAAAGGTACCGGAGAAGGAGGAGTTCAATTTCCGGGCTGTGGAAGGGGGGGTATGGTACGGTTTGCCGGCGGTCAACCGCTATGGATCGAGGAGACGCTAGGGCCGGGTTTCGTGGTTGCGATAGAGAATATAGAGAAGGTGTTGACCATTGCTAGAGCTGGTGAGGGGAATCTGACAACCAACAATATGCAGTATATCGTTACTTGGTACACCCCTCCGCCCCCCCCCACTCTAGCAGGAGGTGGGCTCTGCTACTAATTCAGTTCTGTGTACTACCTCGCCCTCGCCGCCTCTGTGGTATTTCGCATCCTCGTTCGCAGACTCCGGCTTGACGTTTCAAAAAGAGTTCAGAACACTATCGACGGGTCTTGAATGATAATTTCATTATTAGATATCAAGGCCCTGTGAATCTAGTCATCGACCACCACTTCAACCCGGGCTTCTTTGACAGCTTGCAAGCCGAGTCTGTGCCGCTGCCGCCAGCAGGTTCGAGCTTTAGGCATGGGCATGCACGTCCCATGCAGCAGCTTTGAATATTTTCTACGGACATGTGTTGTTACATTCTTGGTAAACTACGACTACGATTGGAAGCAAGTTTCGCAGAGCAGGCTGTTTTTTTACAAATGCCAGAGAATTAGAACGTGCGGTACTCGTGCGGCTATGAGCACAGCTGAAAAAAAAAAAAAAGGTCGTCACCAAAGTTAAATAAGGAATGTTTGATGCCAGAAGAGTGCGATGGCACCTATCTGACGACTTTATTATTCCCCGTACCAATGTATATGACACCCTGTTCTCCTCTCCCGTTCCTTCCTCAAAACATATTTACCTCCTTTGCGGTTCTCACCTTGCCACCATTATCTCCACTGCGCTATATGTCTATTCCTCTCACATATCTACCAACCCCAACCCATTCAGGAAACACCAAAGGGAGCAAAAATGGGAGAGGTCATCTAAAAGTCTATGACACTTAATCTAAAAACCAGCAAGCAAGAGTAGAGCAAGTAAATTAGGAACGCATGCATCGTGACATGCTGGGATCAGCAACAAGCACGGATCCCCAATTCCCCCCGAACCTCTTCCTTTAAACATCCCTGAGGGTTTCGTTTTCTGAGTATCAGCCCTGATAAAATCAAAAAGATTCTCCCTTTCCTTTTGCAGCCAACATTCCTGGCTCTTTTTCTCTTGTACGAATTATTATTATTTGTCTTCATTAGCCCCTATTGCCTAAGCATATGTTAGTAAAATACTCCCACATAACATGATACCTTAAGGCAACCTACAGCAGTCCCCAAAGTGTGAAACAAATTGGGCATGTGCGGTTTAGCGGCTTCCTATTCCTGGGATTCTGCAAACTAATGACGGGTTGGGACAACCCATTGTCAATTGAGCTAAGCCTCGGCAACCAGGTCAGCCGGGGTGGGAGCACTTCGGAGGTGGGTGGAATAAGGTATAGCCGGTTGCCCAGCCATAGCGGGGTCATAGCTCATGTGCGAGGGGCCCGTGGACCCCCAGTACATATACTTCCACCCAGCTCCCTCGAAGTTACCAGATCGTCAAGCTTCCCCCTTCCAGCAGCTCGCGTTCTTCATTTCCTATAGCTCGCGTTCTTCATTTTCCCACCCACCAACCCTATCCAAACTGCCGGCGCCCTCATTGTCACCCCGGGACATATCGGTGGCTACGATCCCCAGTGGCAAGGGCAGCGACACTCCCTACCAAAGCCTCCGCCGGTGGAACATATCTTTGGGGAAAAACAGGAGGATGCAGTGGACAGTTACGAATGTTGCTTCTTGAGCTCTTTTCCTTTCATTTGGGTTTTTTCCTTTCCGTTTCCTTCCTTCTAGTTAGATAATACTATAATAGATTTCTTTGGCTTTGGGGAAATTGGCTACGAATTGCCTTAGGAAGTAATAATAGGAATTAGATAGTAAGTTACGGCAAAGAGAGTGTGAATACTGGAGCTTGTGGCAGCCATCATCTATTTGGTGGTGGTAATCTGGGTCTTCAGATCCCCTAAGTCGACCATGAACTCTATTCTTGCAAAAGTGAAGTCCTATTACATAATTAGTAGACTACGAATTAGGAAGAACATAGACGGGGAAGAAACTTTTCTGAGCTTGGATATATCTTGCTCACAGTGTAGTATTCGTGGATGAAACTGTGCAATTTTCTGCCACTCGTGAGCAGGACTGCTATTGCATACCACCAACTGGTTTAGGCTCCCGCTGATCTTTCGTTCTGCCATAGCAGTGGTGTTTGCAGAGGGCAGGAAATTACACGTATACCTAAATGCAAGTCACAACCTTGCCCAGCGGCTTAGCGCTAGTTGCATTGTTGTATATAAGATGAGTAGTGTGAAAAGGCACCACGTCTGTCACACCACACTCAGAAGGACCAAACAATAGGTCCCTTAGTGAGTTCTCTTCTTTTGCTTCGGCATCGTGGTGAGTTATTCTTTGCTAACTTAATTCGGTGATGACTGGGTTGCTCACCATTTCATAGAAGCCCCAAACCAACTCTTGCACAAGAGCCGAGCCGATACCGACTGACCTTCATGAGTTTGCTACTATGGGCAGTGTTCCGAACCGCCCCCGGCGTCCCGGGCAGGTTGGGTGAGGAGGGCACGGCATGGCGTCCGCATTTAATAAAGACGGCCGTCCTGGGTGTTGACGCCCGGGCCCTGGAGTCTGAATATAAATGGCATCTTCTGGCGGTCAGGTGCAGGGCCCGGCAATTACCTACAAAGGACGGCCGTCACTGACAAGGCCCGACCATTACCTGCAGGGCCCGGCCCAGGGTTCCGAATGGTCCGTGGAAGACTGGTCTGACCAGGCCCGCCAAACAGTATGATATGCACGGCCCTCTGACAAAATTAGCATCCCATCTTGCTTTTTACTATTTTTCTCACAATATATTACGCTCAAATAAAGCTTTTCTTGATTAAACTCATTGTTTCCATCGGTTATATTGTAGAATCTCAGGAGAGTTGAAATGGAGGTAGTGCCTCGCTTAGATTAGGGGTGGCGAAAATATCTTCGCAAGTATCAAATTTTTTTCGGTGCCCTATGTGAGTGATATTGCGTGACTATGTAATCTTTTATAAAGACTGGTCCGGGACCAGTCTAGACCTGACCGGACCTCCTGAGTTAGTCAGGTCCAGTCATGGACACCCATCAGGAATGGCGAGCCTGGTCCTACCTCCAAGACTTGACCGGTCGGACTATTCGGAACCCTGGCCCGGCCGTCACCTACAGGGCCCGACCATTACCTACAGGGCGCGACCGTCACCTGCCGTCACTGGCAGAAACCTGGAACATCCCACATCTTTAAAAACCTGCAGGGCCCGCCCGTCCGTCGCGGGCAGTGGTCCGGACGGACGCCAAGATGCCTGTCCGTCCCAGGCATCCTCTCACGCACTACCGTCCGTCCCGTCCGCGCCCGAAGAGGGACGGACTGGGCGCTTGGGCTCACTGACTATGGGGGAAAATATCCTAGGTTTCTCTCACGAGCAAGCCATTCGTGTAAGCCAATTAGGAACTTGACCGAACCTGTCCACCACGGATTCCACGCAGCAGATTTTACAGGCCATCGGGACTTCGTCACAGCACATAGGCTATCGTTTCTCTCAGGTTCATGAAGAGGTCGGTCAGCAGTTCATGGTGGTTGGTAAGAAATTCGACAAACTGGATCAGCAGTTTGGCGAGGTTTTCAAGCGTTTTGATAAGGTTGGTGGCTGTTTTGAGGCAATTGAACAGTGTTTCGCTAGTGTCAAGCAGTGTGTTGATAGCATAGATGCGGATTTGATCCTGGCCGACAAGCGTTTTGACAGAAGTGACAAGAATTTCTCACATGTTGACAAGCATTTTGATACAATCGATGAATTCTTCACTCCTGTCCGAAAGTGTGTCGCTCACATTGATGAGAGATTGAATGATATTGAGAACTGTTTGGATGAAGGGGTGGAGACCCATTTTGATCGAGTCAAGGACAAGTTGGACACAATTGATCGCTCCTTGAATGAGGTGACTCTACGGCTTGACGCAAGGTATTTGGGGTGTTTCCTCTATTTATTTGATGACTTCACAGCTAACCTCTTTGTTTAGTGATTTCAATTGGCTTGCTCGCTTGCAGAATAGTTATGCCAACCATCCCAAGTCCCCCTTGAGTCCACTCCGTGCTCTAGAGAACGAACCCATTCCCGACTTCCCAGAAACCAGAGCAGCCTTTGATGCATTTGCCAGTCCGCTACAATACCCCCCTCCCTGCTAGCTTGATATTTACTAAATATTGATAAAAATGGAACTAAACGTATTGTTGGATGAGTACGGCCTTCCTACAACTGGCAATATCGCACTGCGTAGGTGGAGGTTGGCACGATATGTTCGGCTCATTGCAACTGCAGTGGCGTGGGGGATTGTTTGTTTTTTATTTGTTAGGTCACTGTTAGCTACTATTTTGTTTCTTAATTCTCTTGAATTGAAAGAATAACTGCTCTCTAAACTCCATGCCGGGAGAACTCTGCCCCTTTACTGATCCACGGATTCTCGCTGTAGTAACTGACAGATGGCCCTACTCTGCCCCCATGCTCTGGCACTTCATCTGCCACTACCCGAAGTTATAATCAGGTTCGGCTGGCGCACCCTCTTCCCACCAATAAACTTTATTCTCATAATACATGACATCACTCAGAACTAGTCTCACGGGACCCTCTACCTCATCTCTCATGAGTCCACCGCTATCCTCTGCTAGCTTCTGTACAGTCTGCAGGAGGATTTGAGCCTTTTGAGCCTTCAGCTGGTTGCGTCGGAAGTACCATGGTGTAGCTGTAAAAGGATGCAGTCTAATATGTGGGACATCGCCTTGATATACCTGTTCTATATGCTAGTGCTAGAGCGTGAGTGGATTTCGGGCAGCAATGTGAATTGCGAGGTCGAATAATTATTATACTATTATATATCAAGGAACTAATGGAGCTGTAGGGCTATCCAGCTGCTGAATATACGAGATAGCAATGTCTTGCTCGTCAGTCAGATAATCCATCTCCTATGCTAACCTTTGAACCAATACCGGACTTGAGGGACCTACACAGTGTTCTGAACTGTCCGGGAGCCACACAGGGACTGCCTGGATAATGCCGAGAGTACGGGACGGGACCACTAGCCGTGGCCCTGGGCCATATTACGCTGGGGACTGCCGGGCTGGGCTGGGACTGAAGAGCACTACACACTAGGCCTTTCTCAGTACAGTGAGACACAAGTGACAGCGGCTGCTTAGGCAGAGAGCAGCGGCGGGTGTGGGACGGCCGGGGTTGTGTGTGGGACTATAGGGATATCAAAAGACAGTAGGGGGCAGGTGGCGACTCCAGGCGGGAGATACACACGGTAGGTATTTGGAATGACGGCCGGGCAGATCTTGAAAGAAGTGAGGGAGACCGCTGGGGACGGCCTGGAGTCGTGGCGGCCTGGAGTGGGGGAGGCCTTGGGCGGCCTGGGGTGGGGACGGCTTGCAATGGGTGTGGATGAGGGCGGCTGGGTTTGGGTGAGGACGGCTTGGTGGGGGTGGGGACCGGCCGGTGTGGGGGGCGAACAGTGGGTGATGTGTGGTAGTGTCGGGTACCCGGTACGGAAAGCAATGTTCCGGCAGGAGAGAGCGGGAGGTTGGGTAGGTTCTCGGGTTCCGTGGGTGTTAGGGTGAGGCCGGATAGATCGGTCTACGGGAGGCCTGGTTTCCCTTTCGGATGCTTCCCCGCGTCCTTCGCTTTGGCTCTGGTGATGGTATCGCAGCACGGCCGCAGAACAGATGCAACCATGGTGCACCCCGGGGAATTACCGCGGCAGTTACCGCAGAACCCGACGGACTCGCTTGGGTGTGGATATATGGAACCAATTATCAGAACTTTCAGATGGAGATAGTATCAGTGCTCTCTCCAGTTCACCGAGTGGGTTGCTTACACCAAACCTGGAGGTACTAAGTAATATGGAAAGTATGTGATATCCTGATCCTGGTGAACGAGTTCTGTACGAATGAAAGAAAAAAAGTCCGCAAGTTATGGGTATACTGGCTACAAAATGGGTGGGAATATGTGAAAAATGCTGGTCGTGCTCGATGAAGATGTGCAAGATGTGAGTATATTCAATTTCTGGGTTAGTTCTAAGCTGACTACTGATTCACTGGGTCAAAATCCATGGGAAGCAGTTTGATTTGCCCATAGTTCAACTAAGAATATGATAGAACATCTTCATGATGCAGAAAAGATGACAAGAGAGGGACCAATTACTATCCAACTAGAAAATATCCAGGTACGTATTGAAACCACCTTTGGAAATACAAGGGCACAAATTATGTTAAAGAAGGATATGTACCGAGAACCTTTAGTCCGTTGGCTAGTGATGGACAACATAACCTTGAGACAGGGAGAGCAAGGATCCTTGTCTGTTCTTCTCACCTATCTAGCTGCATGCGTAAGTGTTTTTTATTTAGTCTTTCTTACAAGACATCAAGAACTTTGACACATTTCTCAGATGGAAATAATATGTTGGGCACAGTATGACCATTTGACTAAAAATCTTTTGCTCATCAAGAATCCAACATATAATGATCTTTCCGCAGTACTGCCAGCTGATGGTAATATTATATATTGCTGGATACTAGACCGATTCTAGCATGTCCAAGAAACCGCAATTCGATTGTTGTCAAATATTCAAACTAACGCCCATTTTACTTTTAACCTTGGGACATCACTCATTAAGGAGGATTTCCTTGGCATTATTGGTCACTGGTGTGACAGTAGTGGCAATCTTCACAGAATATTATGAGGATTACGCTGTTTTCATGAAGGGGCATACAGGGGAAAATAACGCAATTTATTTCTGGGCTGTAGCTACAAGATATAAATAGGTTGAAAAAATTACCTATTTCACTCTTGGCAATAGTACAAATAATGAGAGTGGAAGGATGTTGATTAGAAATTAATTAAGAGGGATTGGAATTTCGTTTGAACCAGTTTCTAGAAGGTTGCGTTGCTTTGGTCATGTAATGAACCTGGTTGTTATAGTATTCCAGTGGAGGGAAGATGGGAAGCCATTCGAAGCTGAAATTACTGCCGATGAATATTTGGATTAGGAAGTGGGGGAACAGCAGGCATGGAGCAAAAAAACAGCCATTGGGTAAATTAAGTGATATTTTATCATGGATATGCAGGACACCACACCGCCGGGATAAGTGCAATGAAAAGATTCAGCCAAGCAAGGAAGCCCAAGCGGTAATAGCATTACCCCTTATACTCTCAAATGATACAAGATGGAGTGGAGATGATGAGTCCAGTCCTATTCCAAGACAGACAGACTGGACGGTTCGGAATAGTGGTTCAAACGAGTGCAGTTATTCCCCGCCCTCTCACAGCGTCCCCCTCGCCTCTGCTGCCACGCCCACGCCGCCAACTTACCACACTGGTCAGACCTCCGATCATGGCTCCACCTCATAACGTACCTTTAAATCTTCCGCATTGGAGTGGGGATATACATCCACATCATGTGTAAGCCCAGCGAGTTCACTCAGAGACACTGACTTCAGCTTGGGATATGTTATTAGGTGGTCAGTCTCCCATTTTCGTTTACTTGATTAGGGAATTATGAAATAGTGATGTTGCAAAATATTGCATTTGTTGTGTGGCAGTGCTCCCCAACATCACTGCTCCTCTTACTCCTTGTTTATTATATCTCTAATTAAATTGAAATTTACAGGGAATGTGTAGTTCTCTATTCTCTATCTAGCTGTGCTATTGGAATTGCATTTATACTACTTATTGTTATTGCCTTGGAAAATACGCTGTTTTCAGAAATACGGCATATCTTTTTACGGTGGTTTGCCGAACAGGGCCTTAAATATCTTTAGATGCCGGGAGATATCTACGGATACCGTTAAATAATTATTGCTCATGCTGTGCAGCATCCTAAGGTATAGTACCTTTTCCTTCTTCAACACTAGAACACACGGGAGGAAAGAGAAACGTTCCCATGTCTTGAAGTGTTCAAATTAGTGTGGCTAATGACTGATTTCCTATCACTCGACATATTGCTAGAATGTAGTCAAATCGCTCTCATATCCACCACCAGTAAAACTTTGATTATCATTCTACCTCTTCTACCACTTCAGGACCATTAGAAGCCTCCAATATATATTTCTTTTCCTTATTCATGCGGGATAAAATATTATGTGTTACAAACAAAAAGCGATTCCCATAAATTTTGTTTCGAAGTGAAACCCTGGAGGATCCGTCGGGCTCCCGAGGTGAGAAAAAAAAAAAAAAGTGAATCCCGGCAGTTTTGGTGCCGACTAGATTCTCACTTGGCTCATTACCAAACCACCTCCACTACCGTTAGGAGGATTGCTTCATGCTCTCAAATGGTTCGTCTTAGCCCCTATTTCTCTTCTTTTCCAATTGAGGTCCGAGCTAAGATTGTTGGACACCATCAGATCCCATCCTTGATAGCTTTATCTTTCCCCCCCTCTGATCTCCGCCCGTTGTTACGTTAGTGCGCATGAGCAGGCCGGTATCGAAGGCGACCCTGCGATATCTCAACCATGTCTTGTTCGTGGGGTACTGGACCGTTTCCGTACTGTCGGTCTCTACTTGCTACCGTGTGATCAATCCTTTTTCTAACCTACTACAATTGCTTTGGCATCAGGCGGCAGCGCGCCCCTGAGCCAGTTGTGGGGATATTAGAATGTGGTGCCGTGGTCCGGCTAGCATCATAGGGTTGGGTATTCTGGGCTAATGAGCTAGTGGACTAGTGCAGAGAGGTCGGTGCGACTCCGAATACGGACAACCTATATAAGTTAGGAGCTACTTGAGTATATAGCAACAGACTCGCAGCGCATTAGTCGATTGAGAAATTCCTCTATCTCAATTCCCTCTCTTGCTTGTCAATTCTTATTTCAGGATTTCATCACCGGCGGCTGGTAACTCTTGGAGTGATAGTTTGTGAAGTCTGCGCTAAATGCTCAGATGCCTTGGTACCCACTTCCAGACATAATAGTTTGCTTGGCAGAACAGAATGCCAGGTACAATGAGGTTGGGGAATGTCTGTAACAAAAATATCCCCGTTCCCCATGACTTCATGTGACTCACTTCTTTCATAATGTCGGAGCAAAAGCCATTAATTTTGAGGCCCACCGGGGGCGGCTGAGCTTCTGGCGGTTAGGCGAGCCGCCATACCCACCACACGGTGGGGTGCTCTTGCGGGTCGGGTACTGGCTGTTGTTAGCTGTCCACACAATTAACCAAACCACGAGTAAATGATAAGATTTGAAGGAAGATAGCTCATCAAAGTAAAATCCTTGAAGAAGCATGGAAGTCTAGAGGATTGTATAGTGCACAATATTGTTTTGCGACTCGCGGTAGCCTTGTTATATATCTTGATCCTGAGGCCCTCCGTGGGTGTTGTAATCGAAGAGCGGGGTGTGGTATAGGCCTTTATTTTGCTTGTAAACTTGGTCAGCTTTGGGCAGTCCGGTACAGCGACTCCATCGGCAACTACCAGCCTGGTAGAGTTACAGAATTTATTGTTTCGATTCATGGGGTCTAACCAACGGCCTAAGTTGGCGAACGTTTGGCCTCGTGGTATCTGTAAGGTAGGCAACACTTCTGGAGTAGAAGAGTGAGGGTAAATTTTCAATTTCCAGAAACAGCTAGAACATAACTGAACCAAGAAAACATGATATACATCCCGCAGGGTAATATAAAAAAAGCTCACGGGGATGCCGGGAGACTGAAAGCAATGGCCTGTCACTACCCAAATCGACCCTCTTGGAAACATTCGTCTCAAGCCATCCACACAGCAGAAGCTGCATAAAAACCGATAAGATCGGATACTGAATCCCCGAGCCGAATGATATCCCATAGTTACAACGCCCTCGGCCTAGTCCCTATGTGGTTCCGGAGAAAGCCTGACCTGGTGCTTGTCCCACACGTGAGATGGAAGGTTACCCTTTCTTTTGATACCCATATCCCCAACTTATTTACATCCGGGATAAGACAGTCCACACGTATATTGAGATGCATGGCCTCGCAGTGGCGGGTTAAGACATGCCGCGTCGGGAAGGGAGATAACCATGGACAACCGGGCTCCTCGCAAGAGTACCTCTTCTCAGGCCGTCTTTGTTGGTCACTGTCATGTGATTAGAGACGGGCAAGCCCGGGTATGAGAATTAGGAGGGGGCAGGAGGAAGAAGTGAATAGCCTGCCAATGTGACCACAAGACCCTTGGCAACCACGCGCCAAGACGTACGAGTTTTGGTTGGTAGAATTTTGGATTGGGCGTGCGGAAGAGTGATACTCATGGCTAATAGGAGGGACTGCAAGAAAAGAAGATTAGATGACTGGGTCCAAGGGACCATTAACAGAGTAAAACACCTCGTGGTCAAGATAAAGCAGGAGATTGCCAAGTCCTTGAGGAAATAGCAGTGGGCTTCCAAATTTTTCGGATGTGAGTAGTTCAAACCGCGGCTCGGATAGATCCCTAGATACCCAAGCGCAAGGGTTAACAAAATTCGGAGTACCGGTTACCAAGATCTGGTAATTTCAGCTCCGCAAAGCCATAACATGTCTTGAATACACTATTTCTTTTCTGGGCCTTCTATCCCTGACTGCTGAAATTAGAGCTTGTGGACTAGGGGGGTTTTTGTGGTATGGTAGCTTACTGTGATTGCATATGATAATTAGGAGTAAAATCTCACAAGGGCGTTGAAGGAGTGATGTCGGGTCCGGTCGAGAAAACGGTAAAGTCGGGAATCGACACAGGGCCATACAGCAATGAAGAAGGGTAAAAAGGTAGAGAGGAAAATTGATTTTGTTGCCGCAAAATGGTACAGTATGAGATGTGCTTGCTGTCTTCCTTATCGCCAAAGAAGCTGTTGTCGTGTTTGCCTTCTCCTTTTCATGTCGCTTGCTTCTCCGGAATGGAGGTGCAGGGAGAGGCCGCTTATAATATATCGGCTTCTGAAAAGTTTGCTTCCGCAGGCACCTCCCGTAACGGTGGCCTAGATAAAACCCTAAGTGCCAGATACAACAAGGGTACCAGTGGGTATCCACATTAGAAAACCCACCCCTCGGACGGACGACGCGGCCAAACCTGTAGCCCGGCCCGTGCTCCTTCCCCTTTCTTTGTGACTAGAAATTATTTGCGAGAAGTTCTCATCACGAAGTCACTGTGTTGCTCTTTCTCCTCCAATCAGGCTTCTCAAAAAGTTGTGCACGGACATGGCTACAAGTTTGACTGTGTCATTCATCCTAGGGAGAGACCTAATCCATTCCCCCACAGAGCCAATCGAGGATGAAAACCTTCACCCGTGAGGTCGGGGAGAGCGTGCCCATTTGACCTCTTCCACTATATGTAATTTCACATGCCCAGATTGGTATGTTATGGATGTTGCACAGAAGCCTGAGATATCTTATGCGGGCCCCTCCGATTGAACAAACCATGCTTGCGAAGCTTTGTGCAGCTTTCGTTGTTATGAAGCGATACCTGAGACATCGCTAAGCGGTGCAGGAACTCGCACAGCAACCCCACAGCGGTCAACGACGTCAGATCTGGCAAGCGAATTATCGGCGCTCGGGTATCTGCTACACCCGTGTTCGTGTGCGAGTGGGTTTGCCATTGTGTCCATCAACCGATCATTACCTTGCGTTCAGCAGTGATGTTGCTGACCAAAAAGAACTGGTTATCCCCGGACATGTTTCGCACGGTGGGAATAGATGGCACAGAGGTTGAGTGAGAGGATAATTTGGAACCCGGGCACAGTATCGGAACGGTAGGAGAGGTACGATCAGCGCTTCTTTTCTATTGTTTCATCCCTCTTCTTTCCGCTAACCTTCTCGCACTCTTAACTCAACTCATGGCTAAGCTAGGTGTATAAATAGAAAGTGATCGAAGTATCCTAATACTTCTGTGGGTTAATACATCTATCGCTACGTCTTCGCACATGCCCCCACTCCTAAGCACTCTCTCCTGATAACGAAGGAAGGGCATGCCTAAGAGTCTTCTCGGTGAAACACCAAAGCTCGGGAAAAATACATTAGACTCATGCAGGATCCATCTGACCCTGCAGCTTTCGGAATTAACCATAGTATCATATCATCTATGGACAACATCAAACCTTAAGAGATCTTTTAGCTTCAGCGAGCATAGTGTCGTACCACGTGACACCTGTTCTCCCCACCCCCGCTTCCCGATACCTGCAATGTTATCAGTGCACTTTCCACCAAGGTGGGGCCTCTTGTAACCTGTAATTTACCGTTGAGGGTTAGGTGAAAGTGGGAGAAAAATGATAAACTCCAAACTTGCGAGTACTTTGTAACTTTATCCCGCAATAAATCCTTCGAGATCTGAAGATCTCCGGCAGGGCAAGAAGAAACGAAAACCCCTATCGCTGGTATGCGCAGTCCTCTGCCCTATTGCCAAAAAGACCTCCCTTGCATATTGCGGGATTTCTCCATGCCCCCAAAAGCCGGCCTCCCCCCTTATTTCCCTTCTTTTCCAATCGAGGTTCTCGTTTGGACCTGCGGATACTATGGTGGCTCCTGTTCACCGTTATTTGTCTTCGTTGACCTTTGGCCGTTGTTCTGTTTTCCCCTAAAGCCTTGCGTATTTGGTGGTGTGCTATCTAATCCAAGATCTCCACCTGATCTGGAGCCAAGAAAACATAAGAAAAGCACATCCCATTTCCCACTTCCGAGGGACAAAGGTTTCCTGATCCTAAGCCGAGAGTGAGAAGACCAACAACATAGTACACCGCCCAACTGTTCAGGTTTTCATGGTGGTGGGGGCGCCCGGTAGGTACGTAATGAGGGGTAGTCCGCACTACCAGGGCCACACCATGTTTACAGGCAGCAGGACAGTTTCCCTACTGCCTGTCTCCTCTTCTCACCTTATGGTCAATCTTCTACTCGCTGGTGACAACCGTGCCCCCCCCTGACACACCACATACTACAACACCCAACTGTCCTCAACTCTTCGAGTGATAGTCTGTCAAGGCTGCCTGCAACACATCTAGACATGTCAGTTTCCCCAGCGCAAAAAAATGTCAGATATGGCGGGGTCTGGAGGTGTTTGTAGTTCTGGCGCGCATGCCTTTCGTTGTTTCAAGTAGCTCGCCCCTTCTGCAGGCGCCAAGTAAAGGCCAGTAGTTTCGCAGTTAGTACGCTCTCCTGATGTTCCTCCATATCCAACGAACCGCCGCACCCCCCATGTCATTCAATGCCTCTGAATATCCGGTAACCTGTGATAATTTCTCCCTCAAGCAGCTAAAGTACGAGTCAAGACTGGAATTAAAGGCAGTAGCTCCTAGTGGTAAATCATAGTCCTTTCCGAAATTGTGAGTGTGTACGAGACGGAATGTTGCTCAACAGGATTTCGCAAACTGCGTTCCCACAGCTGGTACAAATCTTCTGAGGGCTTCCCGGGGGCGGGGGTGAGAGCATGGAGTAGGTCCTGCAAGTTTTTTCTTCTTCACATATTTCGTGAAATGATTCCACTGCCCCCCTCACAGAGATGCCACTGCTCGGGATCTACACTAGGTCATATAAATCTTCTATTCTTAGTGGTGGGCGACTCCTTCTAAGAGGTGTGCATCAATTCTGACCTCTCCCGAAACCATTGCACTATTCATTACCATTTACTTGAATAAGCGCTCATTTCTTTTCGGTGTAGCAACTAACTTGTCATGAATCCCGGGCAGGAATGAATGCTCCAGGAGGCAATCAATCCATTAGATAGGAATATTCCCGTGGATCAAGTTCCGTTGCTCGTGCACCCTTCCAAGGATAACCATTCCCCATAAAGTCTAGAGCCAGTATTTGCCGTTCATGGGATGTACAGCTAATAACCCTTCATATATGATACCTGAATCAGTACTACTATCCTCTCTGGGTGCTAACTCAATTTGGCTGCGGCGGGTGAGGTACCCACAATCCCCACCAAGGATTTGTTAAAAGCTATATGAACCTAGTCCATTCGTGGCTATCCAGAGTGGTGATCTACGAACGATCGCGAGTCTGGTATTACTCCCGTGATAGATTCAGAGGACAAAAGAAGTGTTTCGCTGATTGGGTGGCGGAGATCGAGAGATACCGGGAAGTGGGGAGGAGAAGGCATTTAGAGATGCAACCCCTGCACTTAGTATAATCGGTCTACGACATTGTGTTACTGTAATGTTTGGCTTTATGAGGGAAACTTGGTAGTTCAGTCTAGTCAATACCTGTTCTTCTGGATATTTGCAAGGTGCCCGATAGATTAAATGAGAGGAGGTATCATAAATCTTTTAATTTTCAAGCGTAATTAACACATAGCGGAATTTTCTTTTCGCTTGTTTATTTTTTCGAAAAACAAGCGAGAGTACAGGCAGCCCGTAACATGAGTTAGAAAGCAACTGACGCCCAAGCAAGGAACTCTCATAAATCTCTGAAAACAAAACGAGAAAACTAGCAAAGACCTCACCTAAATCTCGGAAACCAAAATAAGAAAACTAGTAAAGACCTTAACAGACAAAAGAATATCCCATCAACTCAGCGAATTGGCCCTCCTGGAAACTCCCATCACAAACGACCATTGCAATTGAAGACGCACCAAATCTGATGGGACCGAGGAGCTTACTTCCGAACAGAATGATATCCCACCACTGGACGCCCTCAGCCTAGTCCGGGCACGGTTCCTGAGAAAGCTTGATCCGATGTTTATTCCACACGTGAGCCGGAAGATTATCCTCTCTCCCAATCCCTTTATCCCCAATTCTATCGCATCCTGGGATAGGACAGCTGACAAATGTTGAGATGCATGGCCTCCCGCTGGCGGGCCAACGCCTGTCTCGTCGGGACGAAGGTGGCCAGACACAATCAGCCTCCTTGCAAGAGTGCCTCTTCCTCTCAGGCCGTGTTTGTAAGTCAGTAGAACTTGGTTAAGGGGGGGTAAGCGTGGGTAGGTAAATTAGGTGTGAATTGGAAAAGGGGAAGTAACTAACCTGCCGACGGAACCATGAGAGCCTTGGCCACCGCTAGCTGCGACGTCTTTGTTATGGCTAGGAGAATATCTGATTCAGTTAGCTAAAGGCAAACCATGTAATGGGTTGACCCGGGTCGAAAATGAGCCGACCCAACCCAACCCAAACCCAACAAATGTTCAACCCACCCAACCCAACACAACGAAGAATAACCCGGGTTTGCCCAACGAACCCGTTGGGTTTTGAAGAAACGGGAAGCTACTCTAGTTAAGAAAAAGATGATTGTATTAGGTATGATTATATTAGGTATTACGAGAGTCATATGCTTGCAATAGTACAGAACCAACTAGGGTGGGGGAGGCGAATAGAAGTGATAGATCATACAGAATGAGGGAGGAAAGAATGGCATAAGTAATAAGAGTGTAACTAGGAACCAGCATTTCAACTGCGGAGACACTGAGTGGCTTGAATTGTTTCCGGATGGAGAGAATGGCGTGAGTCGGATATCATCCGCTTCCCACCTGAAAATACTCGCTCTGGCTCCGAGGACATGGCCGGGAATGATAACAAAGTAACCGCCCAGGATGCAAGAATTGGATACTCATTCTGCTGGCGATTCTTGAGCCAAGCGCGTATTGAGTGTCTTTAATCCTTCAGAGCGAGTGATCTTCTGAGACCCCTAATCACTCTTAGGTCTAGTTTTTCTGAAGACTATTCGAATTTAGAGAAACCTCCGCTTTCACCTTTCTACTAACAGTAAATACTGTCTTAGTATTCTGTGGTTAGACCACAGTTTCCATGGTAATCGCGACAAAACAAAGTGAACAATATTGGTTGGGTTCGTTGGTAACCCGGGTTAGTCCCCCTTCAACCCGACCCAACCCAACGAAGCTCAATCCCGAACCCGACCCACGGAACCCGACCCAACCCGACGAATGACCCGGGTTAACCCACCCAAGGCCCGACCCATTGCATGGCTTGGCTAAAGGAAGAATTGGAACGTTATCCCTATAGTTAGCGAGAAGGACTGCGATATAGGAAGTTTAGGTAGTTAGGTCTAAAGGACTGTTGACAGAGTGAAACCCTTCGTTATCTGTATAGTATAAAGTTGGAGATTTACAAGTCCATGAGGCAGTGGTTGTGGCCTTCCGAATTGGTTGTATGTGACTTGTTTGAGCCCTGGCTCCGGAGTAGATCCAATTCACGGAAACGGTCGGAGTAGTAAAAACACCAAAAAAACCTACTTCAGGATACTTTGTACCATTTCCATCATATATATGGCGGTTGTAAAAAATCACTTTTGGTATATCTTTCCTGTACTGTGCTCGAGTATTGGGCCCTAGCGTAAGCACTGTAATTTAACTACCCCATGTATGCATTTGCCGCATTCCGGGGTTTCTGTTTTCGTTCATGTCAGCCACCAGGAGGATTGGCCGAGTAGGAAACGGCTGGTGGGGGAGAGGTGAGCGAGTGAGAGAACGCTGGTTGGACGGAAGATTTTTTTGGTTGACTGATTTGTAGGAGTTTACTGGACTGGAGTTAGTAAAACAAGTGGCCCCGTCCGCCCGCTTGCATGGTCGTGCTCTCTCTTTCTTCCTCTGCCTCCCTCCCTCCCCCCCACCTCCCCTTCCTGACGCATCGTCAACAACCACAACGCAACTCTCTGTTTCTTCCTTAGTTGACCACAACATTATCGTTGTTTGTCACACTCCGCTGCTTGTTCTGTCTTGCACATTAACAGTTCTACATTTCCGCTTCTTCTGCCCCTCCTCTTCTCTACACGTTACCACTTATTGTTATGAGCTTGCAAGGAGAGGATAAGCGGAGATCTGGATTCTTAAAGGAGGAAGACAATGGAAGAAGGTAAGGGCTGGTGGCTGCCGAGTATTGTATTTTTGCTGCTTGCTCTTTTTATCTAACTATGGGAAACAGGAGCGGTATATGTAGAAAATACAGAGATAAAAGCATGAAGTACCTGTCATCACGATAAAGGACATATTTTGCTAGAGTTGCCTTCACACCGGTACCGAGTCCGGAAACACAGGGATGACTCGCAGACCCCCTTATCGGAGGTAAGACCGAAGAAGCATCTCCTTTCCCCCGCTCGCTGTTTCCTCCGGTCCACACCCTACCATGACCAGCATGGATGATACATGAACTAGGTATACTGACCCCCGTTCTTCTATCAATAATGGGTACATGAAGGAAACTAACCGAACTACAAGGACATAAATTAAGGGAAGAAAGACAGGGAAGAAATATTCGCTGTCGTTTTTAAGCGAGATATGGAGAATGAAACAAGGGAGATTTTTTCTCTTCACCGTGATACGAGAAATAGACAAGGAAGAAATTTTCTAGGCACGGAGAAGCTGAAAAGAGTCGCAGTGATCGCCGGTGCTGAGTTTTCAACACCACTCACCAGTCTATCTTCCATATCCTTTTCATTTCATCAACTTCTTCTACCTCGGCATCCATCCATCTCCACTACCACCCAACTGCACAGGTAGCAATCATTGTCCAGGTCCATTTTTTTTTTTTTGTAATCCATCTTGAAGCTTCCCCACCTAACTCTACCTCATTCATCGAATTTAGGAAAAAATGGAAGCGCCACAGAATCAGCAGGAGAATCAACAATGACCAGTCCGTGAAGGAGAGCAAGAGGTAGCTGTTGTAGCCTCCCATGAACCAGCTGCACAAAAGGTGGTCGCAGCGGTACCGCAACAGGCTCCCGCCGGAGGCGTGGAAGAACGGGCTCCTGGGGGCGATTATCAGGTGCTGCAGAATGAGGAGAATCAGCACCTACCAGTCCACCACTAGAGTTCGTTACTGGGTGGGGCGGGGTGGGTTTTGCACTGCAGCGCGCCGCCTTTACGCGGGCCCAGGGTGGTATTTTGTTGTCCCGCCCCGCACCACCCCCGTCCGAGGTCCCACCTCGCTCTTTCCCAAGACGAGATCCCGTGTCTTCCCACCCAAATTTACCAGGGGCCCGTCTGGGGTGCAGGCGGGTAACCGGGCAGGGCAAGCCTCTAAAAACTCCCCGCCCCAGGCATGTGAGCGGGCCAGGGCGGGGAATGGGGCCGGGGGCCCGTGTTCTTTGGGGCCCCGGAGGTCCCGTAACGAACTCTATCCACCACGGAGACCAGCGGGTAGCAGCCCATGCTGAACAAGAACCAGCTGCACCAGGGGCAGTTGCAGTGGGACCACATGCGGTTCCTGCCCCTGCCAGGGACCCACAGGCACATGCAGGCAATGGGGAGGCAAACAAGGTGAAGAAACAACTCGGTTAGTTTGAATCTATTACCGCTTGCGAGCGTGGGTTGCTAACTGTCTCACTTCATATTCTTCACGGTTTTGGAGGAAGAATGGATCCTCCACAGGACCTGTGATAGCAACAGTGTTCGCCGGACTTGGGGGTGCCATTTTGGGTGTTGCTGTCGACCCCCAATAGCCCTCACCTCAGCAATCATCTACCTGCCTTGGACTGGTGTTCCCAAATGTAACCTTGGAGAATGCGACGTCCACCGCAGGAAGCCTCTCGTTCCCCATCAGCTCTCTTGACTCCAGCATCACCCAGAACTAGTGATGGACACGATCATGCTCGATCACATCCAAATTTTATGATCGAGCCTGATCGCGTCCATCACTACCCCTGTCCTGCCAGTCAGTGCCCCGCCTTTCCCACCTATTTGCCAATTCCAGGTTGTCCGGCTTGCTCATCCTGCCCCCTGGCGATAAGGGGCGAAGTTGTTTGCACCTACCCCAACATCACATTGCCAGAACCTGTTTGCGCCACCGTCAGCTGCCCGGATCCTGTCTCTGCATCGATTGTCCACCCTTGGGCTGCCTCCCCCTCCACCAGCTGCCCGCCGGTCACCTGTCCGAACGATATCACCCCCCAGGCGTGCCTGCACGCAATCAAAACGCTGGGTGCTATGATAGGCAGATTGACATATCAACTGTACGAGTGTGAGGGTGAAGGTGGGAATAAATTTGGCCCACCATGGGCGGTGTGTGGGTGGAGTTGGAGCGTGAGTATTGGAGTGCTGGAGGGATTAGGGGATTGAATTTGGCTGTTTTATCACCTCTAGTAGTTAGACTTCGATCCACAT
This sequence comes from Tuber brumale, assembly GCA_014065205.1. Lineage (NCBI taxonomy): Eukaryota > Fungi > Ascomycota > Pezizomycetes > Pezizales > Tuberaceae > Tuber > Tuber brumale. The sequence continues at coordinate 20,437 of JACCEG010000207.1, forward strand.
ATCTGTTCCAATTAAAATACTAGAACTACCCTCTTTCCTTGCGTCCAACAAACACGGAAATTAGGAAATCTCGCTTTGCACATTCTCAAACGAGGTGATGCAGCGATCCGTGCATAGTATATACCATCTAGACACAGCCTCCAGTGGCGCACTCAGTGGGACATCTTGGCATATGCAACACCCCTCCAGTAACACTTTGACCTCATTTTCCAAGCTCTTAAGCCCATTATCTATACCCCACCTGCACCCCTAAATCCCGCAACAGCTCAACTGAGTTTTCGCGTACTTTCGCCTTTGGCGGTTTTACCGTGTTCAGTCAGTATAGATGGCAATGGAGAACCGATATCTCATCAATCAAGGTGCTGGCGGCCACCCAGGGGGGAACCAGGGGGTCGCATTTGTATCCGCCCACCAACTCCCGATAAAGCCTCTAGTGCCATTCTATCATACATTTACATCCAACAAGCTTCGAATACACCCTGGCCTGCCCACCACATCGGCCCACACGACACCACCTGGAACAACTGGTCTGCGCTGCTGTGCACGAGGATGACTTGGGTATGAAGTCACTATTAGAAGGACAAGATATCAGTCAAACGATATAGACATCAAATACGGTCGAAAGCTACACTGTGCTGCCGAGCTTGGGCATGAGAAAGAAGTAAAATTTCCATTACCAAGCGAGGATATCGATCACAACACTGCTGACACGAAATGCAACGACACAAGACTAGAGTAGGCTGTACCGGAAGCTTGTGAGGTAGTGGTGAAGTTGTTATTGGGACGGAAGGATACAAATCGCAACATGGCAGGTGGTAAATCTGGCTCCACATTATGCACGCGGGCTGCATTCGCTCGGTATGAGGGAGTAGTAGAGTTGCTATCGCACCGAGGACATATCGATCTAAATACTGCAGAGACAAAACATGGCGTAGGGCCACTGGAATTGGCTACACAGGAGTGGCATGTAGGGTTGAGAAGTTGCTATTAGGACGAGAGAATATGAATCTGGAGAATCCAGATTCTAAATCCGACTGTAAAACACGCAGGCATGCTGCATGGACTGTATGTGGAAGTCGTAAATTGTGAATGAGATGATAGGATATCGATCGGAACACCCATGACAACAAATCCGTAGGCACACCACGCTGGTGGGAGGAAATGTAGGGGTATGAAGGAGTCGTAAAGTTGCTATTAAAGCTAGAGGATGTTGATCTGGATACTGCGAACACAGAATAAAACTTCATACCACCCAGGCGGGCTGTCGAGGAAGGGCACACGGGTATTGTGAAGCTGCTATTGGAACGAGAGGGTATCGATCCAAACCCTTGTGGCCAGAAATCCGGAGTGAAACCACTCTTGTGGGTGGCAATGAAGCAGTACGAGGGCGTGGTAAAGTTGGTATTAAAGTGAGAGGATGCTAATCCCAACACTGCCGATACTGGGTGTGGCAGGACACCACTCTTGTGGGTAGCACATTGCTGGCATGAGGGGGTAGTAAAGCGGCTATCGGAACGCAAGGATCTGGAACCTGATATGTGGAGCCCAACCGGCCAAACAGCCCTTGAGCCAGCTGCACCCCAGAAACATGCAGGGGTTGTGCAATCACTCGCCCAACTTGAACCCTCACCTAGACCCCGACATCACGCAGTACCTAAGATATCATACGCAGATCAGCACCGCTACGAGCTCTCCGTGCCAGATTACAGTGCGCCACGGCAGAAGGCTTCCCACCGCGCTCGAGCCTAGTTCACCTTTGCGATTATCTCATTCATTGGCATTTGGGCCATTATTATTGTCCACGGATTTTACCACCGGCCAGCGCCTCTCCCTCCTCCGCATACTTTAGTGCTTGATTCAAACTTACACCTATCCTCTTGGTGACTGGGGAATGACCTGGAGAATTCTGTGGTAGAACCCTCGGCCATTGCCTCTTTTCCCTTTGTCTCTACCATTCCGCATATTTTCTTTTCTCCTTTTTGTCTCCTTGAACACGGCTGATTCCATGCAATTATCCTCAGGCACATTTTCCTCGTTTTCTGCTGATTACGATTTCCCTCGAGATTTCAAGGTGACGAAAACGTACCTTTTATTCCCAGATTCACCAACCCCCGGGTTGAAAATCACCTGGATTACTCCATACCGAAGAACATTTTTCCGTTTTTACCTTTCCTAACAATACTGATTCTTTGTCCTTCACTTGCCTGTCCGTCCATCCTTCTAACCGTCCGCTCGTTCGTCTTACCATTCGTTTCTTTGGTTGTTCACTCGTTCGTTCTATTCCACCCGTTCGCTCGGCGGTACCTTTGTTTGTTTGCTCGTCCGGTGTATCATGGGAGCAGATGGCATATGGCTACGCGAGGGGGAGTTATATGGCCGGTGGAGAGAGAGCCGTACATGTATGGGAGTGGAACGACTGTAGGAGTATTCGTTATATTTCATTTGTCAGCATGGAAACATGCGGGGGTGGGAGGCGGCTTACAGGGACAAGCAGGAATGAGAACGGAAGTGGTTGTGTGCTTTTTCTGTATCTCTTTTGTTAGCAAGAGAGGCGGGATGGGGCACTTGCGTGCATGGGAGTGGTCGGGCGTGGAAAGCGGGGGAGGATAGGGAGATTCTTTTTGTCGTCCATTTATACTCCTGTCGTTTCCACCTACCTTGCAAGAAGTGCGAGCAGGAGTGGTGTTATGAAGATACTCGTTGAGTGAGCGAGATGTGGAGAGGGGAGTGTCTGCGAGAGTGGAAATATTTCGCTTTCCTTCCTCGCCCAGCAGTCTAGGCGTTTTGTTGGACTCGAGTGATAGTCAGTGATCGCGTGTTGGTGGCTCCGGAAGTCATAACTGTGCGAAAGGTTTCCTGCCCAGAATGTGTACCCGGTACTCGTCCCAGCGTTTCGTATAGGGCGCTGAAACCTCGAGGGCTCCCTGGCTCACATTTCGGCGGCACTCATCCTGAGTGCCCGACTGCTTAAGGTCCATTTGCAGCTCAACGTCAGTTCGTGGCTCCACATTGGTTGATGGCTCCATACATCCTGGTTCAGATTTATAGAAAGAAAGTATCCAAGATGATAACTATGGGTATTAAACATCAAGTAAGACATCGGAAAATGGGTGTGAAATAGAATATCATCATCTCTAAAAAAAGCCAGAATAAAACTTACGTGCAACTGCTTGCAACATAAATACAACCTCGATGATCTTGAGCTTGGAGGTGGCTGTCAGCCACCAAATTGTATTCAGCCACCAACCAATGTGGAGCCACAAACTAACATTGAGCCATAAAATTGTATTGAGCCAAAAACTGACCTTGAGCTGTCGGGCGCTCAGGATGAGTGCTGCCCAAATGCGAGCCAGCGAGCCTCCGGGGGTTCCAGCGCCCTAGCTGCAACCTTGGCACGAGTAACAAGTAGAATACGCTATAAAAGGAACGGTTACTAGGAACCCAAAGGGGGTTCGCTGAGAATCTCGAGATGTGCTGAAATTTGGGGGAGATCAAGTAGACTTTCGTAATTCCCAGGCGATGATTAAGAAATGAGTTGCGGTTATGTGAGAGGGCACTCGTAGAGGGTGCAGAACACGGCGAACGGTAGGCGAGGACTTGTCCGCCGTGAATGGCCTAGGAGAAAAGCTAGTATCATAGTAGAATTTTTACGACTGGATTATTCGCATATTGCAATCAGTGGATTGTTCCTCGGCCCCTGGGGGGTAGAGTAGCCGCTCCAAACACAATACTAACATGAGAATTGGTGTGCGGAGTTTTGGTCCACTTCTATGCCTTCATGCTTAACAATGTCGCCAAATAAGTGGCCCAGACACCCCCTCTCAGCATCCCATCAAGGGCTCTGCTTTCCTCCAGAACTATCTCACTTAGTGGTACATCGATGGTTAGAGAAAATAGTAGGAAACTTGCGGCTACCGTTAGTATAAATAACCTCACTAACCCTACCATTGGGAGTGCACTCGACATTCTCATTTACATTTCCGAGATCTACTCTGGAATTACTCTCCACCATCCGTCGTCCATAACACTCAGACCAGTATTACGCCCCCAACTCCACCTCCGGACAAGACTCCATATCACCTCGGGGCAGGACAAACAAGCATCACAACCGCCATTCCCCAAAAATCTGCCGATCCGCCAGCCGGCATGGGGCCCGCCTGGTAAGTGATACTCGAGTGCCTAGCAACGCCTGAACAATTCCACACCCGCAGCGACTCGGAAAAAAAGCAATCGTCCGGGGTGCCAGCAAGAATCAACGCGCGGTTTTCCTCGCCGAAATGTGCTTGGCCAAAGGTATTTGAAAGGGGCAGAGACGCTTATTCTTCCCCGAGTCATCCCCATACCCAGTTTAGAGAGCTTGTATGAGATTCGAACATGTTTAGTGAACTGACGCTAACAGGTGTTGTTGCGAATCTCACTCACGAGTAGTGATGTAAGCCCCGCTCTCCTGTCAGGGTTCCCTTCATGCTCCTTGGACTACGGGGTCCCTTGGCTCTTGCCCAGTAGTCCTGGGTCGAGAATCTGTGGAATAGGACTCGTGATGCTCACGGTAGCACTACTACTGCCTTGTTTTTTTGAGGATGCTCGACCATCACCTTGTGACCTAAGTGGCCTAGAGAATAGTTGTTTAGTATAAAAGGCATGGTTCCCTCCGTAGTGTAGAAAGATTATCCGCATCCTGGCTCAAACCACTCCACTCCTTTTTGCTACTGATCAACCTCATCTCGACTTGTTTCACCCCGCCTCATTTGCAACAGCAATCACGAAAGGTCTCTCGGAACACAAATCACAGCAAAGGCGCAGGAATTTAAAAGAGACCTTATTTTATAACTCTGGTAACAACTGGGCGAGTGGCGGAAATACAAGGCAGGATACAAACAAAGGAGGTTACCGAAGAGTATAAAAACAGGATAACAAGCTTGTCCAACCTGTAGATAAGTCAACCATACAGATTATACACCAGACGGTCATGGAACCAAGCAAGGCCCTGCCTGCTATACCCGCAGTCCCTAATCGGAGTCTGTTGGCCTGTTGATCTTTAGGTCCCACCGAAACTTTTTATCACAATTTGTTCGACCGAACAGTTGAAAAGGAACCCAGTACGGTTTGTTTCCCTCAAGTCCATGCACCCCTGCGCATAGCAACCGATACCACCTAATACCCCAACCTTGAAACTTTTCCAATAAATCAGAAAATTTGTGAATAAAATAATGAAATTTACTGTAAAGGTCTCCAATACCACCCATTTCTAAATTTTATACCTTCCGTACAACCCATCCCTGGAATACCATCATTTTATCAAATGACCTTAAGGTTACCTGTTAATACTTTAATATTTTTGAATTTGATACTGGTTTGACATGTGCTGTGAGGGTCAAAATCTGGTCTGTCCAATTTTGAGGTGCTTTTAGTTTTACAAGCGAGTTGGAGAACTATATTAGTTAGACAAAGCTTGGGAGAGGTGAATGTGATCCGGTTTGTTCAGAGGAGGGTGAGAAACTTTCTGTGTATAGGGAGAATTTTCTCTAATTCGTTTGCTTGTCGAAGACAACCGAATCTAATCTAGGTCGTCGAACATCTGATGTGCAAAAAAATAGTGAACAAACCCCATGTGTGAACAAGTGGTATGAAAAATACTTTCACTTGCAGTGAAGGGACTTGTTAACACGAATACAATATGATTTATTCTCTTCTTTTCTCTGCTCACCCAGCAAGTACTTTGCGACTTTCACAAATCCTCGTTTGTCTATGTTTTCTCTTAACGGTGCAATTTTTCCTTTCAGTACTGTACGGTACATATTTTTCCTAGTTATATTAAATTTTCAAAAAGCCACAAACTTCATGATGTCCAGAGCAAGCCATTTGTGAGAACAAAGCTAATCTGGATTTATCCCCGGATACAACTCTACTTCTTGTATCTGAATCAAATGCCAACATATTATATATAAGTTACAGAGTAGGAAAAAATAGTACTTTTGTAACAATATGGTAGAATAAGTTACGATATATCTTGAAATACTATAGTTTTTCATAATTCTTTCATATTAAGAGCTCCTGCAAGTATTCTTTTTTTTCTTCTTTTTTTTTTAATATAACATAATATGGAGAAATACCTGCTATGTAATAGTTTAGGAATGTTTCCCTATGACTTCACTTGCCTCAAATATTAGGAGATGTTGTTTTCAAAAGGAAGTAAAAAAAATATCTACATAATATCAAACCTGTTCCAAATTTACAAATGATTAAAGATTGACAGGTCGCCTTAAGATCATGTGAAAAAAGGTTAATGGACCGAGAGAAAGACGGGATGCGAGTGACAGCTGATGAGGAGGTTTACCAAGAGAAGCGAAGCATACCAAGTTCCGAAGTGCAGCTTTTTTTACTTCCCGTAGACGAAGGTAAATAACTCTTTCTTCCATCCCGGCGCCTTGTGATCCTATTCTATCTCCAGCAGAAACGTTTGGAATTAACCTGTGACCACATTGGAGAGGAGCGGTTGAGACATCTGTGCACCCCAGTAACCCACAATCACATTGGAGTGGGGGTGGCTGGTGTTGCTAGTGCCTGGTTTGGAGATATTTCACCAACATGTCGATGAGGGTGAAAAGGCTATTTTTTTGTTTCCGGAAATTTATGCCCATCACCATGTCTTGTTTTACCCTTTCTTTTCTTGGATTATGCTATGCTGAGACGGTTTCTATGGTTACAACGCCTGGCAGGAGGTATCAATTTTGCTGCCGGAAGAGGGAACAAAAGAGAATCTAGAGTTAGGGATATATGGGCCACCGAAGAATCAGGTTACCGAAGGACAAGTAATTACAAATGGTGGGAGGGTAGGATACCGGCATTGGAAAGGGTATTCCTCTGGAATTGATGGAAGGATTGAGAAGGGATGTAGAACGGTCGGTTGTAGTTCAACGACAGAAGTTGTGAAGAAAAGGCTACTAGACTATTTCTGGTATAATAGTCCTAGAATGTCGTGTGATGGGGTGGTGGCAAGGCTCTACTTTACGCCCTGTGTCTGGTGTTTACTCCCACAGTTGCTGGTTCACTACTGGTATAGTGCTCGGCCACTATAGTGTTTTTTCTCATTCGGACTGTTTGCCTATAAGGTTTTCTTTCTGTACTTGAATTATGCGCGCCACTGAGGGTTGCTGCATTCTTAGCGCGCAGTAGACGATGGGGACTTAATGCTGGTGGGGTATGCAGCTATTTGTGCTGCGTGTTCTAAATCCCTTGGGTGCCGGAAAAATGGCGGTGAATCCTTGTCCTTGTAAAACTATATCGGGATCAGCCTGCCCTCCCTCCCAAGATTGTAGTAAGCAAAGCATCTTCCTGAAGGTCACCAGAGACATACAAATAGATCACAGGAGCGTCTGGGCTCCGATCCTATTCTCCCCAATCGCTTTGTGACCTAGGGTTCCGAATGGTCGGACCGGTCAAGTTTTGAAGGCCGGACTAGGCGATCAATCCCCATCGATCATGCAGACGGGACCTGACTAGCTCAAGCGGTCCAGTCTGGTATAGGCCGGTTTCTGACCAGTCCTATGAAATGATTACAAAGTAGTTGTGATGGTTTGAGTTGAAGGAAATGAGTGGAAAGAAAATTGTTTGCTATTGCTATCAGTTGATCAAGATCATAAGAGGAATCTAACAAGGGTTGTAGACTTGTGAGATTGCCAATAGTAGATGGAAATGGATTCAGCTTGACATCGAAATAGACACCGTTTTATACCACCATTCCCTCAAATTACAGTATATGGCCTCTTCCCGTTCAATTAGGGAGTTAGCCCTTACAAAAAATCAAAACAAACATCTACTTTCATCAAAGGGTGGTATAGTCAGAGGATTGGGTATCATAGTGGGTGAGATTATGGGGAACGGCTGTGCACAATTGATCACTCAGTCCGCCTGGTCTGACTAATCCCTATGCAGTCTGGTCATGCAAGCTCGACCGTCCCGTCAGCCTGACATCTGTGATAGCACAAGACTTGATTTCGGTCATGCTACCTAGTCCTGTCCGGTCTTTCGCCGACCATTCGGATGTTGTTTTTTCACCGATGCGTATTATGTGGCCTTCCCAGTATGGGCTGATTATGTCATTGATTACGATAAGATTTTTGGAGATATTACAAGTATGAGTCTGTCATTACATCCTGAACTTGTCGGATTATGTTTAGGTGTCAACTTTGTTGTTTTTCCTTCGCATAGTTGTTTAGTTGCATGATGTCACACGCATAGTTATGACTTGCCTGCCTGTAAGGATAAATAGCCGCGGTGAGCCCACCGGTGAAGGTAATGAAAGTTGAGCGTGTGAAAGACCATCTGATCGTTCATTAATTTCAACAGGATATGAGCCCGGCCCAGCGCTCTGTGAATCATAATCGTATTGTTTGATCTCAGGAGAACGAGATCACTGCCACAATCAAAGCGAGATGTCTGAGCCATCAAGTCGAGCTACGAGGGCCAGTACGGCTGGTGAAAAGTCCAATGGAAACACGACCTCACTTACACAATCTATTGAGAAGTTGGATGGGTCTATGGCAACTGGAAAAAGCAATTACAATGCCTGGCGATTTAGGATTGTCCGAATCCTAAAGGAGAAAGCACTCTTGCCTGCTGTCGAGGATAAGGCTGTCAGTACGACACAGGATGATCAAGCATTCACTATTATCACTCTTAATATAAAGGATTCCCAGATCCCACATATTCAGAATGCTACGACAGCCAGAGAGGCATGGATAGCACTCAAGGAGGTGCACCAGGGTATTGGTATTAAAGGAAAGATCATATTGATCCAAAGGCTTTGGGCATTGAGAATGTCTGAGGGAGATAATATGGCCCAGCATCTCAATGAGTATCGTGAAGTTGCCAGCCAACTACAGGACCTTTCGGCAGGAGGGACGGGGATCTCTGATAATGAGTTGGTAACGATTCTTAAGCTCAGTTTACCTGAGTCCTACGAGCCATTGGTCATGGCATTGCATTCTGGTGGGGATTCGGTCACGTTTGATAGCATGGCAGCAAGGCTCCTCCAGGAGGCAGGACGGAGACAGATTGCGCAGGTAGAACGAGGGGTGCCAGGTTGCAGTCCCTCCAGCCAGACTGCATTTACAGTACAGGGAGTACCGAGAAAAGAGGAACGCCAGTCGCGTCATAGAGGTCTCACAGGATCTAACCGCAAGAGGAGTGGTCACCATGCCACAAGTCATGGGTACCATGCGGAAAAACAGACAGGGCTCAGTTCTAGTAGCCATGGGGGACCTAAGGTATACCAGAGCAAGGTGAATACAAGATGCTTTCATTGTGGAAAAGCAGGACATTGGAAGAGTGACTGTTTTAAAAGAAAGTCAGAAAAAGAAAAATCAGGTCGCGGAAGTGAATCTGGTGGGTTTAAGTTTTTGGCACGAGGCCCAAAGCATACACTAGCAAAAGAGTGGATTATTGACTCCGGTGCAAGTCAACATCTTTGCGGTGACAGAAGACAGTTTATTGACTTCAAAGCTGAAGGCAGCGAACGAGCAATTACAATTGCAGATGGCACGCAGGTTCGAGTAGAGGGCCACAGAAATGTCATTATAATAACACCAATTGGGAAGATTACCTTAACCGGGGTCTGGTATGTGCCAGAAATCGGAGGGAACTTGATATCCGTATCACGCATGGTAGATGCGGGATATGTGGTAGAATTACAAAAGGGGACTTGCATAGTCAGTGATGGGACCAAAAGTACTGTATTGGGATACAGAAACGGAAGCCTATATCATGTAGGAAGAGCAGGCCAGGCTCTAGAAAATGTTTCAGGTGACAGTGCCAATATAGGCCTGTCTACAAACCAGTCCCCAAAAGTGACATTGGAAATATGGCACTGCAGACTTTGCCATAGGACACTAGACCCGATATCAGTACAGGATATTACAACGAAAGTAAAAGACATGGAAATTTATGGCAAACCCGTACCCGGTAGAGTGATCTGTGGTATTTGTGCAAAAGGACGACAGCACAAGGAACCAAGCACAGGGATACGAGAAAAGGCGGAAGGAATATTGGATATTATTTATTCAGACATATGCGGTCCTATGCCGACCGCAAGTAGAGATGGTGAAAGATATTTCGTTACTTTCACGGATGAAAAAAGTGGAAGAGTTTGTGTTACTTTATTACGATCTAAGAACCACGCATTGTCTGCCTTTCAGGAATATAAGGCGAGGGCGGAAAAGATAATTGGGAAGCCGATTAAGGTCCTGCATACAGATGGTGGTGGAGAATACAAGAATCGGCAGTTTAAGAAGTGCTTGGATGTAGCTGGAATACAGCACATGATTGGCCCACCGTACAATCCAGCTCAGAATGGATTAGCTGAGAGAATGAATCGAACGCTCGTGGAAAGCGATAGATGCATGATGCAAGATTCAGGATTGGAGCAGGAGTTTTGGGGTTATGCAGTACTTACTGCAGCACACGTACACAATCGGCTTCCATCGCGGAGTCACAGTGGTATCTCTCCTCTGGAGCATTGGATTGGGAGAAAACCTGGGATCGGGCATTTGCGCATTTTCGGATCGACAACCTGGGTTCTTGTACCAAGAGAGAAACGTCGAAAGTTAGACCCCAAGTCCGTTAAGTGTATTCTCGTAGGATACGAGGAGGATTCAGGATCAAAGAAGTATCGCCTATATGATCCCATAAGAAAAGTGGTAATCTTGTCTAGAGATGTGATTATAGACGAGGCCCCATGGGTAACAGAACAAGAAAGTCATAACACCAATTGGAATGTGATTACAGACCATGAAGATACGACAAAGGACAATATAACTGCAGGGATATTTGAGCCCTTGGATCCAGTTATACCAGCAACAGAGTTGGATCACACTGACGGCGAATTGTGTAGCGAGATACATGTGCGGCCACAATGTCTAGAAGAGCCAGGAGCTGGAGGTGGGCAGTGTGAGCAAAATGCGGATTCAGGAACACAAACGACATGCAAGTCGAGCCGGAATCGAAAGCCAGTCAGGTATTTTGGTACATCTGAAAATATAGCACTCATGGCAAGTTCCGAAGAAAGAGAGCCTCAGACCTTGACCGAGGCATTGAACTGTAAAGAGAAAGAAGAATGGAAAAAAGGCATGGGAATCAGAAGTGTCATCCCTTGCAGGTAATAACACGTGGGAGTTAGAACAGCTTCCGGCTAGCCGCGAAGCGATTGGATGTCGCTGGCTGTTTAAGAAAAAGGAAGACGGGCGGTACAAGGCACGTCTTGTAGCAAAAGGGTACAGTCAGCGAGCTGGTATTGATTACCAGGAGAAATTCGCACCGGTAGTGAAATTTACAACTATAAGGACTGTCCTTGCCTTATGTTGTGAAAATGACTGGGAAATTGAGGGAATGGATGTCAAGACCGCATTCCTAAACAGTGAAATGAGTGAAACGGTTTATATGGAAATCCCAGAGGGACTTGAGGTACCCAATGGTAGTAAGGTATCAGAGTACGACACTCCAATAGCCTGTCGCTTAAGCAAAGCAATATACGGCTTGAAGCAGTCGCCAAGAGCATGGTATGGTAGAATCTACGAATTCTTCCGTACTCAAGGCTTCCGCAGAAGCAACTTTGATCACAGTTTATTTATCCATGAGAAGAAGCGAGTTGTTTTGTTACTCTAAGTGGACGATCTACTCCTGGCAGCTCAGAACAGAGCAACGTTGCAATGGATCCAAGGGATACTGGAATCGGAGTTTGAGATGACGAATCTCGGCGTACTCAAGTCGTTCTTAGGATTGGAGATTGAAAGAAACCGGAGAGCACGCACCCTACATCTCTCCCAAAGTAAGTATGTTGATAGGATTCTCTTAGCTCATGGGATGAGCAATTGTAATCCAGCATCCAGTCCAGCAGATCCAGCGGTTCGTTTGAGGAAGAGTGACGAAGGCAATAATGCTACCACAGCTGATGTTCGGAGTTATCAATCGGCGGTAGGATCACTCATGTATGTGATGCTTAGATCCAGGCCCGATATTGCCTATGCAGTTGGCAAAGTTAGCCAGTACGCTACGAATCCAGAAGCCATACATTGGACAGCAGTCAAGAGAATATTCAGGTACCTAGCAGGGACACCGAATCGTGGGCATTATTATAAAGCAAAAAAAAAGGGAATTGGATTCACGGATGCAGACTGGGGATCTGAAGATGACAGAAGATCCATTGGAGGATACGCATTTCTGCTAGGTGCTGCGGCAGTGAGCTGGAATAACCAAAAGCAGGCAACAGTTGCACTGTCCTCAAAGGAGGCAGAATATATGGCTCTTACGCAGGGAGTCAAGGAATCTATTTGGCTACAAGGTCTACTTCACGATGTTGGCGCATAGACCCGTGAAGCAGAAGTCAGGGAAATTGCGGTAGACAATCAAGGTGCTATCGCATTAGCCAAGAACCCAGAATTTCATGCAAGGACGAAACACATTGATATTCAGTATCACTTTGTTCGTCAATATGTCGAAGCTGCAAAAGTTCAGCTCACGTATTGCCCCACGGAACAGATGACAGCTGATATTTTCACTAAGGCGCTCCCACTACCTGCATTTCAGAGACATTGCCTAGGCTTAGGCATAGTGGATCAGGCGGTAGTGAGGGAGGAGAAAGACTAGAACACAAGGTTCTAGATGGAAATAGGGAACACATCGGTGAGGGGAGGTGTTGTTTTTTCACCGATACGTATTATGTGGCCTTCCCAGTATGGGCTGATTATGTCATTGATTACGATAAGATTTTTGGAGATATTACAAGTATGAGTCTGTCATTACATCCTGAACTTGTCGGATTATGTTTAGGTGTCAACTTTGTTGTTTTTCCTTCGCATAGTTGTTTAGTTGCATGATGTCACACGCATAGTTATGACTTGCCTGCCTGTAAGGATAAATAGCCGCGGTGAGCCCACCGGTGAAGGTAATGAAAGTTNCGGTGAGCCCACCGGTGAAGGTAATGAAAGTTGAGCGTGTGAAAGACCATCTGATCGTTCATTAATTTCAACATCGGAACCCTGCTATAATCAATCTTCTCTCTATCTAAAATGATTACTTGCGCATACTATTTCCAGTTGGCATCCGCAAGGTGACGCTGCAATGGTCATGGTAGTTTTTCTAAATGAGAGGGAGCTTGTAAGTGAGGTCGTGGTAAATGTCAATGCACTTAATCAGTGTTCCGAACGGGCCAGGTAGGCTAGGCCGAATGAAAGCCGGGCCTGGCTTACGGGAATTCTGCAGGATCTAGCCTGCCTGAAGCCTATAGGCCTCAGAGTACGTGAGGCGGGCCTGGCCCGGCCTGCCTATAGACTCTATAGGCTTTGTACTACCGGTCTTTTGGAGCTCGTTTAGCCAGATGTTTTCTTTCCGTTCACCGTGACTTCTGTTCTACCAAGCTTTCATTTGTCCCGTGATTTCTCTCTATGCATTATCACTTGATTACTCGGTCCGGTAGTAGCTCTTATTTCAAAAAATTGATATCTAGTGGACAAGACAAGTTGAAAAACATGGCAAACTACCGGTAGTCATACACAATTTCATGAGTTCACCAAATCTAAACGTCTCATCGGATCCCTAGGAGAAAGAAAAAAAACACGAATGAATAAATGAAACGAAAAGAAACCAAATGCATAGTCTTCTGAAACTTCTCCCAAATCTGACACCATGGTTACCATGACAACAGTTTTTCAATGCCAAGGGTCTGGCCTCTAGGCGCCTACCAGGCCTGGTAGTCTTCCGTAGGCTGCTAGAATTCGGCCTATATCGGCCTAGGCTATTTTTCGGAGGGCCTGCCTTGGCCCGGCCTACCGCCTATAGTCTGCCCTACCAGTGGCCTGGCCCGCTGGGAACACTGCACTTAATTGGTCAGTAGGTACGTACAGGACTTGCCCTAAAAACATGTCTTGTCCCATTCAACCAGTCATGATGGTTATGATACAACACATGACCAACAAGGACGAATAATCTTGAAAGAAAGCAGGATGTGGTTGTGCTGTCCTGTGTTTTCGGGCTGTTTGTCAAAGGGGAATGGAGACAAACGTGAGCAGAATACTAATATTTCAGTATCATACCTATACGCCACATAGCGCCAAGAGGTTCAACAACTCTTAGGAGGGCAAAGAATCAGTGGAAAAAACAAACCGCCTTTCTTTTTGGAGGCCAAGGAAAAATAAAAATAATTGACTAAGGGGGCTTGTTCATTGGGAAGATTAACTCCTCTTATCAACTATATAGTACCTCCCCAAACTATGAGGGCAAATTGCTGGAATATGATAATATTGGCACGGTTATCATACCGGAGGAGCCGCCATACAACTCAGATAACAAACTTCCAAATGTGAGGCTCTCCTTGGCAAGATCAATGGAGTACCGCCTCGCCTCTACCATTGCGGGAGCTTCTTCCTACTATTCGCAATACCGGTGCCTAACATAAGGAAAGACTGAGTGAAGTCAAAAAAAAAAGACTGGTTGCTGAACTATTCACCCGGGTCGACGCGGAGACTCTTCGAAAGACACTCTCACTCCAGGACCTTGCTGCAGTGGCAGAATTCATTCCCCGGGGGAAGTGACAAAAGGTAGTCCTTCTGGAACTTCTTTTCCTAAAAGCTCACTGCCGCTTCCAACAAGGTGGCATGTCTCCTAGTGTGGTACTGGACTCTCCACCTATGCCTGCGTCCCGGAGCACTGCAAACCAGGTAAATGCCTGCTCCAACATCCAAACTCTGAATCTGCAACAGCTGGAGGCCGCCTTCGACATACGCTTCTTCTGTACTGACCGCCAACCTTTCTACGCACCCGCAGAGCCGCTGTGCCCGGGCTAATCCACACTGACAGTCGCGAACGTCCCCATATAATTAACGGCAAAGGAGGACAGGCTGCACAAGTGCTTTTCCCAGAATATAGCCATGCTTTAATGTGCAGCAAGAGTTCCACTAGAGATGCTAGTCAAAGTCCATCGAAGCTCGTAGCTCGTTCGTGGGGTAGTCGTGGATCGACTGCCGCCTCGCAAAGGTGGCTAGTGAGATGAAGCAGCACATTGCGGCCGGAAGTGTTGTCTGGTATGAGGCCTTTTCCTTCATGGTGTATCTAGATATTGCACTCTTTGGAGAGAGCTTGCGGAGGAAGCTTCTTATGGGACTTATGATCTCCGGGGAGCTAGACTTGGTAGTTGTTACACGGAGCTCGTTAAGTGTTTATCAGTTGGCGGCGCTTCTGGAACGGGCCAAGGAGGGGCTTTTAAAGTTTTGATTTATAATGAGCGGGTAGGTTGGAGCAGTGGGTGGGCTGAACATATGCTTCTGCTGGGTGGCCAAGATGAGGAGGCGAGAGTGTCGACGGGGTGTGTGCAAGGCGAAGGAGTTGGACCATTTGGTGGAGGGTTCGGAGAAGGTCAGAGGTGGGGGCAATGAGAAGCAGTGTTCACAACAGTCCCGGTCCTCTCGGGCAGGGTGGGTGAAGACGGCAGGGCATGGGGTCCTGATTTCATAAAGACGGCCATCCTAGGGGTTGACGCCTGGGCCCTGGAGTCTTAGTATAAATGGCATCTTCCGGCGGTCACCCGCAGGGCCCGACCATTACCTACAGGGCCCGACCATTACCTGCCGTCACTGGCAGAAACCTGCCACATCCCACATCTTTAGAATCCTGGAGGGCAGGGCCCGCCCGTCCGTCCTGGGCAGTGGTCTGAGCGGACACCGGGATGCCTGTCCGTCCCGGGCATCCGCCCATGCACTGCCGCCCGTCCCGTCCGCGCCCGAATACGGACGGACTGGACGCTTGGGTTCACTGATGGGAAGGCAGAGGCGGAGGCTGTGAGTAGCGGAGCGCACCAAAGATGCCGAACCAGGATACAGTATAGCCGACCGTTTAACAGAAAGGTTTGAGCACGGTCTATCGGTCATTTCCGGCGGGAAGGAAAACGTAATGAAAGACTCCTCCATCTAAGAGACGCCAATGGCCAGAAACGCCGAGGCCGACCTTGCAGGCCAGGACGGCGAAGACAGCCGCAACGACAGGAACTCCGCAACCACCAGGACCTGCACCGCGACAGTGGTGAGATATCTGGAGGCAAGCATATATATCGGTGACTGCTCCTCGGAAGGGGCAGTCAACATCCTGGCAATCCCATTCTGTTCTTTTGAATACAAACATTTTTACTCATCAATTACAAGCAATATCAGTATTCTGAGTGCCCAATTTTGACAAACCTTTTCAATCCTTGTTGTACAGAATCATGTCCTTTCCAATCCATAATTCATACCCAGATCCCAGAATCATGGATGACAATTTCGATTATACAGAAAGTGAAAATCACAATATCACCCACAAGCCTGGTCACCCACTGCTCGTTGCCCTGAGAGCGTATTTAAGGTTGTAAGCGAACACAATCATTGTTGGATAATATGCCCTTCCAGGGATCGGAGTTCCAGTGCTTACAGGATATGTACTGATTGCTCACGCGCTGGTGATTTTCTGCTTCCTATTGCTGACATCGCCATGATAGACAACGGATATCCTGGTAAGAACCACACAATAGGCATCTATACGACAGTCGTTGGTCTAAACAAGCGGACGGATTGAGGGCGATGCAAGTATTTCAGGGCTAGTTTCGTTCCCGAAACCCAATGATCAACAGTCCCTCTGGCGATTGAAGAGGCTCGATGATCACAGCCTTCGTCTGTCCTCGAACCCGTAAGTATCACTATTTCTATTTTCCTCGGCGTGAACTAATAAAATTAGCTCTAGATTCAGCCCCGGAAGTTGGCGAATACATCCGCTGACCGCCATGAATCCGCGGGCTCGTTCGAGAATACAGTATTCACTTCCGCTACTGAATTGATGAGAGCGACCGCGTTAGGCTACATAAGTCCTTGTATATATTTCGTCGGCTGAAATCTAGCTTTCAGCCTAATAACTATTACCCTCAAAAATGCACCGATACCCTCCTCCCCTTACGGCGACTAACAAAATACGTTTATCATGACAAGAAACTCTCCAACATCTTGCTCGACAACCCACCATGTCTGATCAGTGTATCATTTGTGCTGGTCCGTCGATCCCCAACCCTAGTAAAGTAAACAGTACTAACACCATGCTTCAATGCGTCAATGGGCCTCTTATCGTGTCCCACGGGCTTAAACTTTGAATATTCTTTCTGTCCCATTCCCCAACATCTGGCACAGGTAACAGGCCCAAGAAGGCCAGGACCTTCCCTTCGTAATTTTCCGTATAATAAAGGACCGCATCAGGGCCTGCGTCAAAGGTGCATGCTCCAACAGTTCTCCCCTCTACCCTATTGAACGCGTCGACAGCACAAATAGCGGCTCTGGAGACGAAATACAGATAAAGTATCGCAGAGGTGGTATCCAGAAAAACTACATGAAACTGATTCGAATCTGCATGATGTGAGAAGCAAACAGTTGAAAGTCCCTGTGCTTAATAGTGGCCTTTATGACCTCTATCCTCGTGGGGACAATATTCCGAAAACGGTGTGTGAAGGGCATAGAGCCATTCGACAGACCAGCCGCCGAAGAAACGCCCTTCTCCATAGCAAACGCGATGGGAACAACGGCTTTCAGATCCGGCCACTGAGATCCGGGTACCACTTCCACCCCATGCGAATCGCTCCCATCCACCGCCTATCCCACCTCCCAGGCAACATATTCACCGAAAGGCGATCTGCATGCCGATCTGGACCGCTGTCTTGCGAACTTGGACAACTCCGGCGGTGATCTGGGCAGTTCATAAAATCCGCAATAGGCCAAACTAAGTCATTGAAGCCAAAACGTGAGGGTGGAAGTCCTACGGCTGTAGGGAAGTTGTCTTCAGAGACAATGTGAACACAATGCTCGCTTAGCTTAGGCAGGGACTGGTTGGTGCCCTCGAAGTCTTTTCCCAAACTTCGAGTTTGCAGAAGCAGGCATTTGACAGGCTGCCGAGACGTCCTGAGCTTCACCATTTCGCCAAAGAGAGTTCTCGTTGAGGTGCTTCTGTGGGCCACCGTTGTGTTGGCTCTTAGATGGCCCGCACGAGAGAGGGGTTGGCGGGGAAATTGGGTTTTGTGTCGCTCTTGCCCCAGTCCGTATGTAAAAATATGTCCGATAGATGATTGTAGGATTTTAGTGTCATTGAAGGGAGAGATGCGACAGATGAGGATCTGGCTGGTCGGACGGACCAGCGTCGTGGGATGGAGGTGTAAAAACGCACGAGACAACAGCAATGTTGACGGAAGCAGTAGTGTTCACACAGTAGACATTCTTATCGGCTATCATTTATTCTGAGGAGGCTTTGATAAAAGAGAAGAAAAATGACAACTCAAGGGGGAAATTGACCGTGTGTTCAATCGCGAGGTGAAATAGCTTTTCTGGGGCTGTGATAGCTCACCAGAAACTCTCAGCGAAGTGGGTAAGTCTCCAACCATTGAACACTTCTCAATCGGGTCTTGTATGGGCAGAAAGCACGACCCCGGCTTGAGAGGAACGGTTTTCGTTCCAATCCCTGACTCTTCCTACAAACCCCACCAAAGATTACCCGCTCAGGAAGCCTCAACCCCTCCGCCACCGCTACCACGACTGGCGCATGTTCGGTACCTCGATCTGCTCGTTTACCATGGCTGTCCTTGCCGAGACCCACAACCTTCTTCGACTCATCAAAAATGGACCAAAGGCTCCCAGCTCGATATATAGGGACGTCTGATTCAGAGCTCTGTATTTGACTGGGTGCTCTCGATAATCCCGCAGGTGAATATAGTAGGGTCGAATTCGGAACATGATCCATGGTATCAGGAACCCAGGAGTTCCAATTTCATATGCCCATCAGGAGAGATGTTGAATGCAATGAAACGTAACGACCCGGATCGGGACGCCGGGGATATGAGCGCAATTGGTCCAATAGATAACGCTGTTAACAAGAGATAATGGAACGCGATTAAGAAATTGAGGTTGGCGGGAGTTCTGAGAAGTTGATTCCAAGCTCTAGCTACTTGGCCCTGAACGTTTGCTGAAGTTTTGGTGAACTGAGAGATAAAAGGAGGCCAAAGATTGATTGCTCCTCCTCTGATTCAGAAAGTCTCTTGCCGAAAGCTCGGTTGAGAGTGCTATTACAGTAGCAGTTCCTCTTCTCCTGTAACGTGATTTACGGGGAAGCGGCTATGCACCGAAATGCGGCTTGTCATGTCAACCAAGTAACAATTGACTGTACATTAAATTATCAGCATGGATGATAATGGTGTGGCTTTGGGGGTTTGTTAGAAAGTACCATAAAACATGGAGAATCAGAATATGTAGCTCTCGTTTTATATTGAAAAATACTTCTCTCTGTATAATGGCATCGTCCCTGATTGTTTCACATAACAGTTGTAATCTGTTGGGTAGTAAAAGAATTTACAATCATGTAAAGAACAACTTTATAAGTAGAAAGAGAGCTATTATAGACCTTATATGTTATTGGCTATGTTCTTTCGTATTAGTTTATAGCTATTCTCAAAGGTTGTAGGACTAAATAAGCCAGGGATATGCTATCACTAGTTGATTTATTTGGGAATATAATATCTACTTACTGGATCTGCCTATCATTTCAATAATTTGTACTGTCCTTTCCCCAAGTATTCTAGGTAGTCCTATGAAAAATCAAGCAAGGTGAATTGGGTTTACATATTTTGTGACTTGATTATTATTAAGCTATATATATCATTATGTTATACTCAAGTGCTGATCTCATAGGATACACTTCACAAACAATGCTGAAAATAATATACCCTAGTTTCCCCATATGGGCCTAACTATTAACAGACTTTCGGTTAGTTTGGGCCAATGCCTCTGGTGACTTCGAGCTGGTAATATGACAGTATGAGATTTTGATATTAGTTTTGATCTGGGGCATACAGATAATAGAGCACTAATCGGTTCACTTGAAAACCTAGTGTTCCTCATCGGCCAACCTCTATGAAACTTATTATAAAGTATGAGCTTATTGGGTAATCCCAGAATTAGATATTCTGAAGTCAAAAAGGCATATTTTACATGGAAATTTACTACTGTCATCTTCTTTCTACAACTCTCAGAAATGTCCCTAGCTTAAGTTGAGAAACTGCTTACTGAGGGTACATAAGACATATAATACCACTCTATTAGATTATGCACCTAGTATTATATATATTCACATTTTTACAAAACCTACAAAAAGCGAACTCTTA
This sequence comes from Tuber brumale, assembly GCA_014065205.1. Lineage (NCBI taxonomy): Eukaryota > Fungi > Ascomycota > Pezizomycetes > Pezizales > Tuberaceae > Tuber > Tuber brumale. The sequence continues at coordinate 40,646 of JACCEG010000207.1, forward strand.
CCTTTAACAACAGGTCTTAAAAACACTATCCAGTCAGAGGTATTTCTTCCGATGAAAGAAGAGCTACATATCCTGATTCTCCACGTTTCAAAGTACTTTTCAACAAATTTCCACTGTTATATGATTATTTATGTTGATAAATAAATGTACAGTTAATTTTTCATTGGCTACCATGACGAGCCGCACCCCGGTGAGCGGCTTCCCCGTCGATCACGTTACCTTTCCATAAATAATGCGAACAAGCCATTAGGTGCGTTAGGACCGCCATAACCGACTGTTCGCCACTTGGGGCAGAAGATAGACTACATTATTGAAGTCTAAAGTGGAAAGTGGGATCCGAAACGGCCAGAAGCATTGAGTTTTTTCCTAGACGTCCATCCTAAGTTGTCGCTGCAGGGTGCATAGATGAGAATCAAACGATTGGCAAGGTCGTTCCCCTAAAACAATGTTGTAGGAAATCTTCTAGTGCTAGTGAGCGGGAAATCAAGTCCAGAAAAATAACAGAAGACAAAGAAAAAAAAATAGAACTCGGGAAAGTTTTTTCTCTAAAGACCATAGTGGAAGAGGACATGGTTTGGCAAAGTGTGGAAATCGCGAAAATAAGGTACGGAGATCAAGTATAGCTAAATGGGGGGGCTCACACCGAGGAGAGTTCTATCCCTTAATCCATCGGGAGATGCATACAAGAAATCTGGTTAAGAAAATAGCAAGATGTGGTTGTGGGGCCATGTTATGAGTAGCAATCAAGAACCCGATATTCAAGTAGCGCACTATAGGTGCCAGAGTATCTACCATACGTGCCCAGGTGTGTTCAGCAAATAACCACTGCCTTGCATTGAGCGGTGGCTTCACTGGTTTGCGTAATTGTATTACCCCGACATATCGATCCACGTGGGGGATAGGTGGTACAGGGGCAGAGTGAGAGGATTCTCTCGGGACTTGGGCGCAGTCTAGGAAAGCTACGGAAGGCATCGTCAAAAACTTCTTTCTCCTGTTCGGAACATTTTCTCTCTCCCTCTCTCCCTCAAGAAGGTGAATTGTAAAGACAGGTGAATAGATAAAACATAATCAATGTACTCTGGTCCTCCATTGAGCACCTCACCTATCTGTCTCTCTGCGCGTGTCCCCAGTCCTCATCGCACACCCGTAATAATAGAGTAAAGGCAGATCTGAAGAACTCTCTTCATCTATCGCCTTTTAAACAGCAACGGCTAACCGGTAGCAAGACTTGTTGGAGAGCAGGCAAAACTGGAGATGCTGGTCGGGATACTCACAACTAGCTCAACGTTCTCAGGACCTCTCTGGCATGCGTAGAACATGCTCTGCACGCTCATATCCTTCCAGCATTGCTATCGCTAGTTCCTTCCCATACCCGCTCCTTCCCCCGTTTCTTTCTTCCCCGTTCGCTATTCGCCGTTTGCAGACCACCGTTCACCGTTCACAGTTTGTTTCCGGCTTTGTCGTCAGGCGCTCGTGCGCTTGCCTGCCCGTTCGCTGTCCTGCTTCCTTGTTTTGTTATCTTGTCAACTGCGGGCTAGTTCAAGGTTTACCTGGTCCCCTTGCTATTCGATGTTTGTTTCCTTTTGATTCATCGTTCGTGGTTCGTCGCTCGCGGTTCGCTCCTAGTCGTTAGCCTGTTCGTGTAGGGGGTCTGCCGAAGATGGGAGCCATCGCGGTGGTGGGAGCGGGAACAGGAACTGCTGTGACGTTAGTGTTGAAGGGATGCTGCTCGGCAGCGAGAGTCTTTGTGGAACCTGTATTTCTGTTGCTAGTTGGGGAATAGGCATAAGGAATGGGGACCTGCGCGGACGAACAGGGCAGGCGATGGAGCATTGTGGAGGACGTTGAAGCGTGCGGGGAATTTCTTCTGATCGATTATTTATACTCCTCTTATTCCCTGTTCGCTAGAAAGTAATTTTTTGGAGCAAGTCAATGAAGCGAGTGTATGAGAGAATGTGACTGTAAACCAGGCGTATGAAATACTTTCCTTACCCGGCCGTTTCTTCAGTGTTTCGAGTTTCGTTTCCACCGAGTGACCTCCTGTAGTGGCCGCGCCATTGTCGTGAGTTCAGTTCCGGAAAGCTAGCGGTTCACGAGGACTAGGAAAAAAAGGGTAAACGTAACGAAACGAAACGGCGATTACTACATACAGCGTAATTAGTGAAAAACTCTTCACAACCAAAAAAAGCGCAGAGGTTCACACCCTTGCCCCAATGCGGTCTCGAAAACTAGCGCTATTCCACTACTCTCTTGCCTGCTCTCAACTAACTAACTTTTGCGAACAAGGCAGCAGTATGAATAAATTACAATAATATTATATAACCTCCGGTCATTCCACCGATCACCACCTATCTCCATGCCCTTCCACAAAGGTCCTGCATCTTTCTGTGCGTTCCCATTCTGACAAAAGAAATAGAGGAAACACAAAGACTCCTACGGCATATCGCAGCTTCTCCTGTGCGCCTCCAACTGCCATTCCGATGGCTGTCCCCGTTCCCATACAAGCTCCACTCCCGTACCACTCCGGTGGGTACCATTTCCTTCCTTCCACAGATGTACACCGGCAAAGCCCACCCCTGAATTCCTTTGAGCAAACCAACAGATATGCCATGGCAAGTGAGTAGCCACACGGATCAATAGATGGACGAGAAGATCAATAGACGGACGGACTGATAAACAGGCCAGTGGGCGGCCCGCGAACAGCCGCAACAACAGTCGTGTGAACAAATGAATATAACGGAACGAAGGAAAGAGGGTGGGAGGGATGGAAGGGAGGAAGGGAAGGAGGAGGGAGGAAAAAGATATCTTCGGCACCGAGCACGCGGAGCAGTATCCATTTCCAACATCGGCCGAGCTCTAGAACAATACATTACAGTCTCAATAACGCACGAGATTCCTGCCACTTGTAGAGCTCCGGAGGGTGCAAAGAATACAGAGCCTCCTATTTTTCGTACGCGTTGGCTTCCGGCGCATGACCGACCACCTCCACTATCCGCGTGGGGATATATTCGTGTTCTCGGATGCTTGATCTTCGCCCATATTCCTCTTCTTCTTCAATCAGGTACCACGCTTCGACGGCTGGATGCGAATGCAGCGGCTGTTCTTGTTCATGTAAGCTTTCCCTCTGACCTTTGTCTATTGTTCCATTAGTGGGTCTAGAGAAGTCGATTTTGAAGATGAGCCCGCACTACATCTACAACATCATGTTCATAGACCGCCGGACCATCTTCTAGCTGCTTAGACCTCCCTGTTACCGTTAAATTAATCTTTTGACTACATTCACCAATTTTAACGGCCACAAGCAACAAACCCCAACAGCAGCGGTGGCGACCTATGCGAGTGATAATATGTGAAGACAGCGCGATATTTCTCCTATGTCTTTACACCACATTTCCGGCCATGGCGATTAGCCCGGTACAACCGAATGTTGAGTACACGAGGGTGCGGGAATGTGCAATACGCAACAGATATATTCTTGCTCCTCATCACTTCGCTTGGCTAACTTATTTCGTAATCTTCGCGTGAAAACCACAAATATTGGAGCCACAATGCGTGGCTGAGATTCTGTCATATCAAGCATACGGCCCCACGCAGCCATGAGATGCCTTTACAGACCAAGCAACTGCTATTGGTCATTCTTTACCCAAGCACCAAAAGTACGGGCAAACACGAGGACTTGAAGAGAAACTGTTCGTCGTGTTATAATCCTTTCAGGAGCCGTGGTTATCTACAAAACTGCATTGTGTGCGGCGGGCATGCGGAAACCCAAATTATTGTGAATCTCACAAGAACCTTGGATCCTCTACTAGTAAGGTCTGTAATGTCCTCTTATTATCACTCGTCTCAGCTGGGGGCTAAAAGATAGGCTCCTCACTGTGTTTTTTTCCACTAATCCGGAGGGTGAGATTGAGGACGTCCCAAGACCATTCTCAATAATTCTGTTTTCACGGCACTGGTATTTTGCAATCCGTTGTGGTATCATGCTCATGTACCTTAGTTCTGGCATCCCCTCGCAGGTCTGTAGTGGCGGAGTGTCCCGCACGTCCCTCCCCTTTGCAGTCAAGTTTTCCCGCAAGTGGCTGGCAGAAATAAAATGCTTCGGATTTTCTCCAAAGTCGCCTAAATCTGTGATTTCGAGAAGCGCGGGATTGCTTCGCAGTAATGTCGATCACGTCTAGCCACAGGGGAAACTATTGCTGTGTGCATCGCTAGTCATTTGCCTATGCACCGGCTTATTCCGATTAGGCAACTGCAAGCCCAATTGAGTCAGGGCTTCACCGGTGGGTGATTCTTGGGAAGGTAATCGGTTCGCCGTGAAGGAATTCCGTATGATGCCTTGAGCTCAGTTAGCCATGCGCTATTCGAATGTGATACAATACCTTTTGTTGATGGGGCTGCAGCAATTTTCCAAATTCGTTTGACTACATTAAAAGGAAAATTGAGAAAATAGAAACTGGGAACCAACGACCCTAGGAACGAACACGACAACCAGCAGAGCCTCTTCCATAGATCGTAGAATTCCACCATCGGAACCATTGGTGAAGCTGTCGCTGCCTTTGGCGCTCGAGATCGTTGCCGCGGATATATTCCGGGATGACTGTGGGCGGTTGGAGTAGAGTGTGGGATGGGGGGCGGGACAATCGAGAACCCAAGCTGCAGTGAACTTAGAGTTCTTGAGCTAGAAGGAGTTGGGTAGCGCTACATAGTCAGTGATTCTCGGACCCATCTTCCTTAAGCTATGGCCCCGCACTAAGAAAGCCACGCACTAAACCATTTCCTGTTGGAAATCTGGGAAAACCGCTGATGCTGCTCGGCATGCTCAACAACCCAACATACTCGGTATGTTCGCCAACCTACCGCCGCATCCTATACAAGCCTTTATTCATCCTTGATAGGACGCTCGCCGTCCGTTAATTACCCGTCCGCTTGCCCGTTGCTTGTGTTCGCCGCATTTCCATTCGCCGTTATGTCGTTTACAGTTTTTCCAGGCGCAGTTCATCGACCGCTCATTATCCAGTCGCTCGTTCGTTGTGCATCGTTCGTTTGTTGTTGGGTCACCCAATGTATATTCCCGTTCGTTCCTGCTGGTCAGCTTTTTCGGGCGGAGGGTCTGCCGGGACCGGAAGCAAACGCTGCAATGGGAATGGGGATGGTAGGGACACAAGTTTCAAAGGGATGCTGCTCGGCGGCGAGAGTCTTTGTGGTGCCCGTATTCCCTTTATTAGCCAGGAAACGTGCAGAGGACGGAAGGGAGCGAGCAGGGAGGTTTTTTTTGATCGATTATTTATACCCTTGTGATTTCCTGGTCGTTAGTGAGTTAGTTTTTTGGAAGCAAGAAAAGAACTCAAGTTGACAAGAAAGAGTGTGGTTTGAGGAAGTATGAACGCGGTGTGAAAAGATTTTCTTATCCCGTTTTTATCAGTGCTCGGCGTTTTGGGTCCGCCGAGTGACCGCCTGTGACGGCCATATCGTAAGTTTTTGGTCTCCAGAAAGCGAGCTGTTTAACATTTCCCGATAACTACGAGAGACCGCTGGTGCCTCTGTGTGATATCCCATGCGTTTTGCCCTATTGTTCCAACCTAACATCAAATAATGGCCCTTCACGACCAATCCCCAGATTAATGCCCACTGTCTACGCAAATAATTTTACTCAGTCGCAAGCCCCCCTGCCAACATCCCCACTTGGGTTGTTTACGATAGGTTTGTGGATATGGTTAGTTTCCAGCTGCTAGCAGAGGGCTCCCGTGGAAATTGCAAGTCTGGTGCAGCGGACACGATAGATTAGAGGGCGGAGGAGGGGCCTCGATTATTCAGGCGGTGGAGATCATGAATGAGGGAATGGAGAAGGAAGGAATTTTAGGGATGAAATCCCTTTTCTTAGAAGCATAGGGCAATGCTACTGGGTTTCAGGAACTTTCCGGACTTATGAGGTCTACCCAGCCTCTCGGGTTGGCTAAAGTTTGCTCTCATAGGTACAAGTGCTAGCGGGGATGTTTTCGCATAGAGAAGGTGGTGTTCGGTTCGGCGGTTTACTGGGTTCAAACCCGCCAAGAAGGAGAACGGGTGGTTGACGGGAGAACGGAGATTGAGGCTATCGAGAGAGTAGTTTGAGAGGGGAGAGGAAGTTGACGGATCGGATGGTGAAGTTGGAAGGGTGGATTTGGTTTTTGGGGGAGTTGCTGGCTGAGGGTTCGGAGGGATATGGGCGGGAGGAGTGGATAGAAAAGTTGATGGCGGACGTTTCGTCGGATTAGTCGGATGGGTGGGGGTATAATGGACTGAGTGGGTTGGAGAAGGGGAGGAGGGATAAAGAGAGGGCGTGGGCCGGGCAGAAAGGGAAAGGGGTTGCGAGGAAGTGAAGGAGGATCCGACGGTTTTCCTGGGGTTCAACATTCATTGATAGGGTTTTTGTTTCTTGGCCGAGAGCTTAGGCCCTGTTTGGTTGGGCCCATTTCGTTGTCACATACAAATGACCGTTCGCTGTCCATTCCAAAATGGGAGAACAGAATGGCTGTTTGGCAACGGCAGAAGGCAGCAACCGTTCCATTTCAAAATACCCCTAACCCAACAATCACAATGTCACTGCATTACATCTCTGTATTTATAATAATAAAATATTTCCAACACATATTCCTCAATTCTTATCATTATTTTCCCAAATTCTATGACCATTCAGGCCAATAATATCTGCATTCATGCAGTTATTGTTCAATGACGAATCCAAATTGCAATTTCAGCCGCAATCTATGTCAACATCTTCCTTCCTGTACAGTATGTACATACTTCAAGCCGCACTGGTCGCCAATATACAAACGAAATTCTCTGAGCCCATCCACGTTGTGTGATGGAGCTGCTTTGCATGCCTATTACCACTTTCTTGGATCTTCGTGACTGGATTGTCCAACATGGTTTACTATCACCTACTCAATATGTGAGCATTGAAGAGCAGCTGGCTATGCTTTTATGGATCATAGGCCATGGGGAATCAAACAGGGAAGCACAGGAGCAGTTTCAGCATAGTGGAGAAACAATATCATGGTGAGAGAAGATTTCATTTGAATATAAGTGAATAATTATATGATTTATCTAATATTTTCATTTATTAATAACTAGTTATTTTAACCGGGTTTTGAGAGTCCCTAGGGACAGAACAGAAACCAGAAGGAAGAGCTGGTGGGTGGGGAGGAGGAGGAGCAAGAGGATGAGGTGAAATTTTTGTCGCATAATTTTGTTAGATAACTGATCACATGCTTACCTTTAGTGAATGGTCTCCACTGGGCAACCATTTCTACCTGCCCAACCATTTCACACAGGAACGGGCGTAAATGGGCCCAGCGCAACCAAACAGGGCCTTAGTGTTTGGGTAAACTCGGATTAGTTGCAAGAATGCCCGTTAGTCTTAGTATTCGTGCGATGTAGAGAATACAAGCGAAATGTTTCAATAAAAATAAAAATAAAAATAAACGTTTCTCACAGACACCCAAGTGGCTTTCCAGCAAAAAATCCTTGAAGACTGGTGGGTCACAAAGTGGTGTGGGCGAAGATATCCCCCCTGGCACTTGTATCTGTATAGTAAGGTAGGTGAGTTTTCTAGGTTAAGAGAGTGAAGGTAGATTTGTAATTTCGAGGTGCGGGTGCGACACCACGCAATCAGGAGAAACAGTGGGGGGTATGGGGCGGCGGGCAGGTACTTGAAAAGACAAAAACATCTCATCACTGCCCTAAATCGGGCCTATGGGAAATGTCGGTGTCACATTATACTCCTGTTATTTCCTGCTCGTGAGCAAGTTTTTGAGGCAAGCCAATGAAGCGAGTGGATCAGAGAGTGTGAGTGTGAACCATAAGAGTGAAAAACCCTTCCTACCCCGCCTGTTCTTCAGTCCTTCGTCTTTCGTTTCCACTGAGTGACCTCCTGTAACGGCCGTGCCATTGTCGTGAATTCAGCTCCGGAATGCCAGCTGTTTACGAGCTATAAAACAAAACGGTGGACATAACGAAACCAAACCGCGATTACTAAAGCGTAATCAGTGAAAAACTCCACGACCAAAGAAGCGCGGAAGTTGACACCCTTGCCCCAATGCTTTCTCGACAGCTGGCTCTATTCCACTACTCTCTTGCTGGCTCTCAACTAACTTGTGCGAGGAAGGCTGGAGTATAAACAAATGACAAATATACCCTCCGGTCCCTCCACCGACCACCTATCCCCATGCCCTTCCACACAGGTCCTACTTTCTTCTGTGAGTTCCCATTTTGACAAAAGAAATATATTATGAACCACAAAGACTCCTACGACATATCGCACTTCTCCCATGCACCTCCTACTGCTATTCTGATCGCCGTTCCCGTTCCCATACAAACTCCGCTCCCGTACCGCTCCTGTGGGTACGTTTCTCTTCCTTCCGCGAATGTGCTCCGGCAAAGCGCCCCCGTGGATGCCTTTGAACTAACAGACTGATAAGCGATGGCAAGTCAGTGGCGAGACGGACGGATCACTAGAAGGGTGATAAGACCCATAGACCGAGGGATAAATGGGGAGGTCGGGGTCCAGCGAATGGCCACAACAACAATGGTGCGAACAAATGAATAAAACAGAAGGAAGGGAGAAGGGAAGGGAGGCAAGAAGAGGAAAAAGGATGTTATCAGCAGAGAGCATGCCAAGCAGTATCCATTTCCAACATCGACAAAGCCCTAGGAGAATACATTGTGCTTTCCACAACGCACCAGGTTCCTCCAACTTGTGGACCTCCGGAGGGTGCAAAAACAGAGAGCCTCCTATTTCCATACGTAGTCACTTCTGGCGCATTGACCAGCCACCTCCACTATCTGTATGAAGATATATTCGTGTTCTCGGATGATTGCACCTGGTCCATATTTTTCTTCTTTTCCAATCGGTGACCGCATTTCGACTGCTGGATGGTAACGTGGACTCTGTTCATGTAAGCTTTCCCTCGGACCATTGTCTATTGTTACATTGGTGGGTCTAGACAAGTCGATTTTGAAGATGAGCCCAGACTACATCTACCACATCATGTTCATAGCCTGCTAGACCCTCTCCTAGCTGCTTAGATCCTCCTGATCCCGTTGAATTAATCCTTTGACTACATGCAACAATCACACCAGCAACAAGCAACTAACCCCTTCAGCAGCGGTGGCGAGCTAGGCTAGTGATGGTACATGAAGAGTGGGCGATATTTCTGATATCTTTACACCCCATTTACGGCCATGGTGGGTTTCCAGTTACAACGGAATTTTGCGTGCACCATGGTTCGAGAATGTACAGTGCGCAATAGAAATATTCCTGCTCATCATTTCGGGTGGCTCAACTATTCCATAATCTCCATGTAAAAGCAACACCTATCTGAGCCACAATGCGCGGCTGGGGTTCTTCCATAACCAGCATATGGCCCCACCCAGCCATGCGATGCCTTTACAGGTCAAGCAGCTACTACTAGTTTTATTTATGCAAGCAGCAAGAGGACGAGTAAAGATGAAGACTTGAAGGGAAACTGTTGGTCATGTTATAATCCTTTCAGGAGGCGTGGTTGTCTACAAAACCGCATGGTGAACAAAGGTACAGTAAAAAAACAAATCAGAGTGAATCTCGCAAGAACCTTAAAGCTGTCTCTCCTAGGATGGCCTGCTGCGTTCTCTTATTTTCATTTGTCTCACCTGGGGACTAAAAGATAAGCTCCTCGGGGTTTTTTTCCCGCTAATCCTGAGGGTGAGATCCTGGACGTCCTAAGACCATCCTAAATCACCCCAGTTCCCACGGTATCGGTATTATGCAACTAGTAGTGGTATCATCCTCATGTAGCTTGATTCCGGCATTCCCTCGCAGGGCTGTAGTGGCGGAGGGTTCCGCATGTCCCTTTTCTTTTTCGTTCAGTCTTCCCGCAAGTTGCTAGCAGAAATCAAATGCTTCGAATTACCTCCAAAGTCGCCCAAGTCTGTGATTTTGAGATGCGCGGGATTCCGTCTGAGTAGTGTAAATCACGTCTACCCACAGGGGAAACTACTGCGGTATGCATCGCCATTCACTTGCCTACGCACCGGTTTATTCCGGTTAGGCAACTGATGGCGCAATTGAGCCATGGCACAAAGGGCGGAGTTAAATTCGTAAGGGGGTGACAGGCTCGCAGTGTAGGAATTCCGTATGATGCGTTAAGCTCAGTTGGCCATGTGCCATTTCAATGTGGTACGATAACCCATTTAGCTAGGGCCGCAGCCCCCACTAGAGGCCCATTGGCGTGACCGATTTTCCGAATTCGTGACTACATCAACAAGATAACTGGAAAAATAGAAGATAGAAACCAGCGACCCTAGAAATAAAAACAATAGATGACCTGTTGACCCTCTTCCATAGATAGCAGAATTCCACCGTCGGAACCATTGGTGAAGATGTCGCTGCCCTTGTCGCTCGAGATCGTTGCCGTTGATATATTCTGAGATAACAATGTGGGCGCTTGCCGTTGAGTGTTGGATGGGGGACGGGACAACCAAGAACCCGAGCTGCAGGGAACTTGGAGGTCGCGAGGTAGGAGTAGTTGGGTAGCGCTATGATACATAGTCCGTGATTCTCGGACCCATCTTCCTTAAGGTACGGCCCAGCGCTAAGAAAGCCACAGACTAAACCATTTCCTGTTGGAAATCAGGGAAAACCGCCAACGCTGCTCGGCATGCTCAACAACTAACCCAACATGCTTAGAGCCTGCCTGGCATGTGCAGGATATGCCAGATATGTTCCGAACATGCACGGCATGTTGGCCAACCCACAGCACCCTATCCGAGCCTTTATTCATCATTGTTCTGCAGCTAACCGTCCGTTAATTACCGGTCGGATTGCCCAATGCTTTGGTTGGCCGCACCTCCATTCGCTGCGATGTCGTTTACCGTTTTTCCAGGCGCAGTTCACCGATCGCTCGTTCATCGTTCATCGCTCATTTGTCGTTGGGTCATTGGCCGTTTATTCCCGTTCGTTTCTGCTGGTTGGTTTGTACGGGCAGAGGGTCTGCCGGGAAGAGGAGCGATCGTGGCAGTGGGAACGGGGATGGTAGGGACACAAGTGTCAAAGGGATGCTGCTCCGCAGCGGGAGTCTTTGTGGTGCCTGTATTTCCCTTATCAGCCAGGAAACGTGCAGAGGAATGAAGGGCTCGCGTGGAGGAATAAGGGAAGGCGATAGCCGAGTGTGAAGGGCCGTGGAGCGATCGCGGAATTTCTTTTTGAACGATATATCATACCGTCACTGAAATATCGCCACTCTAGTCCCTGCGGGGTTCTTGAGAAAGCTTGACCTGATGCCTATTCCACATATGAGCCCAAGGATTGTCCTTTCTACTAATTCCCTTATCTCAAACCCTCTCGCATTCTGGGATTCAACAGTGGACACGTGTATTGAAATGCATGGCCTCGCGGTGGCTGGTCAAGGCCTGTGGCGTCGGAATGGAGATGGTCAGACACGACAGGGCTCGTTGCGAGAGCAGCTCTTCTCCTTGGGCCATGTTTGTAAGTCACTGGCAGATGTTAATGAGGAGGAAGCTGGGGTAAGAGAATCATGTAGGAATGGGAGGGAGAACTAACTAACCTGGCGACGGGACCGCAGAAGCCTTGGCGACTGCTACCGGTAGCCGAGATGATCCGTTTGCGAAAGGGCGGATTAAAGTGCAATCCTCGTGGGGAACATGAGGGACTGCAGGACAGGAAAATGGGATAGCTAGATCCAAAAGACCGTTGACCGAGCGAAACCTTTTCAAGCCTTGCAATGGGCTAGCCCGGGTCGAAAAAAGGGCCGACCCGGCCCAGCCCAAGCCCAAGGAACCTTGAGCCCGACCCAGCCCGGCCCAGCCCAAGCCCAAGGAACCTTGAGCCTGACCCAGCCCGGCCCAAGGAAGTATAGCCCGGGCTAACCCAACGAGCCCATCGGGCCCCCGCACAGGTGAACAGCCATAAAAGAGATGAATGTAGATCTATTAGTACTAGATTAAAATAAAGAATTACCAATGAGAACAGATGGTGCTTGAAATAGGAGATGAACACAACACAGTGAGAAATAGTAGTGATTATTTTCAATAGAAAGAGTGAATTTTATATGGACTGCCAACTTCGGAGGCACTCGGTTGACTCAATTGTTTCAGCATTGAGAGAGTGACGGGAGTCAGAAATAGTCCTCTTGCCTCCTGAGAATACGCGTTCAGGTTCGGAAGATATGGCAGGAATTGATAGGAGGGTAATTGCCCACGCCGCAAGTGTTGGGTATTCGCTTTGTTGACGATTCTCCTGCCACCAACTGGAAGGATATTAGCAATTGAAAAAGGAATATCAGGAAGACAATTAAGTTGAGATTCGGTAGGAGATACACACAGAAGAGGATTTTGAACGCTAGGTTCTAATTCCTGATCTTCCAAGTGTTCTGAACCTGGAAGCTCAGACTCGTAGAATCGAGGGTGATGAAATTCTGCTTGTGGACTTGGTGTTCGCAGAATAGGTAGAGGACTTGAGAGAAAACTACCGCTGTTAGAAGAGAAGCTCATCGGGTTTGTATTGGTATTAGGAACAAATGGGAAGCGAGATCAGAGGTCAACATTGGTGTGGGAAATAGGAAGCAGGAGGGAGATACCGAAAAGATCTGATATTTCATTGGGTGGCAAGACGAGATCTGAACTTTCAAACCTCCAAACTGCGCGACAATCTGAGAGCACATGAATCCAATATGGATTAGTTCTGCACTAAACATTCTAGATATAGAGATGGTTGGGTTGGATCTTACCGCTTGTAGTAATGCGCTTCCGGAAAGCCATGTGCTCGGACAATCGTTTCCCCGGTGATACTGGTTGCAAGACACCATACAAACCTTAAAAATAAGGCTAATCCTTGGCCGGGCCCGCCGGGCCGCCCGGGCTTGTCCCCCTCTCAGCCCGGCCCAGCCCAAGGAAGCCCATGAGTGAGCCCAGCCCAATGAGCCCGACCCAGCCCAACGAATAGCCCGGGCTAGCCCAACGAAGGCCCGACCCATTGCAAGGCTTGTACAATAGGTCAGCATTTCAATCATGTCGACGAGCATTGTGATGCAATCCATGAGCGTTTCACTCATATCAACTAGGGTTTTGATGCAATCGATGGGAGTTTTACTCTAGACAAATCTTTGTCCTCCACCGATTAACCGCCACGATACCCGAACATACTGTCCAACCTCAACACGCTCTATACCATTCTTCACACAACTCTCTAATCGCCCCTGGAATATGTATTGACCCCGTGATTTTATAAAAGATTAATCCTGTTGACTAACAAAATGTTTCTTAGTAATAAAACGCAAGTGATCACTGGAAATATCGGCCTGCAGGTGACTCAGGCCAGGCCCAACTTTGGTTTGGCAAGTCGCCGTCCCACAGTCCCGCTCGGTCGTCCTTGAAATAGCCTGGGTCAGTCTTGTCCTACTTAAAGCCGGGCGGACAGGTCACTTGGGATCAGCAGTTTGACTCACGTCGACTAGCATCTCGCCCACGTCCATGAGTGCTTGGATGATATTGTGGACCGTTTGGACGAAGGGGTGGTGGAGACCCATATTGACGAAATCAATGACCGTTTCCACAGAGTTGATCGCTCTTTCGCTGGCATTACTCTCTGGCTTGACGCCAGCTGTTGGTGGGGTTTCTTCTATTTCCCCAATGACATCAATGCTCAGTTTTTTGTTTAGTGATTTTTATTGGCTTGTTCGCCTGCATAATACTCACGCAAACCATCCCGAGTCACCCTTGAGGAGTCTCCGGGCTCCGGAGAATCAGCATATCCATGACTTCCTTCAAGATAGAACCCCCAGTGATGCCCTTGACGGCCCGCCTCAAGACCTCCCTCCCTGGTCACTTGATATTTCCTAAATATTGATAGGAATTGAACTAAATATATTGTTCGACAAATACGGCTTTCCAACCGTAGGCAATATCGCGCTCCGTGGGCTGAGAGTTGCTAGCTATATTGGGCTCATTACCACAAATATAGACATAGGCAAAGGCCAAAGTAAAAACAAATAATATTATGCAACAAAAGAAAAACTCTTCAACTAACGAACGATCCAAAGCTCGTGGGGGCTTAGGGGAGTCCAGTGAAAGCACCAAACCGTCCAGCTTATAACGGCGGTTTTCATACCCTCGAACACTGTCATACCTTCAGACGCGACAGATAATATATACCCAGCCAATGCAAACACGGAAACTAAAATCTCATTGGTCCACTAACGGATGGCGCTGGACAGGCCCTCGGGCCTCGTGGATCAGAAAGAACCAGAGCCAATTTCTTCATATAGGATGGATAAAAGAACAAAACAAAAAACAAAAAGAAACAGGGGTTATTGCTCTTCGCAGGAGGATCCAAAGCTTGAGTGTGGGTCCAGCGAGGAAATGAAACGTCCCTCCGCCGGTTGAACGCATTTCGTCAACCCTGAGGTCCCTACCGTTCGCGTTCCCATTCCCGCTGCCCTGATCGTGCCCTTCCCAGTATTAACGGCCACAAACGAACCACGAACCACGAACAATAAAACGTATGCGGGCAAACGGCGAACAAACCAACGGACGGTGAGCGGTATATGAGGGGGATAGATGACAAGCCAACGGACGGCGAACGGTATACAGGCGGACAAAGCAATGGGTGAAATAATGGCAATGGTGTAAGGGATCTGCAAGCACGCCGAGAATTTTCTGAACATCTCTGGCATGTTCTATTCATGCCAGCAAGGTTCCGGGCATGTTGCTTAGCGCGAGTATGGCGAGCAGCATCTCCGGCTTTCCATGGTTTCCAACAATAAGCAAAAAAGGAAGAAGCCTCTGACCCCATGAACCCCCCCCATTGCGGCCAAACCAAGCCACCCACTCTATGCAATAGCGGCCACGGAAGACTCAGCCACATCGGGAGAGGGTGCACGACTCGCGAATCAGGTGATCTGCAATAATATTGTCGACTAGTCGTAGCCCTTGATGGATTCAAGAGGCAGCTCAACCCCATGCTGAGTCCGCACATGGACACGGAGCTTATTCTCTCTTTTGGTCTCTTCGTTACCGACATCCTTACACCCGTGGAACAAACAAGCGAGGCGTTTTTGGAGATGCTTCGTCTCATGGTGACTGATCAAGCTTTGATTCGCCGAGAAAGAGGGTTGCCCGGTACACAAAAGTTGATTGCAAGCATACCACCTCTGGGGGAATGCTCCTCGGCTACTCTGAGAGGGAGAGGGAAGCGTAGAAGGAAAGCTGGGAGGGACCAGTTGCCGAGAGGAATTGTAAACTCGTTAAGGGCATCGATAGAAATCTGGCGAAGATGGGAAGATTTGTGGGAGCTTTGTTGTGCTTGGCTGGGCATTTGGTTAACCAAAGGGTGAGAGACGTGCGATGTTCGCCATGGTCCACACCAAATATCGCACCGTCAACAGAATCAAAACCACCATTATCCAGATAGAGAGAGAGATTTCCAAGCTCTGAAGATAGTGGGTCGAGCCGTTCAAAATCGCAAGTGAATACTACAGTATCTCTAATGCTATCGCTGAATTGAAAATTGCTATACTCACGTTAGTAACCATAACCCTGTACGCCTGATTCATACTGAGTCCCCCGAAACTTAGTGTTGCAAAGCTGTGTGTATGACGGAATCTAAGGCACACTTAGGAGCTAGAAAGTGCTTAGTGGTTTCACTGCGTTCCATTAAGGACCTTAGGTGGTCAAATCTTTGAACCTCTATTGAAATTGAATAAGCATTCCCGGTGTACCCAACATAGCTGACGGTTATCTGGAGAGGCCTACGGCAATCAATGTGGTCCCCGATTCACGGGTAGGTGATGGGGTTGTTCTCTGGGCAGGGGAGTTCATGTCACCGTGATCCTCGGAAGCGGGGTAAGGCATTCCCACCTTTAAGCTGAAAAACGATTCCGTCGGGTTCAAGCCATGCAATGGGTCGGGCCTTCGGTGGGTTAACCCGGGTCATTCGCTGGGTTGGGTCGGGTTCCTTGGGTCGGGTTCGGGATTGAGCTTCGTTGGGTTGGGTCGGGTTGCAGGGGGACTAACCCGGGTTACCCAACGAACCCAACCAATATTGTTCACTTTGTTTTGTCGCGATTACCATGGAAACTGTAGTCTAACCACGGAATACTAAGACAGTATTTACTGTTAGTAGAAA
>JACCEG010000207.1:57276-231913 GCA_014065205.1 Tuber brumale
GTTGGGCAAACCCGGGTTATTCTTCGTTGGGTTGGGTTGGGTGGGTTGAACATTTGTTGGGTTTGGGTTGGGTTGGGTCGGCTCATTTTCGACCCGGGTCAACCCATTACATGGCTTGGTCGGGTTCGAGATAGCGATATGTATTTACGAATAGCATCCCAACAAAGGCCAATCTACACGGCTTGGGTAAATGTGGTTCTGCAGAGCCCGGTATGGTGGCAAGGCGGAGGGAGGCTCCAAAGTCCAGGCTTTGTTCAATAAACTTTGGTATCCTGGCCTCTCCGAACTGGCTCCTCACGGGGACAAGACGGAGCCCGCATGTGCACACATCGATCGATTACAGAGTGAACTAATTGGCAGGAATTTGGCAGGGTACAGTAACTTGAGGTTTTTTATCCAACAAAGTTTATTCTCTTCTAACTAAAACAACACCCCCAACCTAGAATATGGCCTCTAGGTCACTACGCCTAAGATATGAGCTAACTGCAGCCCAACATATCCCACAGCGCATCTGGAAGGTACCGCCTGCTCACCCTGTAACATAAAGTTGAGGGGTCGGCAAGAACAGGGTAATCCCAAATCCTTAAAACGAAATAAAAAACCTCCTCGTCTGCCTGGGTATTTATGATATCCACGTCCGGGGTAGGCGGGGCGTTGCAGATTTAAATCCTCACGGGATGAATGGCGGCGGGTGGAGAACAGAGGTACTTGTGATTCAAAAGAGTTGATTCGTCAAAGTAAGGTAGTGAAAAATGCTGCCACTGATGCCCGCCGGTGCCGCACCATTCGTAATATCCACAGACACACCCGTGCACCGCAAGGACTGTGTCAATTGGCAGCAAGAGAGCAACAAGAGCCTTCTGGATAACCGGACCCAGATATGCTTCTAGGGATAGTGTAAAAATTTATCACAATTGGTTTTGCCTAATACTAGGAAATGGAGGGTTAGCAAACCGATTCCAAGAGCCGGAGGTTTTAGAAAGTGTACGAAAACTTTATGAATGCGGCCATAACCAGCCGGTAGTGATTGTGGATGCCGGGTCGGCGAGTAGGGATAATATACACTCGGGAAGGAGGTTAGTGATGAGGTAGACAGGAGTGCGGGTGGCCGAGGACAAATGTGAAGGCGGCTGGAAACTGTAGATATATCTTCGGCCACCCGTACTCCTGTCCGCCTCCTCACTAACCTCCATACCCGAGTAGATAGACCTTAATAACTGGTTAGATTCGCTATCGGGAGTCTCGAGGGGAGCCACTGTCTAAACCACAATAGGCCTAACAGAGTAGGCTAACAAGTGACCCACACCAGTCAATGAGATCCAGCAAGCCTGGGGTCCCCCAAGCTATACCTGGTTAGTAAAACAATATTCGTTCTCGGGGTGTTTGCCCTCTGATCGGGGGATCCGAGCCCGGTTGGAGATAGTCGATTCAGGGAGCCTGTATGGGGTTGCACCGGGTGAAGGTTCTGGACTGTTGTGCGGCATATGGCCTCCGGGATATCAGAAATCGGCGAGGTAAGGGGCTCCCGTCCAGTGAGAAAGTGCCGGAGGGGGATATGCGGGTTCTGGGGGGCCGTGATTGCAGACGGCCCCTAGCACATTGGCAAATCGCGGAGTGTTTTTATCGAGTGAGAATGCGTGAATAGTAGAACATGAACAAGTTAGAAGGGACCGAGTGATACAATATGAGAACGAAGATGCAAGTAGTTATGATATATGTAACCTGGTAATGGATATTTGGGCCACACAAACACCATACTCCAGTACTGTGCAAACAACGCTTAGGAAGTTCCCCATCCAAATACCAAACACCACCAATACCTTGACCAAAGTTCAGCCCTGATGGATGGTTCTATAAACAAGTCGTACCCCCGAGCCTACACCTAGCGAATGCCCGGAACGGGACTCCTGGCGGGTTAAACCATACTCCACCGTGCCCAAGCCGAATGAAATCTCCATGTGACAGAGCCTAACCCAACGAACGAAGCCTGGGTTAATCCGACCGAGCCGTTTTTGGCCGGTGAGGAAGAAGGGGAAAATAAAAATGCTGAAGATAAGGAGAACAAGGGAGGGTACGGGTACCAGGGGCACTGAAAATTGAGATAGAAGATTGTATAATAGTAATCGCATTTATAGAAAGTGTTCCCGGATCAGGACTGTGCAACCCAACCATTGAGTTGGGCTCAAATGAAATTACTCCATTGCAAGGCGACCACCTGCCTTACTCTACGGCTCTGTCTAACTAGTTTCAGTATGGCAACAACCAGTTCCTCCCTTCCTATTTCAAGGTCTCTGACCCGAAAATTAGCAAAGCAATTACCAGCGAAGCTGTATCGTAGAAACTCGCATAATAGGACTGCCTGCTATGTCGCTAGGCTCCCCTTTCTGGGTAAGGTCAGAAAACTTTAGTTTTTACATCCCAAAACAGTAGAAATGGCTGTCATTGTCGTGATCCAAAGGTGGGAATTTTGGACTTCATAGCCAACGGCTCAATCATCCAGGGGTTTACAGTAATTTAATCCATTTCTTGGGGGGAAACTGGATTTGGGAAATTGGAGTTAGAAGGAAAAACATATATACACTTGATTAGAGGTCGCACAATGTTGGCAAATCCTTTGGCTAGTTCGCGGTTGGAAATACAGACTGCCAGTTTTTTCAAACATTATCAGATTAAATCTCTATCGTGTCATACTCTAAACATGTATTAATTCACATGTCGGAGTATTAGCTATATAGGGTTATAAGTCCAAGCTACTTGCAGTTACGGGAAAAGTGATCATAGTTACAGTATATTATATTAAAGGTTACTGGACTCCAGATATTAAATTTTGTAAATATCTTTAACTGCCCATAGATATGTGTGGATACCAGTAAATAATATTTACCCATGACATGAAATACCTCGAGATATGATACTTACTGCGAGTTTAACACTGGAACATGTGGGGAGAATGAGAAACATTCCGGTGGCTTAAAGCATTGAACTTAGTATGGTTAATGAGTCATTCCCTATCACTCAATATATTGCTGGAATCTAGATAAATCACTCTCATATTAACCACCGTCGAAATCTCGAGTATCGTGCTACCCCTCCCATGTCTGTAGGATTACTACAAGCCTCAAATATATATTGCTTTTCCTTATTCATATAGGACAAAATCTGATGTTTTAAACAAAAAGCGATTCCGGTAAATTTTATGCTAAAGTGAAATCCATGGGGATCTGTAGAGGGTCAGGGGTTCAAAGAAGGAAAAGAAGTGAAATACTGGCAGTTTCAGTACCGAGAGGGTTTCCAACTCGACTCACCAGCGAACCATCTCCGCTGCCGTTAGGAAGATTTCTCCATGCTCTCAAATGGTTAGTCTTCGTCCCTATTTATCTTCTTTTCCAATTGAGATCCAAGCTAAAATTGTTATCATCAGCTAGTTCCCGTGCTTCTTCATCGCTGTGGCTTTCCCCCTCTGACCTCCCATTGTTATCTTAGTGTGCCTGAGCAGGTCTGTATCGAAGGCAAGCCTGGGCTACCTCGACCATGTCATGTTCATGGGCTGATGCACCATTCCCTTACTGCCGGTCTCCAATTGTTACCGCGTATCCAATCCTTTGTCTGACCTACTACAATTGCTTCAGCCGTGGGCAGCACTGCACCCCTATGCCAATTGTTGGAATATTAGGATGTGGTGCCGTGGTCAAGCTAGCATCGGAGGTCTCGGAATTATGGGCTGATGAGCGAGTTGAGTAGTGCAGAGAGGTCCGTGCAACTCTGAATACGGACAACCTATATAAGTTAGGCGCTACTTGAGTAGCAATAGACTCGGAGCGTCATAGTCAATTCAGAAATTCCTCTATCTCAATTCCCTTGCTCGTCAATTCCTATTCAATGATTTCATAACCGGCGGGGGCTAGGTCTTCGAGTGATAGTTTGTAAAGAGAGTGCCGAATTCTCAGACGCCTTTGCACCCACTTCCGGACATGATGGTTTGCCCGGCAGAAAGGAATGCCAGGTACAACAAGGTTGGGGAACCTGCGTAACAGAAATATCCCCGTTTTCCATTACTTCATGGGGCTCACTTCTTTCGTAATCTTGGAGTCACAGCCACCGATTTTTAGAGCCACCGGGGGTGGCTGAGGTTCCGCCAGTCAGGCGAGCCGCCGTGCCCAGCCGCATGGTGTAATGCTTTTACAGGTGGGGCACCGGCTGTTGACTCTGCACTCAAATAACTAACCTACGAGTGAATAATAA
The DNA here is from genome assembly GCA_014065205.1 of Tuber brumale. Classification (NCBI taxonomy): domain Eukaryota; kingdom Fungi; phylum Ascomycota; class Pezizomycetes; order Pezizales; family Tuberaceae; genus Tuber; species Tuber brumale. The sequence goes on from JACCEG010000207.1 coordinate 61,519, forward strand.
GGCTGTAAGCAAGATAGCTCATCATGGTGCAATCCTTGAGGAACTATGGGAGTCTAGATAATTGCATAGTGCACAACATTATTTTGCGAGTTGCGGTAGTATTGTTATATACCTTGATCCTAAGACCTTCCCGGGGGTTCGTAATGGAAACGTGGGATCTGGTATATACCTTTATTTGCTTATAGACTTAGTGAGTTTTGGGCAGTCCCGTAGAAGGACTCCATGAGCAACGAGGAGCCTGATAGAGCTAAAAAATTATTCTTTGGATTCATAGGGTTTAATCAACCGCCTGGGTTGGCAAATATTTGGTCTCGTGGTATCAGTAAGGTAAGCAACACTACTTGAATAGAATAGTTGGGGTAGTTTTTCAATTTCCAGGAACAGGTAGAACATAACTCAACCAAGGAAAATTATACATCCCGCAAGGCAAGAAAAAGAAAAAGCGGACGGGAATGCCGGGATACTGAAAAAAAATAGCCTATCACTATCCCAATTGACCTCTCTCGGAAACGCTCGCCCCAAACTGTCAACATAACCGAAGCCACATCCAGACCGATAAGATCGGAAACCCGATCCCGAACCGAATGATATCCCATACCCACAACGCCCTCGGCCTAGTCCCTATGTGGTTCTCGAGAAAACCTGATCTGGTGCTTGTTCCACACATGAGCGGGAAGATTATCCTTTCTCTTGATCCCGTTATCCCTAACTTTTTTGCATCCCGGGATAGGACAGTCCACACGTACATTGCGGTGCATGGATTCTTGGTGGCGGATTAATGCTTGCCGTGTCGGGAATGGAGATGGCCAGGCACAACCGGGCTCGTCACAAGGGTAGCCCTTCCCAGGCCGTCTTTGTGAGCCACTGTCATGTGATTAGAGAGGGGCAAGCGAAGGTAGGAGAATTAGGTTGGAATTGGAGGGAGAAGCAAATAACCTGCGGATGTGACCACAAGACCCATGGGAACCACTAGCCAAGGCGCAAGGATGTTGGCCAGTAGAATTCTGGATTTGTCTTACGGAATGAGGATACTGATGGCTAACGGGAGGGACAGCGGCATAGGAGGGCTGGATGGCCGGGTCCATAAGACCGTTGACAGAGTGAAACCCTCCGCAATCAGGATAAAGCGGGAGATCACCAAGTCCCTGGGGAAGTGGTATTGGGCTTCCAAATTTGTCGGATGCGACTATTTTGAACCACGGCTCGGATAGGTCCCTAGACACCCTGGCCCCAGGGCTAACATGTCAGCGAAAGGCAAAAACAGCGAACAGTTATTCCACAGGATGCCCCTCTCTCCGGGGCCACCTTGTATGATGCCATCAAAAATAAACTCCCCTTGCAGAATACCCCTTTAGAATCTTTCTTCCTCCTATGACCAGGCAAAGAAACTTGTGAAGTAATATTGAAAACAATAGACTCTCAAAGGCCCATTTGGTACGGTTCGCACAATCCAAAAAAAAAGGGCTAGCCAACAATTTTTCAATTGATTATATGGCTCCACTGAGTCGGAACAGGGGTGTGAACAAAACATCTAGATTGTCGGGAATGCTGAGGAGAATAAGGTAGTGGTTTTTGTAAACCAATATTTTGACTCAGTGGAGTTGTATAATTGATTGAAAAGTCTCAGCCTGGTGCATGCTTCGGATGGCACGAACCATATGCTACTAGATATTTTCAAAATAGCATATTTTTTCGTTAAGTCCAAAGCAGCAGAACTCGAAATAGAGTTAAGGAGGGCATCAGATAGCAAATACTCTTCCACTCCACACGTGGCGAAGAAGAAGCAGCTCGTGTTCTAAACCTGGAGGTATAAGGGGAATAGCGATATCGTGAAATATTATGAGAAAGAGGGCTAAATATTTCACAACACCACAATGCATCTGCCATCCAATTCTCTGATAAATTCTCTTCCCGAAGTCGACTGGCATTTGATCCTAGACAATACACAAACAGGCCATTGTTTTATGTGCCAGCGCACACAAAAGGTTTTCGGATTGTTTTCGGAATGTTTTCGCAATGTTTGCGGAGTGTTTTCGGAGTCTCTTTTATTATTATCCTCGGGGCGCTATTCCCTAAGGGAAATTGTTGCAAAAATGATTATACAAGTGTCTGTGCAGGGTAACAGTGAGAGAGAAACAAAGTAATTCAAAAGGCCATTCTGCAAATAATTCAATCCCCGACGGCACCCTGCGAAAGTGGCCCCTCTCATGGGCATACACGCAAAAAAAAGTGAAAAGAAAAAAACCATGCCTCCGCGTTGCTCATGCTAAATAGGGTGTACACTACCGTAATGATTCCTCAAATCCACCATCAGTTTGCGCAACGGGAATTTCCATCCCGAACCGCAACAGCAGGCCTAAAAGAGAGGGTTGACTGGCTAACGTGCACCAGTAATGAGCTCTACCAAGCTCAGCTCGGCAAAGCTATACCGCGTGTCGAAAACACTATTATTCCTTCTCGGGGCGTTCTGTCTTTGGTTGCGGAGATTAGGGCTGGTAAATTTAGGGAATGTTTGCCGGATGATAGAGTGCTGTGATTACTTAACTAAAATCTCACAAGCCCACTGAGAGGGTGATATCGGGTCTGGTCAAGAAAATGGTAAAGTCGGGAATGGTCACAGAGTCGTACATGAAAGAACAAAAAAGGAAAGGGGAGAAAAATCAAGTCGCAAATTGGTATGATATGTGCTTGTCGTCTCCTTTGTGTTGTTTTGTTCGTCCTCCCCGTTTCGTCACTCCCTTCTTCTCCAGAAGCGATGTCGGAGGAGAGGGCCCTTTTATCCACTTCTGGAAACTTTCCTCCCCACAAACACTTCCCATGACTGTGACCTAGATAAAACCCTAAAAGTGGTAAATACAACACAAATACCAGTAGGTATCCACATCAGAAAACCTATGAACCTAGTTCTCTTCCCCACAGAGCCAAGCGAGGATGAAAACCTTCACCGAGCAGTGCGGGGAGCGCGGGGCTGTTTGACTTCTTCCACTCTATGCAACTGCACTTGCCCAAAGTGGGATAATTTTATGGACTTTGCACAGAAGCCTGAGACATTCTATGCCAGCCCCTCCGATCGAACCAACCATGTTTGTGAAGACTGTGCAGCTAGCTAGCGTTGTTATGCAGCGATGCCTGAGACATTGCTAAGCGGTGCAGGAACTTGTGCAGCAACCCCACAATAGTCAAAAATGTCAGATCTAAGAAGCGAATCATGGTTGCTCGGGTATCTCCCATACCCGTATTCACATACGAGTGGGTTCGCCATTGTGTCCGGCAGTCAATCATTGCCTTGCTTTGCAGTAACTTTGCTAGCCAGGAAAATGGTAATACCCCAAGGTATTCCTTATGGTGGGGATAGATGGCGCAGAGGTGGGATCAGAGGATAATTTGGAACACAGGCACTGTATAGGAAAGGTAGGGGAGGTATGGTCAACTTCTTCGTTCTATCGTTTGATCGCTCCTCTTTCCGCTAACCTTGTCCCACTCCCAACTAAACTCACGGCAAAGATAGGTGTATAAATAGAGCACGATCAAAGTATCCTAATACCTCTGTGGATTACTACACCTGTCGCTGTGTCTTCGCACATGCCCCCACTCCTACGCACACTCTCCTGATAACGAAGGAAGGACATGTCCAAAGAATTTTCTCATTAGAAGACAAAGCTCTGGAAAAACGCATCAGACTCCTGCAGGATCAATATGACCCCGCAGCTTTCGGGATTAACCATAACATCATATCATCTATTCACAACCTCTAACTTCAAGACCTTTTAGCTGTAGCCAGCATGGCACCCTGCGCCGCCTCCTTTCCCAATCCCCCCTTCCCAGATTCCTACAGTGTTATCAGTGCACTTCCCCCCAAGATGGGGCCTTTTGTCAGCCGTAATTTATCGTTGAGGATTAGGTAGAAGTGGGAGAAAAATGATATGCCCCAAACGTGCGAGTGTTTTGTAACTTTATTTTGAAACAAAATGCTTCGAGATCTGTAGGGCTCAGCGGTGCCAGGAAAAAAAAAAAAATCCCTATCCTTAGTATGCGCGGTCCTCTGGCTCACTGCGTAAAGACCTACTTTGTAGATTGCAGGATTTCTCCATACCCTCAAATGCCTAGTCCTCATTATTTCCCTCTTTTTCCAATCCTGGTCCTAGTTAGGGCCCGACACTATGGTGGTTCATGTTGTTCATGGCTATTTTACTTTCGCAGCTTTTACCCATTGTTTCCTTGGCTGCAAAAACGTAAAACCTGCGTAATTATGTGATGTTCTTGCCATGTAGCCCAAAATCTCCTCCCCCCGGAAATGAGTAAAAAGACACCGTAAAAACACCGTCCCTTTCTCGCTTCGGAGACAAAATGTTTCTGGACCTTTTTAGGTAAAAATGCCTAACGAAATAACACACCGTCCAACCATTCAGATCCCCTCATCGGCGGGGGCGCCCGGGAAAGCAGGTTGTAAAGAGGTGTCAGGACTAGCCCGCCCACACCATGTTCACAAATAGTTAGAGCATCCCCCCACCCTCAGTCTCCACTTCTTGCTGTATAATCAATCTTGTTGTATAATCAATCTTGTATAGTGACAGACACGATTATATGATGCTCGAGCACCTCGATCACGGGGGTCCATCGAGCAGAGCATGCGCGAGGAGGACCCCCGTAATCTGCTCGAGTCGTTCTAGGACGGGTACTGCTCGGTCATGCTGGAGATCCGTGGTCATAATCTCTATCTATCTGTCTTCGTAATCATGAGATATCATCTATTAATATAAACACTGTCTCCCCAGCACACTGGAAAAGATTCTCCCTCAGACTCTCTATTGTCAATTCTTTGACAGATTTCCCTTAGAAATTCTGGTTATGAAAATGACCTCACTTTCACCATCCCAGCAGGTGGTAGAAACGGCATCTAATACTCTCGCCTGACGGAATACAGCCAATGACTCTGGAATTGAACAAAGCTGCAAACCTTCCACCAACCTTTGACACGAAATCAGACCAAAACCGATCATAATCGAGTCGAGCATAATCGAGCTTGCTCTATCATCATCTGCCCGTGACCATACGAAATCACGTAGATATACTCAGCTATTTAATCATGTTCCACCACTACTCGAGTACTCGAGAAGGCGCTACCGATTTGCTAGAGCATTCAAGCATGCTCGTGGCCGTCACTAATCTTCTGCTCAGTTGCTACAACTCCCCGTACCACGAGAGACCACAGACAATCACACCCGGTGTTGAAGATATTGCTTCAATGTGATGGAGGTATGTCGAGCACCGCAAATTGGGACTCAAATCACGATATATAGAGACCTCTGATTGGTATATGTACTGCGGTCATAGACCCAAAATAATGCATAAGAAGAATTATTGCTTTCACCAGCCAACTTCTTCTACTTTCCCACAGCTCTCTTTTCCCACAAGTCTTCACCTCTCTTCGGTTCCTCGTTTCTGGTTATTAGTCCTGGCCTAAAACACCCCTTGCCAATAACCTCTCGAGTGATAGTATGTGAAGGCAGAGCTCCAGTGCTCCAATGCTGTTCTCCTGGTGCGACGGAATGTTATATATGCTCGCGGATGTGCATCCCGAGCACGTCTGACCTTTCTAGCGTCATGTCGCTCACCCTTTCCACAACGTCCGAGTAAAGCCCACTCATTTCCAAGGCACCAGATTCTACTGCCGTTCCTCCATATCAAGCGAACCGTCATACCCGGCCATGAAATGCAAAAAGCTCTAGTGACTATTTTCCCAAGTAGCTAGGTACGAGTAACGACCGGACCCGAAGGGAAGTAGCTCCTGATGATAACTTATGAGCCTTTCAGCCACCTTGCGTATTTGGGAGACCCTATATTGCGCAACTGCATTTTGTAAATTGCACTCGTATAGTCTATATATATCTTCTCGAGTTTTCGCGTTTCATAATGTTATGGAGGATGTGCGGCATGTTCCTTTCTTACTCCTTTTCATCCGGTCCTCAGACCGCTTTCTCCTGGGAATGTAGCTGCTTCGGATTTGCGTCAGGTCGCTTAGATCTGCAATTCCCAGAGGAGGGGGACTCTAACGATCACACCTTCAGTGCGCGTGCGGCAGATTGATGCACCCCCCACTCGAAGCCCGGGGAGAAATACCTTGTGAACCTCCATACCACAGGACGCTAAGATGAGGCACGTGAAGCATTTATATCTATCGGCCGCGCTCACAGGAATTCTCTCATGGTCCATTAAGTTCGGTTGATCATGCAGCTTTTCCAATACGGCAGCCGTTTTTATTATAGGTTGGCCTTCGCCGTTAATAAGCTGTACAAGTGATAGCCCGTGATAACCATACCCAAATCAATAAGCATTCGGCGGTGCGGTACTTAAGATACTCTGTTGAAGTTATTTTACAACCATAACGAACATTGTGCATTCCAAGGTTTCCAGCATGGTGGCCTACCAGGGACGGCGAGTCCGGGATATCTAGGGAGATAGATCAGAGAGGAAAGAGTAATTATGCTTATTGGGTGGTAGAGATTAAGAGAAAGGTGGAAGAGGGGGCATTTAGGGACGCAAGTCCTACTATCAGGAGCATGGGTCTATACTGCTGGATTACAGTAATGTTTTGGCTTCACGAGGTCTATTTCATAGACTAAGAAGGCAATTATCGTGGATATCTGCAGGGTACGCGATATATTGAAAGAGTAGAGGTAAATCTTCAATTTTAAAGAGTAGTTCAAAGATGGCAGGTTTTTTGTGTATTTTCCTTTTCCGCAAAACAATTTAAAGGACCGACACCATGTATCATACCAACATAAGTCAGAAAGCAACCAACACTCAACCAAGGAAATATCGTAAATCATGCAAAACAAAATAATAAAGCAAGCAAGCAAAGAACTTAAAAATCCAAAAAAAAAAATCCCATCGCTACCCTAAATTAACCCTCCTAGCAGTGTCCATTTCTCACCATTAATGTGGTTGAAGTTACGCTAAAACAGATAGGATCGAAGGTCCGACTTATTGTTAATCACCGGCGCTTACCCCGGAGCTGGGCTCGGGAATTCCGTCCGACTTATTTTTCCTTTATATGGCGTGGTATAGTGCCGGTCAACAACCCGACCACAATCAAGAGTGGTGGAACGGCGGTGAAGAAGGAACCGGAACGAAGAGCGGTGGAGCGACGGTGAAGAATGAACCGGAACGAATAGCGGCGGAACGGCGTTGAAGAAGGAACCGGAATGAAGAGCGGTGGAACGGCGGTGAGTAAAGAACCGGAAGGATCGACAAGGAGCTGGAGCGGTGAAGACTCTGAGGCATTAGTGCATGTAAGGAAGAGTAAGAAACATGTGTAAGCATATGGCGTGATCATGTCAGGAAACCGAGGAGGGTACCTATGCCTCTATGTATTTAAAGGGGTAGTTCTCCCACAGTTGTTGAAGTAGCAAGTCGAAGAAGTTTCCAAAGGTCAAGTCGATCTTTATATCCCGTTCCCACCTCTTCAAGATATTTAGAATATCAGATTGGATATAGCATTCTTTTTATTACGACTTTCCGACCTCCGAACTAAATGATATCTCGTGGTTGCTGTGTCCTCAGTCTAATCTCCACGGGGGTTCTGAGGAAGCTTGACCTGATGCCTGTTCCACACATGAGCCGGAAGATTGTCCTTTCTCTTAATGTCGTTATCCCCAGCCTTCTCGCACCCTGGGATAGGACGGTCCACACGTATATTGAGATGCATGGCCTCGCGGTGGCGGGTCATGGCCGGCCGGGTCAAGAACGGGGTTAGCCAGACACAACCAGGCTCATTTCAAGAGTAGCTCTTTTCCCCGGGCCTTGTTTATAGGTTACTAGCAGGTGATTAAATAGGAGCAGTTGGGTAAGAGAATCAGGTGGGAATTGGAGGGAGAAGCAACTAACCTGCCGACAGGACCATAAGTGCATTGGCGACCGCCAGCCGGGACGCGCGCGGGTTGGTTGGTACAATGCTAGGTTTGGTTCGCTAGAGGGTGTATTAAGGTGTGATCCTCATGCGCAACGGCAAGGACTGCGGCACAGGAATATTAGGTGGTTAGGTTCAAAGGACCATTGACAGAGCGAAACCCCTTATGATGAGGATAAAGCGGGAGATCGCCAAGTCCATGTGGCAGTGGCTGCGGCCTTCCGAATTGGTTGGATGCGACTATGATACCGGTAGCTCGAACCACGCCTCGGGTACCGGTCGGTTCATGTTGGATGTGGTGTGTAAGCTACCTCAGAGTGATTACGTAATTTACTCTAATTACGTACTGGTAAGTCACAGTAAGGCTCACAAATGCACGAAGCAACGGCCAAAACCTTTGTGAACGAGAACCGGGGAGCGGAGGACCATTTGACTTCTCCCCTCGAAGTAGTTGCACATGTTCAAATTGGGATAATGTTATGGAGGCTTCGCAAAAGCCTAAGACATCCTACACGGGACATACCATCAGACCAACCATAGACTACTTGAGAAAGCTGTGTAGCTTGGGTGACTATGCAGACTCACCAGCGTGTAAATAATGGAAATCAACCCGGTAATCACTCAAGCTCCCATTCGTAAGCAAACCGAAAAACGGAGCGAGCAACCTCCAATATTAAAGTGGTGCTCACATCGGACCTGAAGAAACCACCCCTCCACCCCTCCACGCCTCCACCCCTCCATCACCACCACCACCACCACCACCACCACCACCACCACCACAGACAAAAACACCTCCGAGAAAAAGAGATCTACAAGGCGACGACAACCTTCCACACCGTCGCCCAACTCGGAAACATAATCACGGGGACGACTCAATTGTTGAATACCTAACGCATAGTCTTACTAGAGGGTAAACCGGCGCTGGGCACCCACCTCGTGCCCCTCCTTACACGCGCGGGTAACCTTTACACCGGGGGTGCGAGGAGTGCGTTAGGTACAATCGCGCGACGGGGTGGTACATCGTTGCTCTAGGGAAGGTCTCTACGGGCGTTGGTGGGATCATAAGGGGGTTTTTGGCTCTGATAGAGGAGGCCAGCGGGGTTTAGCGCGGTGGATCAGTGGCGGTGAAGGGTGGGAGGAGGGTCGGGGGGGATGCAGGCTCCATACTACCCGTTGGGGGGCTCTCACCTTTGCGGCTGGGAGGCAGTGATTTCTGCCCCGCATGTTTTCCTATGGATATATATTGTCCGGGGACAAAATTAACTAGCTCTCAACGGCAACGGCAACGCTCCCCTCCTCATCACCCAGCTCCCTCAACACTTCATAAAGAAATTGCTCTACACCTACCAAAACTAAACCAATTTACTTGATTCTTTTTTTCAATAAACTATGCCTCCTATTCTTCGCAGTCATGCCAAACAGCCTATTCCCTCCAAGCACCTTTCTGACTTTACAAGGGGATGAATTCTCGGGTTACACAAGCCTCAGATAACAAATCACCACATTTCACACTACTAGTACCTTGACATTCCTCTCAGTACTGTCAAAAGCACATTTGCAAAGAGAGATCACGAGGGCAAGGAGAATGAAGATAGAGGAAGACATCCTAAAACTACCAAGTTGCAGGATGATGCTATGGTAGAGGAAGCTCTCAAAAATCGCCATACCAGCTACTCTGAGATTGCTGAGAGAGTGGCTCCCAATGTCCCTGCTAAAACAGTTAAGAGAAGACTTGCACAAAAGCATCTTAAAAAGGAGATGGCACAAGAGAAAGTCCATTTGGATGAGGATCTAGCTCAAAAGAGATTGGAATGGGTGTTAGCCCATAGGAATTGGACAAGGAAGATGTGGATAAGGAAGGCAATATGGGGGGATGAGGTAGCTGTGGAGAGGGCAGGAGGAAAGGGAAGAAAATGGGTATTTAGATACCCAAAAGAAAAGTGGAATAAGGATTGTGTTGAACCTACTGCTAGGAAAGGAGAGAGAAAAATTAGCCAGATGATGACTGGTTGTTTTTATGGTCAAACTCATGGTCTTTTTTTACCTGTTTTTCCTGATCCTACTTCTGCTAGGGGTGGAGTGATTGGAAAGTCAATTATTGATGTTTATGATCAATATGACTTTCCAGAAATATGGGAGGATATCAAGGAGCATGTTGGAGAGGAAGAGGTATTTTTGATCATTGACAATGCTAAGACTCACTTGCCTTTCAGGAGATGGCTCAGGAGGAATGGAATTTCTCTGATGGAAATTCCTCCTTATTCACCAGACCTCAATCCAATTGAAAATGTTTGGTCTCTAGTGAAAGACAAGCTTCACAAACACTATCCTGAGCTGTTTCTCCTCAAGGGTCCTGTCAATGAGGTCAAAAATATTATAGAGGAGGCTATCACTCATTGTTGGGAACTTCTGGACCCGAAGGTTTTTGATACTTTGGCAGGATCAATGGTGGATAGGGTGGAAGCAATTATTAAGGCTGATGAATGGTATACTAAATATTAATTTCTACTATGTATTTACATTTTTTAATTCTCTTTTGGGTTTTCATGATAGTGGGTTGGTGGGGGAGTGTGGTTGTCATCACCGAAGATTTTCCGGCCGTTGACAGCTAGTTAACTTTGTCCCCGGACAATACTCTACTCATACAGTACTGATTGCAGGACGACTGATTGGTTGGTGGGCCAAGGGAGGCTCTTGGTGTGGGTTGTATCACACGTCTTCTGTGGGGCTTGTACGATCCTTGGCTGTCTGTCACCTCTCCGCTCCTCTTCACCGAAGGCACCTGAATAGCTGAGGTGGGTTTTCTATTCCTTTGCCCCCCCTTCCCTCCTCCCCACCAAGCCCCCACCCCCCTACTCCCCGGAATTTTCTTCTTACCCAACCCTGGCACAATGGACTCCAACGAACTAGGGCCGTTTACGCTACATAACCCTTTCTTCATCGACTCTCCGAGGTTGAGGGCGCTGGGAGTTAATATAATCACGGCTCCTACTCACTACGGATGAAAGGTATTCCGGCCAGGGACAGCAGGGCATTTGGCAACTCCCGCACGATAGCTTGCAGAGAGCTAAGTAGCCCGGTACGATACGCCGTGAATGATTCACCCAGGCCATCAATGCAAATACCCACCCGTCGTCGCTGCCCAATCACTGTCTTCCGCATTCCGAGGAGTTCTGGAAGTCGCGGGCGTACACCACCGAAATGCCATTATGCCTCTTCGAACGTTTTGCATATGTCTCCCAGGACATTCCCTCCCCCCACCAACTGCCTGAGAATGGCTCCAAGCACATTCGATGTATCATAGTCTGTTCATTTCTGTCGAGGTAGTCACAACAGGGCCTGGTGACTGGGGTATATTGTCCCCTGCCGCAAAAATAATCGATTACCTAAGAGATAAAATCGCTTGTAGTTGACGATGTGGGTTTCCCCCCGCGATTTCTTGTGTTACCTATGATGAGACTTCCTTAAGCCGGGATCACTATAATAAAATGATGCAAAGTGAAAGGATCTATCCTCTCCTGTATCCCATCTCCGAAATTCGCTTGTACGAAATATCTATTGTCGCACACCCCGCGAGTCGGCTCACCCTCAAATTCCGATATCGCTCCTGAGGCTCGAGTGGTGACAACCACTATAGGACTTGAGACTTGTCATCCGCTATGGTTATGTGGAGTATTTGGTCGAAACCGTTGACGCTGAAGGACCCATTTTCCCATTACAATTCATACCACCAGGAGTCCGGCCGATTTGAGTGCGTAGAGAAAGAGGATAGCTCAGGGTATTAAGGCAGTTAACAGTCTCCGCATTATCGAAGAAAATCATGTGCAGAAGTGAGGCTGTGAGGTGCCACACACCGGCACCCAACTCGATTATCCAACCGTCCCATGGCGAACCCGTGAAAAGCGTGATAATTTGAGAGGTTGGAAGGGTTCTTATTAATACGGCTCAGCCTCCATAAAATGTACCTAAGTTAGGGTGACGGTAGTGCGGAGAAGTTGATTGTTTTTCAATTACAAATATGGTGTTCAGCCAACGACTGGCTCATCAATCCTCTATTCGGGGAGCTTGACCAATGGTTTGGTGGTTGGGTGGGGTAGAAACCAACTACCCCACGGAACCACATGATAATTTGTTAAGCACGGTACGAATGTTAGTGGGATGAAAAGCTTTCTCTTTATGTTAGTGCCCTCTATCCTAAGAGTTACCAAGAAAGTATATGTATGTAAGACGACTTCAGAATTCCGGAACAAAAAAAGTGGCAGCAGGAGAGAAATATAATTGGTAGGCAATTCAACTAAGCTACTGTCTGTCTTGATTCATCATCTCTGTCTCATTGGGATCAGATTCTTAACTAAGGAAGAGATCACGGCTTATCCTGCCACCTATGTTGTCGATAGGACTAGAACGATTGTAGTAGACTAAAGCCGAGCCGTTAAGACAAACAAATCGAGATCCAGAACTTCGCCGCAACACCTGTGTACCCTCGATCCCCTACCACTCCAGCTCCGCGATCTCTTCTTTAACTCCAACTAGGCAGAGTGATTATTTCATCTTTGGAGGTATCTAACCCGGTGAACCCAAGCGTCCACTCCGTCCGTCTTTATGCAATGCGGACGCCATGCCCTCCCGTCGTCACCCACCCTGCCGGGGACAACCTGGACTACAGTCCGCCAGGGCCCGGTAGGGCGCCCGGGACGGCCGGGAACACTGATCTAACCGCCATCCTATGGACCCGTGCGAGATCCAGCGCAATTTCGGTCATTGGCTTCATGGCCGCCAGACCATTTCCGTCATAAAAGTAGTCGAGCAAGATTAGGGTCGGGCTTTGGTCGAGCCGAGATGGGAAAAATGTCCTGCACTCGCAATTCGCACCTTAGTGGGGAGATCAGGAGGATCATACTGGGGGATAACTGAAAAGTGACAAATACAGACGAAGAGATGAGTGCCCGCAGCATATCGATGACTAAGCAGGATAGTGCCTTGGCCCTGCATTCCGTATAAATACACCAATAGCACAGTTTGTCTTGCACACACCGCGTAAGATTACAACACTCTCGACGACACTGTTATCATCTATGGTGAGTTTACTGATTATCCAAATAAAATCCTATTTGCTAACGGATAGCCATCAGATTTGAGTCCTTCATGGAGACGCCAGAAACTATCGCCCTTGTGTTCAAGTTAGCAAGACGAACTGAGGAAACCAATGAGTCCCAATTTTACGGGCCATACAAAATTCTCCTGAACCACTTTTCCCTGCACACGCAGAGCTACGTGGTAGTCCCACCTTATACAAGACCCACACAGTTGAGGTCGGTCGATTTTACGACTATTTTCCTGGTTAGGCACGAAACGCATCGGGTGTTCTTCGTTGCGCTGAAATCCTCCTCCAGTCTCCATCACATGTCCCGCTGGCAGGAAGCTGACTTCCAAATACGCGAGGTGTTTGCTCACCTTATCGAAGATGTTAAAATTGGGACCCTTTACGGGGCTAGCGCTAAGGGGTCCAAGATCTGCATATACACGCTTGATATGACGAGCAGGTGGTTAACCCCCGCCGCAGTTCCCGGCAACCCAGAAACCCAGAACTAGTTACCGACACGGCACCAGTGAGTCGGTGGAACATGGACCTCCTAACTCCGGAGGGCGAGGAGCAATTTCGCGCGATCATAGGTCACATTAAACACATGTCAACCCAACAAGGATCAAGTTTTGTTTGATGTATTCCGGAGGGGCAAGAGGGTGAAGAGGAAAAAAGAAATAGGGAAAAAGGAGGGGTAATAAAAAAGAGGGTGGGGGGTGGGCAAGGGGGTAAAGGGGGGACGGGAGGGGCGCAAGGGAGCAAGAGGGGAAGGGGGGGCAAAACAAAATAAAATATGAAGGGGGGTAAGGGGAGGGGAAGACCTTGATAGACACCATGTTGTACCATGATCCTTCTCCCTCATGTGAACCTTGGAGCTTCATATGTTTGGGTCAACCAGAACACTTCTCAAGGCCAATAAGTTCGCCTCCTCCCTCCCTCCCACACCAAGCCAGACTAACGGCAAAGGCACGTGCACGAACAAGACACCACCAATGCACGCCGGCCCCCCGCAGAGTTCCTCACCTATCTTTCCCTCCACAAATACCGTAAAAACTCGAATAGAAGAGAAATTTGCTAGGACGTTGTACTTGCCTCTCCTAGTAAGGTGCTGTGTATTTCCTTTTCTTTTGTCTCAGTTGAGGGCTGTGTTTGTGGTGTTTTCCCCTCGCTCGGCTGAGAAGGGGAATTCCAACGTCCTAGCAGATTTCTCTTCTATTCGAGTTTTTACGGTATGATACCCCCAATCCTCCACACTCCCCCAAGAATCAAGGAGAGGCAGGTCTGGTGAATCTTTTCCATCCATCGCGAAAGCTCTATAACAATACCTTACACTCCTGGATAATCTACGGGATCCCTGCAACTTGTAGAGCTCCGGGGGTACAAAAAATAGAGCCCCCTATTTTTCATGAGCGTTGGCTTTCATCACAATGCCCAACCGCCTACACTGCCTGTAGGATAACTTCTTGGTGTTCTCGATGCTCCTTCCCCATCCGTATTTCCTCTACCTCCCAATTGCGCTTCGCGCTAGGGCGGTTGGATACTGACGTGGCTTCTGTTCTTAGTCATCTCCACTTTCCCCCTCACTATCACCCCCCCCCGATCACTATATAACCAATCTTCTCTCTATCTGGAATCATCACTTTCGCTGCAAGCAACCAACTCCCGGGTGGGGAAACCCCGCGAGCGATAGTAAGCGAATACCATACGATATTTCTCCCATGTCTTTGCACAGAACTTCAGGGCCTGGTGGTTTGTCCGGTACAACAACCCGCCGGGCACACCGAAGCTCGAGAATGTACAATACGCAACATAAGCACCCCTACTCCTTATAACTTCGTGTGGCTCACCTCTTTCATAATCCCAGTCTAAATGCCAAACATATCCGAGGCACAATGTACTGCTGCGGTTTCGCCATATCAAGTAGGCTTTCACGCACGGCCATGCGGTGCCTTTACATGTCAAGTAAATAGTGTTGATATTTTACTTAAGTAACAAAAGAGAGTAAAATCTGAGACTTGAAAGGAAATATCTCTTCATGTTATAATCCGTTCCGGGACCATGGACATCTACAAGAAGACCGCATGGTGCACAACAGTACCGTAAAAAACCGAAATAATTGAGAATCTCGCAAGGGCGTTGGAGCGCCTCTCCCATCAAGATTTGTTGTGATTTTTTTATTTTCATTTGTCTACGCTGGGGCTGGAAGATAGGTTTTTCGCTGTGTTTTTCCCACTAATCCAGAGGGGGGTGTTCTGCACGTCCTAAGGCCATTGCCAATTATTTCAGTTTTAGGGTGCCGGTATTTCGTAAGCAGTAGTGGTATTATCCCCATATACCATGATCCCGGTACTTCCTCATAGGGCTGTAATGGCAGAGGGCCCGGCATTTCACTTTTCCATTCATTTAGTGTTCCCACAGGTTGCTAAACTTAATAAAAATGATAATGCTTTGAATTCCCTTCAAATTCGCCTAAATCTCTGATGTTCAGTGGTGTGGAATTCCTTCTCGGAAGCGCTGATCACGATTCGCATCTATCATACCTTCATGGGAAGCCGTTGCATCGTGCATCGCTATTCACTCGTCCATGCGCCAGGTTATTCCGGTGAGGCAGCAAACCACACAATCAAGTCTGGGCTCACGGGTAGGATTGAGTTCTTTAGAAAACAATTAGTTGACTATATAGGGATTTCGTATAATGCGTCGATCTTAGTTGATCATGCACCTTTCAAATACGATAACTCATTTCAGCGCAGTTGCAGTCCTTATTGGGTCCATAAGCTCTACAAATACAACCCTTCACCATCAACGTTGAGATTAATACCTACTGTCCACCCTAAGAGTAAGCTCAATTCCACCTGGTTGGGTACTGCGTCTGCCAATCCCATTGCTAACACCCTAACCAGGGTTGTTTGGGTATGGGTTTGCAGACACGGTGAGTTTTCAGCTATATAACGGAGCGACTCCGGCAGCAGCGGTGATCCCGACAAAGCGGTAGAGATGGGTCGGAGGACAGGGGAGCGGCTTCGCATATTTAGGCTGTGGAGATCGAGAGAGAGCAGAAAGGGAGGGGGGGAAGGCATTGTGGAGACAAAGCCTTTTTCTTAGTAGCGTAGGTCTGTGCTACTGTGTTTCAAGAATCTTTCTGACCCATGAGGCCTACACAGCCTCTAAGGTTGGCTAAAATTTGCTTTCGTTGGTATCCACAAGGTAAGTGAGGACTGTGTATTAAAAGAGTAAAGGTAAAATCCCAATTTCCAAGTACAGATAGAAACAACTCAATGGAGGAGGAAGCATGGAAAAAACAGGATAAAAAAATATGCAAAGACCCTAAAAGCGCAAAAAGAGGTCCCATCACCCCCCCAAATCGAACCCCCTAAAAGCGTCCATAAACCGTCAATGCAATTGAAGCCACACCAAAGTTGATAGGATCGAGGGTCCGACTTCCGAACCGAACAGTATTCCATGGCTACGACGTGCTCAGCCTAGTCCCCACGGGGTTTGCAAGAAATCTTGATCTAATGCGTATTCCACACACATTCTGGGGGGTTATTCTTTCTCTTGATCACGTTATTCCCGATTCTCTAACATCCTTGGATAGGACAGTCCACACGTATATTTAGATGTATGACCTCGCCGTTGTGGGCCAAGGCCTATCTTGTTGGCAATGGAGATGGCCAGGAACAACCGGGCTCGTTGCAAGAGTAACTCTCCTGTTCAGGCCGTGTTCGTGAGGTCTCTAGCATGTAGTTAAAAAGGAGCAAACCAGGGTAAGAGAATTAGGTGGGAATTGGAGGGAGAAGCAACTAGTCTGGCGACGGGACCACAAGAGCCTTGGCGACTGCTGGCCGAGACGGATAAGTGTTGGCCAGTAGAATTTTGATTTGGTTCGCTAAAGGGTGAATTAAAGCGTGATCCCCATCGCTAACGGGAGGGACTGCAACGCAGGCAGACCGGGTGGTCGGGTCCAAAAGACCGTTTACAGAGTGAAACCCCTCGTCATTGGGATAAAGCGGGAGATCGTCAAGTCCATGTGGTAGTGGTTGCCACCTTCCGAATTTGTTGGATGAGACTACCGGCACGACAGTTTGAACCATGAGAGGGGTAAACTACCGGCAAGCCGACCACACAATCAGCAAAAAGCAAAAAAACCAACCCTACGCGTGGCTCATGTTTGATATGGTGTGTAGGCTGCCTTACTGTAATTACCTAATTCACGGTAAAAGCTCAAAAGTGCAGGAGGCGGCGGCGGAGGCCTTTGTCGGCTGGGGCGAGGGGGCGCGGGGCTGCGGTCTACGACGAAACTAGGCGGGCGACGAACAGGGGTATTTCGTGGGTGAAAAAAAGGAAAAGGCCAAGGTTAGGGTTACAAGGATTACTAGGAATTTATCAGTTCTCGTCGCCCTCTCAGTTTCGTCGCGACTACGGTGAATACTGTGAGGCTCAAAATCTGGTTTGAAGATTGCTGAAGTGCTCTTGGTTTTATGCTTGAGTTGGAGAACTGTATTAGTTAGATAGGGTTTAGATGAAATGGATACAGTAGGGTTGGTTCAGAGGAGGCAGAGAAGTTTCTGTAGATAGGGAGAATTTTCTCCACCTTGTTACCTTGTCAAAGACAACCAAGCCATCGACATCGTGTGTGCGAAAACTGCGAACAGCCCACATTGTGAACAAGTGGTACGAAAAGATTTTCCCTTGCAGTGAAGGGACTTAATAAAGTGAATAGGATACGATTTATTTTCTTATTTTCTCTACCACTCTCTCAACTCTATTGCGACTTTTTACGAACCCTCCTTTCTTTGCATTTTCTCCTGACAGTGCAGTTTTTTTCTCTCAATACTCGAGTACCAAGGTCCGGCAAGAAGTTATGGAACAGTTATTTGAGGTTAACCAGCCAAATACCCTTGTACTGTACGAGTATTTGACTTCTCTCACTTGAGGGAATTGCGCATGTCCGAATTAGAATAATTTTATCGATGCTGCACAAAAGACTGAGACGTTTTACGCGAGCCCTACCACCGGACCAACCATACTTGACGAGGTTGTGCAGCTTGCATGGATATTCAGTAAAGCCTGAGGCATTGATAAAAGGTGCTGGGACTTGTGCAACAATGCTATAGCCTACAAGCACCAGTACTCGAGTAGCAGTCAAGGACCATTGGGATGCACGAAGCGTATTCTGGGTGCAAGAGTATCTGCCATACATTTGCCGGTGTGCTCAGCAAACAACCATTACCTCCGGCTCATCAGGGACTTGGCAGGCACGTGACTGGTTTGAAAATTGTATGATATTATGGAGGCGCTAATTCAGGAATAGTTTAGGGTACCAGCGGCTGCGAGGGCAGGTGGTAGGACAATATTTTGTAGTTTCCCTGGACCAGTCAGTTACTTCAGTAATCACAAAGTAAGAGCTTCGTCGCCCCCTGGGACACCTTTCTCTACAGAGCAGAAGACAATCAACCGCTGAACTATCCACAGGATCAGCTCTAACACCAAAGCTATCTCAGCACCAATTTGGGATTGTTTAGGTCACACGTGCCAGTGTGGGGGTGCTCCCAGTCGCATCAATCGGCAGGCAGTCTATTGGACCTAATGAAATAGATCGTGTCGCGAATAGGAAGGGCAAAAAACCCGACCGGTTAGAACAAAGTACAGGTGATTGTGTCCATATTCGAACCATGCACCGCCAGTATTTTAGACAAGTGTGATATCCTACTACATAGTACCATGATACATCACTGCTATTTTAGCAGGAATTCCCCCTGTCACCAGCCACCCCCTACAATCCTGTCCAACACCCACAATTTTTTCGTATCCCATCTGGCCCCACACTGTCCCCCCGTCATACCATCTCCCCTGCTGTTCGCCAGATCGGGTGCCGTTTACAGTAGGTGAGTCCAGTCGTAAAGGTATCGTGTATCCGGCCTGGTGGTCACAAGAATGGACGGCTGTCCGTTGGATGGTTTCTCCTGCGGCGGATGGCACATAGTGGTACCGGCCCGCCGTGTCCCCTCCTAGCTACTACCAGTGTTCCCAGCGGGCCAGGTAGGCTAGGCCAAATGGAAGCCGGGCCTGGCCTACGGAAATTGTTTAGAATCTAGCCTGGCCGGAACCTATAGGCCACGAAGAACCGGGACCGGGCTTGGCCTGGCCTGCCTATACGGTATATATGCTTTGGGCTACCTATATTTTGCAGCTCGCTTAGCCAGATATTCTTTCCTTTTTATCTCTGACTTCTGTTCAACGTGACTTTTGTTCTACCAAGATTCCATCTCTCCAGTGGATTCTCTCGATGCATTATTACTCGGTCCCGTACTAGCTCCTATTTCAAACGATTTATTTCTAGTGGAAAAGACAAGTTGAAAAACATGGCAAACTACCGGTAGTCATACACATTCTCATGAGTGCACCAAATCTGAACCTCTCACCGGATCCCTAGGAGAAAGAAAGAAACACAGAAAAACGAATGAATGAATGAAGAAAAAAGGAAAAAAGGAAAAAAACCAAATGTTCACTGTTTGGAAACTTCTCCCAAATGCGACACTATGGTTTCTACCACAACAGTTTTTCAATGCTACGGCTCCAGCCTATAAGTGCCTACCAGGCCTGATAGACTTCCGTAGGCTCATGGAATTCGGCCTATATCGGCCTAGGCTAACCCCGGAGCGGCCTGCCTGGGCCTAGCCTACGGCCTATAGTCCGGCCTACCAGCAGCCTGGCCCGTTGGCAACACTGGAGGTACCTGTGATTCCTACTGCCAATGCTACTCATAAAGCTATCATGAAAGCATTATGAATGTGGTACATTCCCAATTGCCCACCTTGGTGATCTATCAGAGACAGCAAGTCCAGTTTAATTAGTGAGATATACCAGAGGACGGAAGAGAGATTTTGTTTATTGTGTGCTGGAGATCAAGAAAGGGGGGGAAGGGGGGGAGTGGGAGAATTCATGGATGCAAGTTATGCTGTCAGTAGCATAGGTCCATACCACCGCGCTACAGGAATTATTTGGGTTCATGAAGCCCACTTGCAGTCTAGACTGGTCGAAGCTTACCCTCATGGATATCCAGTGTTCCCAATAGTGTTGTGCACGAGCCGAGCCGGGCTCGAGTCTCTTGGCGCTGCTGCCGCTAGTCCTTCAAACCATCGCAACCTCCTACCGCCGCAACTCCATGCCTCATACCACCATCTCCGCCTGCTTCCTAGATGGTGAGCTTCCCCAGGAATTGGACTCGGGGATAGTGGAGAGGTCATTTGGCTAGTTGTATTTATTTTCAAGTTGCTATATACAATTGCCGGTTGATTTGCATGATAATGGCAGTGTGTACTAGCCGATATCAAAGGTATCCGGACACCTTGGCACTAATTCGTATATGCCTTGGTGCCAAGGTGTCCGGATACTTTTGAAAACGGCTAGTAGAGGTACCGTGGCCACTCTAGACTCAAGCCTCTTGGCGGCTCGTGAACAACACTAGTTCCCAACAGTCCCGGGCGTCCCGGGCAGGGTGGGTGAGGACGGCAGGGCATGGCGTCCGCATTTCATGAAGACGGCCATCCTGGGTGCTGACGCCCGGGCCCCGGAGTCTTATTATAAATGGCATCTTCCGGCGGTCATCTGCAGGGCCCGGCAATTACCTACAGGGCCCGGCCGTCACCTACAGGGCCCGACCATTACCTGCAGGGCCCGACCGTCACCTGCTGTCACTGGCAGAAACCTGGAACATCCCACATCTTTAGAAACCTGCAGGGCCCGCCCGTCCGTCCCGGGCATCCTCCCATGCACTGCCGTCCGTCCCGTCCGTGCCCGAAGACGGACGGACTGGACGCTTGGGTTCACTGTGGATATCTGCAAGGGATGATATTAGGTTGGATCAACCGAGTGCCAATTGGGCGAAGCGCATAGGATATCACTCGGAGGAGTGAACGGTGTCGTGGGGGCAATTTAGTTTGTGGCTTTCTTAGCGCGGGGCAATAACCTAAGGAAGATGGGTCCGAGAACCACCGGCCATATAGTGCTACCCAACCCCCCGCACCCGGAGACCTCCAAGTTCCCCACAGCTCGTGTTCCTGGTTGTCCCATCCACCATCCCACGCTCCACAGCAAGCGCCCACATTATGATCTCGGAATAGTGCTCACAGACGTCCAGTCAGTCCGTCTTCGGGGTTGGACGGGACGGACTACGGCTGATAGTTTGTCTCTTTCATTGTGCTAGGACGGACTGCACCCGGGAAGGTAAGGACCGGAAGGACTCTAGGGGGCTATAGTCCTAGCGCTTAGACCTCCGGTACTAGCCAAGTTGAAATCATGCATCTTGAAACGATTTACTATGGCCTCATGAGATATCACTCGTGCCATCCCGCACCATTCCTGGCCGTCCCCCACCGTCCCCAGCCGTCCCCTGCCATCACTCCCCGGCTACCCTCCCACTCTGAACTGAAATGTCTCACCCTGTAGGGCCTGCCGTCCGGCCCAAGGGGGGTCGTTCTGCACTTTGACTGCCCGGGACGGACTACAGATAGACGTCCTGTCCCGTCCAGGGCCCCGACGGTGCAACTCTCCCATGGGCGGAATAGAATGCACAGAGTATCCGGGATTTTTATTTCTGACATGATCGCTTTCCAGTTCCAGATTTCTCTGTTATCTTTTTAATGTAGTCGCTTAAATTTAGAAAATTGGTGATAGATTAAAAGAATAAAACCAAATTTTCAATTTCCAAGTAGTTAAAACATAGCGTAATTTTTGCTCCCAACACAATTTAAAGCACCAGCAACCAGTAGCATACCAACATGAGTCAAAAAAACTAAAGCTCCGCCAAGGAGATATGATGTATCTCATAAAACAAGATAAAGAACAAGCAAAGATCTTAAAAAACTAGGAAAATATCCCATCACTACCCCAAATTGACCCTCCTAGAAATGCCCATTCCAAGCCATCAATACAATTGAAGTCGCCCCAAAACGCATACGATAGGGGTTCCAACTTCCGTACCAAATGGTATCCCACCGCTACCGTGCCCCTAGCCTAATCCCGGAGGGGCCCTCGAGGAAGCTCGATCTGATGTTTGTTCCACACATGAGCCCGAAGATAATCCTTTCTCTTGATCCCGTTATCCCCGACCCTCTCGCATCCAGGGATAGGACAGTCCACGCGTATATTGAGATGCGTGGCCTCGCGGTGGCGGGTCAAGCCCTGCCGTGTTGGGAACGGAGATGACCAGGTACAACCGGGCTCGTTGCAAAAGTAGCTCTTTTTTTCAGGGTGTGTCTGTGGGCGACTATCAGGTGTTCAGAGAGGTGCCAGTTGGGATAGGAGAATTAGGTTGGAATTGGAGGGAGAAGCAACTAACCTACCAACCGGACCACCAGAGCCTTGGGGATCACTAGCCGAGATGTATGGGCGTTGGCTAATAGGATTTTGTATTTGGTTCGCCGAAGAGTGAATTGAAGCATCACCCTGACGGCTAACGGTAGGGACTGCGGCCCAGGAAGATTGGATGGTAGGGTCTAAAGGACCATTGACAGAGTGAAACCCCCCCTCATCAGGATAAAGCGGGAGATTGCCAAGTCCTTGAGGAAGTGGACGTGGGTTTCCGAATTCGTCATATGCGACTAATTCGAACCATGGCTCATCCAGATCCCTGAATACCCAAGCCCCACGGCTAACAGATCAGCGAAGGACAAAACAAAAACGGCTATTTCACAGGATACCCCCCTAGGGGGCCGCTTAGTAAGATGCTATCAAAAATAAATTTTCTTTGCAGAATACCCTTTTAGAATCCGTTTTTTCCCTTCTATTCGCTGGCACAGAGACTTGCTAAGTAATTCCCAAAACAATAGACCCCCATAGCCCCACGCGGAATGCTTCGTACAATCCAGAACATGCACCAGGCTGCAACCTTTCATCCGATTACATAGCTCCACCGAGTTAAATATTGATTCTTAAAAAAACCCTCGATTATTAGGAATTCTAAAGAGAACACAGAGTCTTTTTTAAAGCAGTATCCAAACTCAGAAAGTACACTTTTGCCCGTTTTCTGGAAAGGAAAAAGCAACTAGAGGCCTGAACGTCAAATAGTCTGGAAAATTGTGCTATTGTGGAATATTTCACCTGCTTTCTCACAATATTTTGCAATATTACTATTTCCTTATGCCTCAAAGTTCAAGCCTCCGACTGCTTTTTCCTTGACACAGAAGAAGTAGAAGGGCATCTAACATCTCATGCTCTGATGAATTCTCTCTTTGACGCCGGCTAGCTTTAGACATTAGGAAATATAAAAATATGCCTTTTTTTTATATGGAGGCACCCTAAAAGGTACTTAAGAAAAGTGAATTTTTTATCATGAAGAAGGAATCAAGATTCGATAGTTATAGTAGAAGCTTCTATATAGGATACAGTAATAGGAGAAACGAAAAAAAGAGATTCAGAGTGGGTATGCTGTAAAGCAATTTATTTTTGATGGCGTCCTAGGGAGGTAGCCCCCTTGCATATGTATCCTGCGAAATAACTAGAAAAAAATCCCCCCCGTGGTTAATGCAGAATGTGAGGTGTACGCTACCGTGAAGATTTCTTAAATCCACCATTGGTTTGCGCAGTGGGAATTACCATATTGAGTCACCACAAGCCTAGATCTGGCAGAGGAGGCTAGAGGAATCGCGACTGCCGATTAATGAGAGCTACCAACTGGTTGCTGGGATTAGCGGTAGTGGTTTGGGGAGATTTTGCGGTGTGGTGGCTTACGGTGATCGCGTAATTCCCAGCAAAGGCTCAAAAGCGCACCAAAAAGAGGGAGAAGTGGAAGAGGAAAATCAAGTATTGGTATGATATGTGCTTGTGGTTTTCCTTATCGCTAAGGAACTTGTTGTCCTTCCTGTCCTCTCCTCTGTTTCGTCGCTCCCTTCTCCAGAAAGAGGGGAGGAGAGGGCCTTTATATAGACTTCTGAAAACATTGCTCCCACAATGCTTCCCATGACAGTGACCTAAACAAAACCTTGGAAATACTGAATACAATACAAATAGGTATCCATATCTGAAGCCCGTACCTAATCCCCTCCCCCAGAGCACTAAGCGGCAAAAAGCTTCACCAACAAGCGCAGGGGGCGGCGGGATGCCCAGGCAACTGCCAGGTCAGGGGTCAGGCAGCCCAGGGAAAGCCGTCAGGTGCCCAGGAGGAGCGGTCAGACGCTCAGAGAAAACGGTCAGATGTCCAGAGAAAGACGCTAGGCGCCCAGGAATAGCCGCCGGGTGCCCAGGAATAGCCGCCGGGTGCCCAGGAAAAGCCGCCGGGTGCCTAGGAAAAGCCGCCAGGTGCCCAGGAAAAGCCGTCAGGTGCCCAGGAAAAGCCACCGGGTGCCCAGGAAAAGCCGCCAGATGCCCAGGTCAGTCCGGTTTAAATTAGGTGTGGCCAACAAAGCTTGTAGGCGCCCAGGCAACCGCCAGGTCGGGGGTTAGGTAATCGAGGGACAGCGGTCAGATGCCCAGGAAAAGCCGCCACGTGCCAAGGAAAAGCCGCCGGATTCCCAGGTAAAGAGGTCGGGTGCCCAGGTAAAGCCGCCAGGAGTTCGGGCGGGACCACCAGGTGCCTAGGTAAAGCTGCCAGATGCCCAGGAAAATCCTGGCTTAGTCCGGCGTAAATTAGTTGCCGCCATCAAAAGTCTGTAGGCGCCCAGGCAACCCCCGGGTCGGGGGTTAGGCAATCTAGGAAAAGCCGGCAGATATCCATGAAACATAAGTTCCCATTTGAAACCCTGGCTTAGCTTTCGGAAAGCCGGTTTCTAACAGTGCAGACCGGCCTACCCGAAAAAGCCTAGACCAGTCCGGCCACAACTACGGAAAACCGGACGGACTGGCCGCTTGGGTTCACTGTCTAGAACTGTTGTAAAATCGTGGATAATGCTCGACATACTCTAAAGCCGTTCGACATAATCGGAAGCCGTTCGACATGATCCTAATGAGCTTGTACGCTCGGAGTTGTATTCCGTTGTCTTTTTTCCTTTGTTCGTATGTAGCTTTCAGCGACGCACTTTGGGATAGCGCGTCAGCGGAAGGAAGGGATATACCCGCCCAAAACGCTAGCATCAAAGGGACGGAGCAGTAACCACCCGGGGGCGATGGACAGCAAGAGCCTTTGTGATCCAATTTTCTCTCTTTTGTTAGCGAGGGAGTCTACGGGAGAAAGGGTGCTTATGAGGAGAAGAGAGCGGATATGTTTCGATCAGTGTGGTAATCGGTTGAAAGATGGGAGGATGGTTTCACTGTGACCTACACTCCTGTCTTTGCCGCTCGTTATTTCGTTGGGTTGCCTTGTCAAGTGAGTTGTTGAGCGATAGCGTTGAGAGAATAGAGAACTGCCCCCACTCTCTTAGGTCGCAAGTTGGCGATCCGAGTTCCCCTCAGCATTATTAAACACCACTCCCGTTCTGTTTCCTTATTAGCGTTTCGCTGCTACACCACCTGACTGCCGTCGAGGTTTTGCCTTTACGCCATTTCGTCGTTTTGAATGTCCTTCGCCGTACGCAATATCAGCTGTTATGCCGTTTTTCCATCTGATCGCCATAACCCTTTTTCCGTTTGATCGACCCGGTCAATCTGCTGTTTCACTGTTGTCCGTTCGTTGTTTGTCGTTCGGCCCTTTCTTCTGTTTGGGTGTGTAATCGTCATTGTCGTCTGTCGCCCTGCTGCCTGAAGAGTCGGGGTAGTCCTTGTGGTTTCGTTGTCCCAAAAGCAGCCGCCACTTTCGTGGTTTCGCCGGGTCCAAAAGTCGTCCCCATTTAAAGAGCACAATACATTAGACTCCTGCACTGTCCATCTGACTCCCGCAACTTCCAGAATCAATCATATCCAGTCATCCATTCACAACCCCCAGCCTCCAGACTTCTGGCTCTGGGAACATAGCACCATACGCCACTCCTAGTTCCAGTATTCACAGACGGCCAGGCCTTTTGAAAGCCTGTAGTCTTCATAGATACCTGGCGCCACCGGCAGGCTTTCGGCATAAGCCATCTGATTGGTAAACATTTTGTGGGCAGCGATCCCAACCGGGCAGTCCACCAGGCTTTGAGTACGGCCGGACTGACCCTGGCTTTTCCAGGGACGGCCGGGCCGGACTATTGAAAGGTGGCTTTTCCAAACCAAAGCCTGACCCGGCCTGGGTCGTCTGCAGGCCAATGTTTCAAGAGATCACTTGTGTTTCATTACTAAGAAATAGTTTATTGTTTAACAGGACTGATTGTTTATAAAATCACTCGGTTAACACATGTTCCCCGGGGGTGGTGGGTTGTGTGAAGAATGGTATAGAGTGTCTCGAGGTAGGACAGTAGATTTGTGTATCGTGGTGGTTCATCGGTGGATGCCATAGATTTGCCTTAAGCGAGATTTATTGCACCAGGGGCATTCTGCTCCTATTACCCTATTCCGAGTGATTAAAAGTGGAAAGCCTGCAGGCTGTCCATAGATATCGTATCCTCAGATTACCTGGGCATCTGGCGGCTTTGCATGGGCACCTGGCGGCTCTGATTCGGATTGCGGCAAGACCCGGCCCGGTGGTTGCCTGCTAGCAGAAAAGAAACGCTTTGCATTTCCCTCCAAAGTCACCCAAATCTTTAATTTCCAGAGGAGCGGGATTCCTTCTCAGAAGCGTAGATCACGTCTATACCCAGGGGGAGCTATTGCAGTGTACATCGTTATGCACTTGTCCATGCGCTGGCTCATTAGTGTTGGGTAACCTAAGGCACAATCGAGTCCAGGCTCGAGGGTGATGTTCAATCCTTGGGAGGGTAACCGGTTGACTCTCTAGGAGTTTTGTAAGATATAATACATTAATAAGGGGGTGTTTGGCCCGCCAATTCTGATTTCAAATCGTGATTTGAGATCGCGTCTTGGCAACTTTAACTTAGATTATTAGTTCTATTAATCTTGTACCTTGCTCAATTTAGAAGCAATAATTTAAGTTAAAGTTGCCAAGACGCGATCTCAAATTGTGATTTGAAATCAGAATTGGCGGGCCAAACACCCCCTAAGCTCTGTCGTGATGGACCTATAATCCCAAATAGCAGTGGGTCGGGTACGATGACTGGTGAGTGGGCATAGCCCTAAGTAGTTCAGTTGGTGCATTGCCTCTTGGCATGCACATCATTCATGTATGATATATAAGGGAGATTAGCTCTACCAGAGAACAGTGTGTCCTTCCCAACCTTTCCCGAGCTGCCTGTCTAACACAACCAATTTCACCTCCGCACAAGTGCCTTCCTCCTTTCACGACGAAGTACCCGCTGCAAACATTCGCCATCATGTTGATCATGCGCCTTTCCAATACGACAATTCGTTTCACTACAGCCGCGGCCCTCATTAGGTCCATAATCTCTACAAACAATAACCCTTCATGATCGATCCTCAGATTAATACCTACTTCTCACCCTAAGAATGAACTCAATTCCGCCTGGTTGGATACTGTATCTGGGACTTCCATTGCCAACACCTCACCCGGGGTTGCTTGCGATAGGTTTGCCGACATAGTGAGTTTCCAGCGATATAGCGGAGCGAGCGACTCCGGCACCAGCGGTAATCCCGGCGGAGCGGACAAGATGGATTAGAGGGCCAAGGAGAAGCTCCGCATATCTAGGCCGTGGAGATCGAGAGAGGAGGGAGGGATAGAGGGAAGGCATTGTGGAGACACAAGCCCTTTTATTAGTAGCGTAGGTCTGTGCGACTGTGTTACAGCAATTTTCTGCGATCATGAGATCTACACAGCCTCTTCTAATGGCTAAAATTCTCTTTCGTTGGTATGGATAAGGCAGACAAGACTTCTGGATTGAAAGAGTGAAGGTAAATTTTTAATTCTCAAGTACGGATAGAACACAACTCGACCAAGGAAAAATAGTCGAAAAGGAAGATAATAAAGCGAGCAAAGACTAAAAAAGACTAAAAAAATCCCATCACTATCCCAAATTGGTCCTCCTGGAAGCTGCCATCTCAAATCATCAATACAATTGAAGCCACGCCAAAATTGATAGGATCGAGGGTCTGACCTCCGAACCGAAAGATATCCCGTGGCTGTGATATGCTCAGCCTAGTCACCGCGGGGTTTCCGAGAAGCTTGACCTGATGCTTATTTCACACATGAGCCGGAAGGTTATCTCCCTCTCTTGATCCCCTTATCCCTTATCCCCGACTCTCTTGCATCCAGGGATAGGACAGTCAACACGTATATTGAAAAAAATGGCCTCCCGGTGGTGGGTCAAAGCCCGTGGAGTCGAGAATGGGGATGGCCAGGCGCAACCGGGCTCGCTGCAAGAGTAACTCTTCCCCTCGGGGCGTGTCTGTAGGTCATTATCAGGTGGTTAGAGAGGAACAAGCTGAGGTAGGAGAATGTGAGGGCTGGAGTTACTTCTGACCTGTTTCTTCTTCGCTATCACGCTCTCGCAATTCATTAAACTGCCTCTACATCCTTGGCTTCTATTCACTGATTCCTCGTAAACTAGTCTCATGCACGTCTTCTACTCTGATACTGACTCACTGGAAACCTGGCACAGGAAAAATGCGCGTAAACGCCTCCCCAACCATGGGACTGAACACCGCTACGGGTGATATATAAGACTTTACTGGACGCACATGGCGTCTACGCAAGCTTCTGGAAGGCCTTTGAGCAACCCCGCCGGGTGAATCCATTTTCGACCGTAGCATGGGTTCTACTAAATGATATTTTGTATTCCGGAAGTTTTCGCGGCCCCCTACACGAGCTCACAGCTACCGGCATTACCACTATGGATGTGTTCTATCCTGCCGGCAAAATTTTCTACTCGACCAAGGGGATATCCCCTTTGCGAAGTAGGTTACTTTCCCAATAGGATATCCTACTTATAGGGCAAAATTTGATCCATCTCACTCATCAAGCTTTTAATATTTTTAATTTATATATCACTTATTACAAGGAAATATTCAAAAAGACATGAAAATTGAAAATGAAATTCAAGGAGACACTGGAAACAAACGATAGGAACGAAAAGAAAGTGGAAGAAAATAAAACTAAAAGGGAGAGAGAAAAGAAAAAGAAAACTACTGAAGTGTTTGAGTAAATGAAGTTTTGTGAATTATACTTACCCCCACTATCCCAGATCGTACCGAACTAGGTGCCTCTCTACGTCGTATGGAACACAGGTAAACTCTTTATTTCTTCGCACCAGAGCCTGACCGGTTTTCCCGGATGACATGATATACAGTACCATAAAGATTCTCCGGACTTCGGTCGACCGTGGTAACATGGTGTCAGTGTATAAATGTTTTGATTAAATTATTTTTGCCCTATATTACACAGATTTAGAAATAGTTTTTCTCTTTATTTTCTCCCACCACTTAACATTATGCCATTGTTATCTCATATTAGTTGGATATGCCCGGTGAGTGGGATGAGTGAAAATTGCTTTATTAGTAGGACGATATCCTATTGGGAAAGTGACCTACTTGGCGAAGGGGATCTCCTCTTGGCCAAATAGAACTCTTTGCTGGCAGGATAGAACAGACGTCGGTAAGGTGCAGTGACATCTCTAGGCCAATAACTAGAGGTAACTCTTTTGTTCCGAAACGTAGATAAAAAAAAATCTTTTTTTTATTACGAAGATCTTCCGTTTTTCAAAGAAATTCCCGGCCTCACTTCAACCAGACAGAAACCAAGCAGCATTCAATCAAAGGCTCGAAGCTAACCAACAAGCAAGGGAGCAAGATGGAAGCAGTAAAATAAAATAAAACGTGTAAGCGCAAATACCACCAATGTTGAAAATTGACCCTCCCGGAAACATCTCGCTCCAACTACTAAAGCAATTTCAATCACATCAAAAAGCTGAAAGTAGGTAGCACAAGTAATATCCCATTGCTACAAAATCCTCCGCTAATTTCCACGGGATTGATGAGGCAACTTGATCCCATGTTTTTTCAATACGTGAGCGGGAAGGTTGTCCTTTCTCTTAATCCCCTTATCTTCGACCTTCTTGCACCCCGGAATCGGGCAGTCGACGCGTATATTGAGATGCTTGACTTCGCGGTGGCGGTCCAATGCCTGCTTGGTCAAAAATGGCAATTTCCAGGCGCAATCTGGCTCACCGCAGAAGTAACTCCTCCTCCCAGAGCTTGCCCTTGAGCCACTACGTAGATTATTGGACAGGGGTATATTATAAGAGTTGTGGGAGGGCGCAGGTTTGGAACGGAGTAACAAACCCGCTAGTAGTATCATTGCCCAAGTAGTGGTGGGGATGAGAGGGAGAGATGCGAAGGCTTCCGCAGGAGAAGCCAGAAATATCGTTAATCAAAGGTTGAATTGTAGAGTTGCTGCCAGGGTCGGCAGGAGCGACTGCTGTGCAAGAAGAACGGTAAGGTCCAGTGAACCGTTCACGGAGTAATATCCATCCTCATCAAGATAAAGTGGTAAATCGCCAAGTTCTGCAGGTGTCGGTTGTGGCTTTCCAAACTTGTCAAATGAGACTAGCCTGAGCTCATGTGTGGTAAGGCGAGAACTCGTTCCGCCACTCGCGAATTTTTCCTGAGCGCTAAAATGCACCAAGTTCCCCCTCAGCAAAAGAAAGAAAAAAACCTACCGGTGATCCATGATGAATCTGGCGTGGTTGCAGTTATGTAATCCGTCTGAAGGCTGGCGGGGGGGGAAGATAGGTTTTTTGAATTCTCCTCAAAAAAAAGTTGCAATTGGTTAATGCAATGAATATCCACCGAGAAGCCTGAGACATACCCCATGCAGAGTCTACCAGCGACGGACCACGTCCGAGCGCGCTATGTAGGGTACAGTACTCGCAAACGCATGACGTTTGTGAACACAACTGCTATTCCATGCGGGCAAAAAATTGGCCGGAGCCTCACGATTTTGGCGGTATGCAATAGCAGTTGTGTTCACAAACGTCATGCGTTTGCGAGTACAGTACCTGAGTGCAAGGATATGCGTATTTGTGGGACAAGAAAAGCCTACATCTGCTACATGTAGAATTAGGCACTAGTATGCGGTATGATCGCCTTGTGCGGAGAAATACTAATAAATGAAAAAAAGGACCAGTTGCACTGTATGAGTAACCGAGTCTACGCGCGAGTAGCGAATTCAAGTTTGGAGGATGGAAAAAAATGAAATATCTACGGAGCGGTTAATGCCAGCTCCCATATATTGGGTTCTTCAACTAAGTAATGAAGCCCCCCCACAACTCGTGCCGAGGGTTTGAGCTGGGCCCTTTACAGGCCCTCCTTGTAATCTATATGCTAACCAATAAACTGTAGCCGGTTCAAGGATTATCTATGCAACCGTTCAAAAGCGCCAGCTAATTGTCCTGTGGTGTAAAGTATTAGGACAAAAAAGATTGCTCTGATGCCTTTTTTACACCAAAAGTGACCATCTTCACCACCCTCTCTCAAAGCCCAATGTCTATGAAAATCTGTGCAAATTTGTCCATGCATTAGCAAACCTGTAGATAACACGAAGAATCTTACAGAATCCTTAAATATCGTAAAGTGATGGAGAAAAGGTTGTTTAAGTATCTGGTGTTGGTTGCAATGTACGATCTTGGCGGCAAAAATTCCTCGGCACCCCACCCCCCCCCCCGTTTTACACCGGAAATTGGCCTTTCCGAGCTGAAAAATCTCAGCTTTGTCGCTCTACGTGAAATCGAAAAAATTGCTAGAGTCTTTAGGGACATCTGGGTATTATCGCCAATAAGTAGCAAGCTCTATTAGTAAATGTCCACCGCGTAAATAGTACTTATAATTTAATATGAGTTTGCCACACAAAAGGTACATTGCAACAGTGTCCAATCTGGACTCTAGGCTCTCGGCCATCATGGTGTAGTGGGAAAATTCTCATAATTTTTACCCAGAGCCTGGGTAATTACCTACGTTATGATATTAATCTCGTTAATTCTATCTTGGTTTCAGATGAGTTGTAGGTGTCCAAAATCAGCCATTTTTGGTTTAAACTGAAGGGAGTGCCGACGAATTCTATCGCCAAGCTTGTACTTTTCTGTATGGAGCTCCATACAAAAATCTTGGTCACTTTCACATTGGCTGATGCAACCATGAACAATGAAAACAGCTTCGATTCCTTGCACTTCCACTTGTAGAGGTTGGAATAGATAGTCATTCCCTAGCATATAGAAAGATTTGAAGTCTTTTCTTATAAGCAGCGTTGAGAATTGTCCGTTTGAAAATGTCCATTTTGGTGTAAAACCCTGTGTCGGACCGATCCTTGTGTCCCCGCGCTGTAGTCATCTCACCTGCTTATACAGAGGTTAATTCCTAAAAGTATGGCCCAGAAGTCCAAGGGGTAAGGGGGGCGGGGCAAGCAACACATGAGAAAGAGGCGATAGCGGATGGGGAGGGAAGCGAAGTAGCAATCTTAGCCGGCATTAGGGGATTTCACTTGATGTATCCTATATCTTGATGCTTTTCTCCTAGGGAGTCTTCTAGTGAGATTATGCGAATAGCATGCTGCGGTGTTATATGTTGTGATAGTTTAAGTCAACAGTAATAGTTCCATCACCGAAGCAGGCGAGGAGATACCGATATCGTACAGTAGGTCCCTCCGCCCCGAATGTGTTCTCGGGTGCGATAGTTGAGCGGCAGGTAGTGATAGGCCATTTCTCACCCATGGGTATCCATGGACCATGAGTCACACGATATTATGTTACCACCCGCGGTGCCACTAGAGGGGTGTGTGCCGACCCCCGGAGGCTGGTGAGAGTTAGCAGAGCAGAGAGACCCCGGGATGCTGCAGAAACTAAACGGCTTCCGGTTTACTCTCAAGTTATCTCCGGACATTGAGACGCATGCTATGTCGTTGGAGTTGCCTCATTCGGTAAGGTCTGATGTTTTTTTTTTTGACCAGGACTCTAAACCGCTTTTCCTTCTTCTATATTTTCTTCGGGAATAACCGATAAATGGGGAAGCAGCAGAGTGAGTGTAATTGAAAGGGGCTTGGCGGTTAACTTATGGGGTAGCTAGGGAAACACGGGAAAGGCACGGTCGCAAACTCAGTTCTTTTCTCGTCCATATGCCTGTCACCCCTAAACTAATGGTGAAGATAGGAGTGTATATAAGACATAATCTAGCCATCTTAACCATTCCATAGATCACTACCTATACCTATCCCCCATTCATATCCCCTTCCCTAGCGTACTCCCGCGATACAAAGGAAAGTCAGGTTCGGAGAGCCTCCTCCGTAAACCATCATAACTCTAGAACAAAAGAAACCTCCGACAACAACCCTGCAACTTTCACAAAAGACCTACACTACCTATGTTCCCCCACTAGTCCCAACTTATTTTTTGGCTGCGCTTTCGACCCGTTTGCGAAATTACAGACAATGAGCCCCTAACTCATGCTCAACTCCCTCCCAACCGCAACTCCCGCAGACTCGGAGCCAGGAGTGCGTGGATCACGGAAACCCTGAAGAGAAAGCGTTAGGTATTTGAATTCACTGTAATCCACCCTGCGCAACTATGCTCGACATTTCGGCCCACTGCCGTAGAGGCTAGTTCTCACAAGGAAATTGGATTCCTTGGAGTGGGAGGGTCATTAGGTAAGATAAGCTCCTCATCCAGCGTTTACGAGCCACACAAACGATAATCAATGATAACCGATACCTAGAAACTCCTCTGCTCTCCACAACCACAACAAACGAAATTTCAGAATCTTTGACAGTAATGTGTTCCTCAGGATGCGTCTCCCTCCCCGAAAAGTCTCGCCTACCCCCCCCCCCCCTAACATCGTCCGTCATGCCTATAACCCCCTCATCTTTACCCCCTCTATAACAGACTCTAGCTCCCACTCTTCTAACTCTTCAAAATATCGGTGGCCGCCGATACCATGGTAGTTCTATGCGATTCCAATTAACGCTATCACCGAGAAGGCTACCCAGCGCCCACGCAAGGTATACACCATGGACCGTAACAACAATTTCACCACACAAGTTTACCCTCCACACAACTCAAGTAAACTTCTAAATTTACAAGGAAAACAAAAGAGATTCTCACATACAATGGGAATCATGAAACCAATCCCGCCCCACGGCCAACCAAAGACCCAACCTACATTGCTGGCACCCCCACCGCGACCGTGGAATATCCATTCTGCTACTACCAGCTCCTGATCTTTTCCCATTTGCACAAAAGAAAGGAAAACATCCGAGACCTACCGCGCCCCGGTAAACCCCGGCCTAGTAGGCCTTTGACTCGCCGGAATACTGCTAAAGTTGAATATTTCTGTTTTTTTTGCCGCTATAATTGGGGTTGTTGGACTTGAGCCCCATCCATTTCAGTCCATTACTCGAATCCACAGCCTCACCTCCCGGGATACGACAGGGTGCCAGTCCCGAGTCCCGAGAACTGCACCGGCCTCTCCTTCTCCTGCATAACAATTGGTATTTTGAGTCATTGTAAGAGCTCAGCGGTTTGCAATGGATTGATGAGATAAGGGGCACCTATGACGCGAGCCCTGGTAATGGGGGGTGTAAGGGTGTTTATTACACTGGAGTAGGACCACATGCTTTAGAGTATCAGAATAAGGAAGGAAGGGAGTTCTGGGAGGTTGGAAAGTTCAAATTGTGCTTGGCTATTGCTTAATGCGGTGTCTCAATGGTTGGCGAGTGACCTCTTGTGATGTTGGTACAGGGGACTTCCGGCGTCGATTCTGCGTGATAGGCTATCCGGGTAGAGAAAAGGATAGAT
This sequence comes from Tuber brumale, assembly GCA_014065205.1. Lineage (NCBI taxonomy): Eukaryota > Fungi > Ascomycota > Pezizomycetes > Pezizales > Tuberaceae > Tuber > Tuber brumale. The sequence continues at coordinate 96,212 of JACCEG010000207.1, forward strand.
TAGGAACATCGGATTGCTTTTGGAATTAGAAGTGATAAGGATTTTCTGGTCACAGATATCGTCGACCCATCGTGGTTATCAAACACACTGTAGGATTCAATTTTTACTCCAAAGTTTTCTAAACCGCACCGGCTTTTATAAGACTATCTGGTCTCTACGGTAGATCACCAAAAGGAAAAAGGTTTCGTCATCTAAATTGCCATTACCCATTCCCTAGGGTAATCTAGTTTCCGTAGGTTCTAGCCTTGTATGAGTGTGCGCGTAATTTCCCGGTATTTTTGGCTATCGGAAATGGGGACCACCCGGGACAGCCACGGCTGACGGGATAGGGACCCCATGTTCCTGAAGTTCCATGGTAAGTTAGTGGCCAGAGAGGTAAATGTGCATCTGATGCCACTCTCAAAGTACAGGGATTTGGGGTCAAGAACGCGGTTCGACATTCTTCATGGTAACACAGGCGAGGGGAGATCCGCGGAGGGAAGGTAAACAAGGACGAGGAGGATGGCGACATGGGGGAGGATGAGGAGGTGAATGGAGGGAGGGAAGAGATTAAATAGATGTAGCCTTTCCGGGAGATAGCATGGGTTTTTACTGACCCGTTATGAATTCTTTGTATTGGTCAAGTTTCCGTAGCCACCCTACGCAGGCTCATGGTCACCGGCTCTACTGTTATTGATATCTGTGAGGCGCGGTGAGAACCCAAGGCGAAATAGTGGAGGTCAGCCTCTTACTCCAAAGTGTAGTGATAACACCAAACCTTTTACTCCTTCATTAAGTCTTTTTACCCTCCCACGTGATATCAATTTCTAATACCCCAGCCCACCATGACCTAGACGTAGCTTAACTGAAGTCAAATATTATTCAACCAGAGACCCAAATCCAACCGATGAGCAGAACACGTAGATGAATACCCATTAACATTGAAAATTGACCGCCTCGAAACTTCCCACGCTAACTATCAATCCAATTCGAATCACATCAATATATAAAACCAGGAAAGCGAGTGATATCCTATGAGCATGACCCTCGCTTAATTGCCGAGGGATTGACGGGGCAACCTGATCCCATGTTTATTCAATACATGAGCAGGGAGGTTATCCTCTCTCTTGATCCCATTGTCTCCAACCTTCTCGCATCCCGGGATCGGACAGTCCACGCGTATATTGAGATGCTTCACTTGGTAGTGGCCGTCAAACGCGTGCTTGGTCGGAAATGGGGATTGCCAGGTGTAACCTGGCTCGCCGCAGAGGTAACTCCTCCCTTCAAAGCTGGTTCTTGAGCCACTACATAGAACTATCAGTGAGTGATGTATGTTAAGAGGGGTGGGAGAGTACGGGTTTGGGGGAGTAACAAACCTGCTAGTAGCATCATTGTTCAAGCAGTGCTGGGGGCGAGAAGGGGAGATGCGGCGGTTTTCGCCTGGGAAGCTAGAAAGGTCACCAACCGAAGGGCGAATCGTAGAGCGGTTATCACGGCTGGTAGGAGGGACTGCTGGGCAAGAAAGAATGGTAAGGTTGAGTGGACCATTGACAGAGTAGAAACCGTCGCCATCATTATAGAGTGGCATATTGCCAAGTCCTGCTGGTAGTGGTTGTGGCTTTCCTGACATGTCGAGCGAGACTTGGACTAAACTCATGTCGGGCAAGGGGCATGCTGGTGCTCGTTCCGATAGTCGCAAGCTTCCTAGGTTCCGGGAGGATATCGTAAAAGTTAAAAACAAAAACCCCTACACGTGATCTTCGAATATCCCCCAGTTGCAGTTACGTAGTCTGTCCAGGATGTGCAGCAACACGACGAGAAATAACTAAAACCTTCGTCAAGGTGATGAGAGAAAGGTCGGGGTTTTTGAATTATCCCCAGAGAGAATTGCACTTTTTTCAATTGCTTACGGTAATGAAATTGATTTCCACCGAGAAGCCTGAGACGCATGCGGAGTCTACCAGCGTCGAGCAATATTCGAGCGTATTGTGTATTATACAGTACCCGGGGGTTAAGGGTAGGTGAGGCGAACGTAGAATCTTACCAAGCTTAGCTCTAGTTGGAGCTATCCAATCAATTAATAACCATAACTCTGATTGGTCCTTAAGCCAACCAGCCAATCGAGGAGTCGGTCAGATATTGCCAGAGATGTTTCGCCAAGAGTTCGCTTGATTTTTTTCTACCATGAAAAAAATGCAGCGAAAATTGACCCCCCCCCCGTAATAGACACACACCTAATTTTGGCTACCGGTAGTAAAACTCGAGTTCGCCTCACTTATGCTCACCTCCTAAGGTGCTGGAGTGTAAGGATAGAGGTGGAATTAGGCATGCGGTATCATATGGTCACCTTACCTTGAAAAATACCGCAAGGAACGAGCAAACATTACTGATTCGGCGGGGTAGCGGATTGACTAGCGAGAACTGGGCTACACTTTTACAAACCTTGAAATACGGTAACCAGCGACCGTAGCGAAACTCACAGGTGCGTCAAATTGACAGCCTGGGAAGGCTTAGTCCCGGATACACAGAATTAAGATATGGCCTTCTATTATCTTGAAACGAAATGGGAAAAGAAATCTTATTTGGAGGTGTACTGTACTTGCGCTCGCCAGTTCTCACAAGTTAGTGTTCTTCCCGCCATGAGATACTTGTGCCAGCAGAAAATTCGTATGCATTGGGGGATAAAGCAACAAATTTTTCTCCAAAACCCAAGACTTATTATATGCGGGGACTGGGGGTCTCTCGCTAACGCACCTTATTCAACAATTCAGGTTGTGCGGTGCAGCAGAAAGCCTGAGACATTGCCAAGCACTGCGCACGCCCATTAAGCAAAAGCCTTGTGTGATATATCACATATCTTGATGTTTTTCTTTTTTTCTCTCGGGAAGACTTGAGGTGAGATCATACGAAAACAAGGCTCCAATTCCATGTAATGTGACAGTGGAAATCGCCGGTAATAACTCCGTGTTCACTGCCGTACTTTAAAATCTCTTGAAACCTACAATCTCTGCCAACCGTGTAATCCCCGGGGCTCAGAGGCTAATTTTCCGTGGAAGGGTAAGCTTTCCTTCACATTGTATTAGATCAGCCCAAGGATGTTATAATAGATCATGTTAATTGGTATTTGAAATTCCCTCAACCCGCCAAACCAAACCCACCGATGACCGATGGGCTGATTCCCACGGACAGCCTGATAGCAGATTTTAAGAGAGCTCAACGTAGTGCTGTCATACCAACCGTTGACGCCGGGTCGTTGGCGGGACTTGGCCGGGCTCAAGGAGGGTCGGGTTTTTCTTTGAAGCTGAGGGTCTTGGGGTTTACTCGTGGGCGGCATTGGTCCTATATTGTCTCGGGGGGAGCATGCTACAGTATATAGCTGGTGTTTCTTCATTCAGTAAAGTTTAGTTTTTGTTCTCGGCACCAGTGCATGAGGCTGAACAGGCTTCTTTGGCGCTCCGGCCGCTCCCCTCCCCCCTCGCGAAATTTCTGACTCTGAATACCCAACACTTGCTTAATTTTCGTCCTGAGAGGTCTACGGAACCTAAGCCTAGGAAATACGGCATCCCTCTTTAAGAGTTCCTCCTAGGTCACATCTACCCTCGAGGGAAAAAACCTTGTGTCTCCGTTTTCACTGCCATTCACTCTTCACAGTTGTACTTGATACTCGGGTGTGTCCTTAAAAACAGGAAACTAAGGGTGGCAAAACAGGGATAAGAGGGATCATGAGATAAATTTGTCTGGAAAGTTCCACCATACAACTGGGCATCTTTAACAAGTTGTGTTGCACCAAGTGAGATATATCGTGATGACGGCACCAAGTAGGATATGGATATAATGCAAACTAGGGGGTGAAAGCACAGGAAATATGGGAGGAATACAGTTTGTTCTAGTACATCAAGGTTCTGTAATTTATTTCACTGGATTCTGCTCCCGTGCAGTCTCTTCCCTTTTATGACATACTAAGGGTTAGATAAGAATTTGATGTGATTGGCTAAGCTCGGTTGATCATGAACATTTCAAACAACCATCTTGACGACAGCCCGAGCACCCGTAAAGCCTTCGCAAGCCCTACAAATAATAACCCATAATAACCGATGATAATCAATGCCCCCAAAGAGCCCTGTTCTCCCCCATCACATTAAAGAAATTTGGGTTTAACAGCAATGTTACCCAAGGATCAATATATTATTCCATATCCTTCTCCCTCGGATTTCCGGCTAGCACTCCCACCGAATTCCATCGCCCTCATGACCCTAGGGCCCGCATCCTCTCCACCGCAGACTCACTCACTCCGACTGGTCTGACTTTTCATAATATCAGTGGCTAGCAATACTCTCGCAGTGGCACGCGATTCCAACTAGCATAAATATCAGAACTCGAAATCGACAAACACGTGTGATATCCCATGATCAAGGTACCCCACCTAGCCACGCCGAGATCGGCGAGGTAATACAATGCCATGTTTTTTCAGTACGTGGGCAGCAAGGTTATCCTTTCTCTTTATCCCATTATCGCCAACCTTCTCGCACCCCGGAATTGGGCAGTCCACGCGTATATTGAGATGCTTCACTTCGCGATGCCGGTTCAGTGCCTGCTTAGTTTGAAATGGGGATTGCCAGGTACAATCTGGCTCGTCGCAGTGGTAATTCCTTCTGTTAGAGCTTGTCACAGGGCCACTAAACAATTGTTAGAGTAGGGCGTAGGATAAAAGGTGCGTAGGGGTGTAAGTTTGACGGGGGGGTAACAAACTTGTTAATGGCATCATTATTTAGGCCATTCTGGCCATGAGCGGGAGAAACATATGGGTTTTGACTTGGGAGGCCAGAAATGTCAGCAGCCAAAGGGCGGATCGTGGGGGGGCTATCGCGGTTAGGGGGAGCGATTGCGATGCGAGGAGAAATAGCGTTGAGGTTGAGTGGGCCATTGACAGAGTAGAAACCATTGCCGTCATAATAGAGCGGTAGATTGCCAAGTCCTACTGGTAGAGGTTGCGGCTCTCCGAGCTTGTCAAATGAGACCAGCCTGAACTCGTGTGGTGCAAAGGGCGTATTCGATCCACTAGTCGCAGGTTTTACCGATGCGGGAGCGGCTGCACTCTCGTTAGACCTATGAATACATAAGAGTACCGGGTATGAAATGCAAGTTTGTGGAACACCATCTGTTTGGCGACAGCGCCTTACTGGAAGCCCGGAGAGGGGTCTTTGCTTCGGCCACTGCGCGAACGGCCCCGTAGACCTTTTTCCTCCGCCGGAAATTGGCATAGCTTCCCCCAAAACTTATACCATCATTTTTTTTTTACACAGGGAATTTCGTCGAACCAGACCTGAGCTCGGTAGACTTTCGCCTCCACCCTAAGTGGGTATCAGCAAAAGCCGGGTGGAAAAAAATCTTACACGTGATTTCGAATAAATCTAGTGCGTGTTGTTGTTATATCACCAGTACCAATGATTCAAAAATGGGGTGGGAGAGAAGCCGAACCTTCACGAAAGCAAAGGGAGGGAAGATTGGCGATTTTTAATTCTCTCCGGAAGGAATTGCACTTTTCGTTAATTGGTTAATGTAGTGAAAGTCTACTGTGAAGCCTGAGACATACGAGATGCGTTGTCTCTCCAGTGACGAACAATATTCTAGTATGATATGCTCTCGTAAAATCGTGACGTTCGCAAAACTAACCACTATTTTATTCGGGCCAAGCTTTGAGGCTCTGACAATTTTTAGGTGGATGGGGTAGCAGTGCGTCTTGGGGACCTCGCGGTATTTCTGGGGTAGGTCAAGTAGTGGGGTAAAAGAAAAAGCCTCACATGATACAAATCGAACGAATCAGGTGCTTGGTGGAATGGTGTAGGTAACTCATAAAAATCCCCCATACAGTGAGAAAAATTATATGTAAAGTCTTCGAGTAGAAGGGGGAGCATGGTGCTAACCGTCTTCCCCATTTCGGTACCGAAAGCCTACCGGTAACTGCATCTGTTCGAATTGGGATACTACGACGGGATTTTATCCGAAGCCTGAAACTTATTACATGCGGGGTCTCTCGCTGACGAACTACGTTTGGCCATTTAGGTTTTGTAGGGAAGCAGAAAAGCTTGAGAAACCTCCAAGCACTGCGCATGCTATCGAGTAAAGCCTTGTGCAACTCTGTAGTAGCCCCGTTGTCATAAGCCGTGAGGCACAGGAATCACGTACGACCCAACAATTGAATAGCTGCCATGCTATTGGCAGGTGTAGTTGAGCATGCAAGAGTTATGTTGCCCCCACAATTGTGTTATCGTGGAAGATCAATTAATGGATACTATGCATTCGCCGATCTTGCTTGCCAGGGCCCAGTAGAAGGTATTGGTGGAAACACAAAATTTTACCTAATGCTCGGGGCGCCTTCCCTAGCCCCTGGTCTTAAGGCTGTAGGGTGAAGATAGTACGGTACATTGTATCATAGTTGGATATGGAAGCAATGAGGGAGCTGTGGATTGCATGGGGATCTGGCTAGCAGCCCTGTAGTTACTACGGTTTACGGCGAAGGCGCTCCCGGTATTCTGTTCCTTTGTGATCACAGAAGTATGCAGGGGAATAAGGACCGAGAAGGATAAGAATAGTTTCGTTAAGTTTTATATGCTCCTGTTTCTACCGTGAGCTTAGCGATAAAACGAGGGTGGGGCAAAATTTATGTGCATAAATTCTATTCCCGTGACTGCTACCTAACGACCAAGTACCAATCAATCCCGTGCACTCTGCTCGAGTACGGTGGTGCCGTTCATCATTTCCTCCAAGAACCGGAAGCTTTTTTAGAAAGCCTTCCTACAGTAGTTGCGCAAAAATTAGCTTTTGGTGCTTATCAACGGGAAAATGCGCCGAAATGGCAAAGTCCAAGGCCCTTTGCACTATATTATAGCCTAGTTTATGCGCGAGTGCTGAATTCAGACTTGGAGAGTGGGAAAACAAAAAACAGCTTGGGAGAGTACATACTAAATGCCTCTCCTCCGCACAGTAGGTCTGTAGCTAAGAGACGAACCCCTCGCGTCTTCTCGTGCTGAGGTTCAAAGCCGAGCCCTCCGCTAATCCCTCTCTCGCCCCATGCTAACCATAATAGTTAGACCAGGGCTTAGCATACTCGAGTAATTAACCGAACATCTCGACGCAGCGGGGCATACCGGTACTCCTTTTGCAATACCGGTACTCGACTGCGGTACCAAAACCACGACTAAAAAATGGTTTAAAAATTAAATAAGCGCGTAATCCTAATTAGTATCCAGCATTCCTTGGGCGGTCCGAGACAGCAAAAATTCCCAGCCAAGCACACTCACTCTAGATTAGTCAGTAACTAGCTATTTGGAGTAATAAATATCTGCTTCTAACTCTTCGGATGATTCATCATCACAACAACCCTAACTTCCAACAAATCACAATACAAGAATACTTCCCAAATAGGAACTGTCTGCCTGGCTACCAATCCTACCGTTTCAGAATACTTAAGGGATACCGGGAGCTCTTTGTTGCGGCAAAGGTATAATGGGGGTTAAGAGTGAGGGGGCGGGCTGCGATGTTGCGTGTGGTCGAACGTTGCAGCGCCAAATTTTCGGTTGATTATGCCAACCAACAATACTCGAGTATGTAAATGATTAAAAGTGCCAGACAGCCATTCTGCGAACTGTGTGTTGCATTGACTTGCAGGGAAGTAAATGTCTAGATGTATGACTTGTATAAGCGACATGCACTGCCATGATGGCTATGATGAGGAAGCCCAGGGGCTGGAGGGGGGTAGGGTAAGGGAGGGTCGGGAGGACGCAGTACCGTAAATAGACTAGGGGAGGGAGGAGGAGTGATCTGAAAAGAGTGCACGTGACATTATGGTACGAGTATTTTAGGTGACATCATATATCATACCATAATGTGTTGTTACTTGGACCAGGGGGTCTTGGAAACCAGGCTCCGATGCTGTGAGGTGAGTTGTGACGGTCTAAACTTAATTGCGTTTGGTTGCCGCACCAAACCTTCGGCCCGGCCCTGATCAAAGATGTGTGCTTTAGGTTGGTGTGTCTGGTTGACACCAAACCTCAATAACCAAATTGCAATACCGCAAAAACTGCGGAAATTCGCTAAGTCCGGACCAGGATCTGTTATGTCCGGGCCAGTGAGAGAGAAGAATTCAGCCTCAGCTGGTGTTTCTCATTGGCCAATCTATACCAATGAGCACTCGCCAATCACAGCCCATTCTTCACGCCAAAATATCGAGCTATGCGATATCTTACCAGACCGGAATTAAGATATCCTAGTCCGGACATAGCGAATTACCGCAGTTTTTGCGGTAATGCTCTCAAAACGGGGGTATCTGGAAAATAGAAAAAACCTGTTTATAGAACCACAGTGAAAACTCTTCAAGCCAGAACCGGGACACCACAAAATACCACTTCTGCTTTCAACAATTAATGCTGAAAAAAAAAAAGGGGGGGGGCATTGGTGTCCACTCCCGGATGCTAGTGTTTTGCTGGAATTTATGATTTTTTTGAGTAACCCCCATATGGTGAAAATCATAGAAACAGTATATTCAGCTTTTATCTATCGGTCAATCAGACGCACTGCTATCTGGTTAGGTTATGTTAACCGGGAATAACTACAATTACAAGATGCAGCGAATGCTACCGAAAGCCGAAAGCGACCAGGTGCACTCTAAGTACGGCATCAAAACGTGTAACAGTCGCTTACTTAAGCAGCTAAGGAGATACCAATATCATACCGAACTCAACCCTGACGGGAATCTACTTGAGTACCGCAGCTAAGCGACCAGCCTTGACAAACCCTTTCCAGATCCATGAGGATATTTGTTAATTCTCTGTTACACAATTTCATATTGACAGCAGACAGCCGCGGTGATATCAATAAAGCATTTATCGACCCAGAGACTTTAGGAGGGGGGGGTACCAGAGCAACACAGCACAAGTGACTGCTGCCTCTCCTAGAAACTGAATCACTTCAGGTTTACTCTCGAGTAATTTCAGGAACCTGAGCGGATGGTATGTTATTGCAATTTCCCCATCTAGTTGGTCTGATATTCTTTTCCCTCGTTTGCAATGCTCAGTGTGCCAAACAGCCTTTGTATCCCCCCCCCCGCTCCATTTTTCTCCCCTTTGCGAAACTTTGGACTATCGTACAAAGATCTTGCACGTGCTCAATCTCTTTTTTGGAGGGACTACTGTACTACCGGTAGTACAATACTCGTACGTAAGTCTTCGAGGCATGGCATTCCCTGCCCCTCCCCCTCCCTACCCCTGTCATGCATGGATCATGGGTATCTATCAAGTATGACCGGGGGGGCGGCCCGCGGGTGCATGGGCGGCATTTCATAGTTTCAGCCATACCTACAAGTCCCCTACATGAGCGGAGCGAACACAGGGGAGATCCCGGGAGGTGGCTGTCCATTGCCAAGGATACCAAACCACCCCTGTAACCAGCAAATGTGGTTAGCATAAAAGTGATCAAAGGGGAGAGAATTTAAGTAAATGAGATCACTGTTTGCATGATACAAACATATCAAGATAAATGTATATTAAAAGTTTTAATAAAAATAGATACAAAAAATAGGAAAGATATCAAGTTCACCAACGAGTATGACTCCCATTTGCTGCCTGCGATAACAGCCTCTATATGTTCCGGCATTGAATCAATGAATGTTAAAAGGTGAACCTCCGAAATCCTTTGCCATTCCTCCTTTATGGCTGCAGCCATTCCCTCCTGACCCTCTGGCCTCACTGGTCTCTTGTTTAGCATATCTTTTAAGATATACCAAACATTCTCAATCAGGTTAAGGTCAGGAGAGAACGGAGGCCAGTTAAGCTTCAGGATCCCATAGTGTTCACGAATCCATCGGGTATGTAATGCCTGATGAGCTGAAGCACCATCCTCTATTAGCCAGAGAGGATGGCCTGCTTGATTACTCTCTCACTGCCAGAAGACCTCAAGGACTGGGATAAGGACATTGTCGACATAACTTTTTGAAGTTATTGTTCCCCAACTGTCCCTATCGCAGAGGACAAGCTCACATTTCTTGTCTCCAAGAATGCCACCCCATACCATTATGGAGTTCTTCTTAGAGAACTTGGGAACAAGGCAATCATCGTGATACTCCTCGCTTGGATGCCGGGTAACCCAAATCCGACTAGTGTTACCAGACAGCCAGATATAACACTCGTCGGTCCAAATCACCCTACGCCAATCCTCCTTCATCCAATACCTGTGGGCAGCTGCAAATGCCAGCTGTAAACCTTTCCTCCACTCATCAAGAAAGGGCTTCTTGCACGCCACTCTTCTTGTATAGCCCTCCATGCGAAACGCTTTTTTGAGAGTCCTCTCACATGCCTCTACACCACAGGCTGCTGCCACATCTTGCAGTCGCATCTGCCTATGTGCAGCACTCATAGTAGTAGTTGCCACTAATAGTCATCGAATTGGGGTATCGAGGGAAAAAGTACGTCCTTTTTGTTTCTTTGGGGTTGTAGGACCTTGGCAGATATTGTATACTGTCCTAACACTTAGGTTCTGGTCCTCTGCGATTTGCCGATATGTCCACTTGGCTGAGAATCGTAAAGTCTGCACAGCACATCGTTGTTTGTATGATGCAACTTCGCATTTTGGGGCTTCCATTTTACCCTAATTTTGTGTGAGTAACTGTTCATAATTCTATAATATTGGAATTGTAACTGCTTCTCGGGAGATGCGGTAATCGTGGGGTTAACGGGCCTTGTTCTTTTACCAAGGTGGTAACTAACGAAATAAGGTCCGGAGGCTTTAGCGAAGGTTGTTGATGTTACGATCCCTAACCGGTATCAGTTCTCAGCGACGGGTGGACGATACTTCTCTCTTTCTCTCTCGACGATAGTTCTTAGGCAGTTGCCTACGATAAGGTGGGAGAGACTCTCGTGTCTCTAGTCCTTATCGCCTATCGTACTCTTTCTTCAACTCGACTCTGTACCAGAGTCCTTCTTCTCGTAGGTAGGTATTGGTAAGGAGCGTAAAGGTTTTATATTCATAAAAGCGTAAAGTAATAAGTAAGGAAATAACTTAGAACGAAGCGTGAAGAGCCTATCTACTCGGACTTTTTTTTCTTTTTTTTTTTTATCATCAATTTTATTCTGTGTTTAAGGTACACCGTCTGTATGCAGCGCTAGCTATGACCGACGCAAGAAACCTCCACCCCTACTCCAGCCCGAAACAGCCAGAAGAAAAACCGTCACGAAAGCCCATCAACATCGGAAACCAGGTGCCCAGCCCGAAGGCCCCCGGACTTGAACAGGGAAGGGTCTCTCCTAGAGCCGCCGACTCCAACACCCCGCGCAGTCGAAAAAACTCCCCCGCCCCGCAACTTGTAGTATACACAAACGGTAAAGACTGTAAAAGAAAGCCCCCAAAGCCCATCAAGAGAAGGAAACCCCGGTACCTAACAGTGTCCCTCCAGAAAGAAAAGACAAGGTCTCGTCAAAACAGGAAAGTACCCGCAGCATTGCCGGGAGAATCGATTCCGTCCAGACCGGGAGGCCTGAAGGAGACGCCCAAGAGGCGTCGAAGCAGGATAGTCTAGCAGTAGGGTGCAAGCCGAGTGAGGGTGCAGCAGTAGGGTGCAAGCCGATCCAACCGTCAGGTCAGGAAGGAAACCGAACGCGACCGTGTCAACTCTCGGTAATCGTGTTCGTGTCTTACTAGGCGGTCCCCAGAAGCAGAAGGCAAGCGTTTTACCGCGTCTCTCATGTAGTCCCTTGTTCTACGAGAGATAGCGTCACTTAGTGGATGGGATACCACCGCTTAAGCCGACCGTGGGGAGGAGCGAGATCGACCCGAGGGCCTGTTGAGGAGTTCTCGCGTACCGCAAACCGTGTTCCCAGCCGTCTGAAGCATGGGAAGCGAGCGGTCGCCGACCGTGTGGAGGGGCCTCGCTAAGCGAGGAAAGGGGCGAGAACGGGCAGCAGAAAAGCAGTACCGGAACTCAAAGGAAGGAATGCCTCGACGCGTAAAAGAGCAGAAGAAGGCAGTGAGGAGGGGAGGGAGATGGCCGTCACTCCTAGGCAGAAGCCATCGTGGGAGGAGAGGGGTGGTGGATGGTTCGTGAGTACCTAGCGTTGAGGGTTGATTTCAATCGCCGGGTGTGTAGAGGAGACGGAGGATGGCCTATCTACTCGGACCTAAAGTCCTCCTTATATAGTAGCCCTTCACGCCCTTGTGACTCATCCTTCAAGTCACACGCCACATATGACTCACAACTGTGAGTCATACCCAAAACATCATAAACTAATCATATGACCGAAGTGGTCACATGCGCAAAACCCATGACCTCTAAATGAGGTCATGTGCGAAACATAACATATCATCATAACCATATCATATGACCAAAGTGGTCATATGTGCGAAATCCCATGACCTCTAATGAGGTCATGTGCGAAACATAACATACCTATGACTCATAACTATGAGTCATGTGAAAACCTTTCCTTGCTAAGCCACATTCGTGACAGTTGAATAGACTTCTTACTATATCGCAACTACTGAAGTCTTCGAGATGTTTGGTAGGTCGCAAACTAAAGATTCTTGAAGCGAACTGAATCGAGTAACTGTTCAACCAAGTATATTGAAAACTCTGTCTGCCAAAGTCTGTTCTTTCTAACAAGAAGAATAGCAGTTCTTAAATACATGTCCTAGGCTACCGAGAGCCTTATTCTCATAACATATAAGGCTTCCAAAATGGTAGCCTTGAAACCAAACATAAAACATATAGAGTATCAAACCGATACTCGAAACCAAACATAAAACATATAGAGTATCAAACCCTATGCTATCAGGCTAGAGGCACACCTCGTTTCCTGAAACAAATTCAAAACTCAAACAGTATCAACTGATACCTGAAAATCCTAAACCAGTAACCAGTACCGGTTACAGGAATAATATACTGACCTGTGGCTCTTTTTTTTTTTGTTGATACTTCACGATATTCGATACTGCTAATGCATGTGGAAATATGTAGAGACTAGGAACAGCACTCGCTTTTTGATTGAATTCCCCCCTTTTTATTACTTTCATACTAACTACATTGGCTCATTACAGGGATGATTTAGTATCCTTGGCGATGGACAGCCACCTCCCGGGATCCCCCCTGTGTTCGCTCCGCTCATGTAGGGGACTTGTACATCTATTCCAAAAAGTAAACAAATAGGTGGAGTGATCGAACAGGGTGGGAGTCTCGAGGTCTAAATTTATGAATGTGTCTTCTGCTCCGGAATAGGTTTTTGAGTTTTATCTGCTACTTCGGGGGGTGGCGAGCGACTCTGGGCGCGTTCGGGGATCCGACGCAGAATTGCCCGTGTATTAACCGTATCCCCAACACCGTGGGATGGTGAAGTATCCATTGAGAGGAGCAAGATATTATGGAGAGCATAATTTATGTGGGCTTACAGCAAGAATGCACATTCTAGTGATGTATGAAAAAAGCGACGTGTCACCGCCAGAGCCGCATTTTATTTGAGCACTATAGAAGGTGGAGGGGGGACAATGGGGGATAGAAGCTAAATCTCGGAGTTTACTGCATCATCCAGGATGTCCGGGCTCATATCCCGTCCGGTCCTTCTCTGGTCGGGGGCAGGGTGTCCTGGCACCGGCAGAGTGGCGGACTGCGGCCGATAGTCCCCCTTTTCCTACCCTCAAGACACACGCGCTGGGCTCTTGGGATCACAGTCTTAGACTGCGCTCTGGAGAAACCCTGGCGTTTATATTCACCGCCATGCAGCGTCAGCAATTGGGCTCTGTATTTGTAGCCTACTGATGTAGAGCCCAGCTCTCACAGGGAAATTGGATTCCCACATGAGTATTATAGCAAGGTCCTGGGATAGTAATTTATGATGAATAAGCAAATTCAGTTAATCATGAACACTTTCAATCACCATTTTCTGTTGGAAACCATGGGAAAGCCGGAGATGCTGCTCGGCATGCTCACAACTAACCCAACATGCAAAGAACCTGTCTGGCATGTGTAGAACATGCTCGGCATGCTTTCACCCTCATCCGTTCCCATATCCGTTTTATCCGTTGCTTTATTCACCGTTCGCCCGTATACGCTTTATCGTTCGATCGTTCACCTATTACCGTCAGCCATTAACCATCGCCGGGCACACCACTCACTGTTCACCTATCCGTCCGTATACCCTTTACCGTTTTTTGTTCGCCGTTCGTTTCCGGTCATTGTTCGCTATTCGCCTCTTGTTCCAGGAAAATCGCCGTTCGTTCCCATTGAGTTACCGTTCGTTGGTGGGAAGGCATACGATCGCGGAGGTGGGAGCGGGAGCGGTAGGGATCTGGGACGGCAGGAATGCTGCTCGGCAGCGGGAGTCTTTGTGGAAGCTGTATTTCTTTTGTTAGCGGGCATAAGGAGTGGGGACTTGCGTGGTGGAGTGGGGAAGGCGATGGATGGGTATGGAGACACGGGAAAGCGATGGGCTGGTATGGAGAGCGGTGGAGTGAGCGCAGGATTTTCTTTTTGATCGGTTATTTATACTCCTGTGATTTCCTGTTTGTTAGTAAGTTAAGAAAGAAAGCAAGAAGAAAGATAGTGGTTGGCGAGCAAGTGTGTGTGTTTTAGGAAGAGAGCGAGCAAGAGTGAAAATTTTTCTCCTATCATACCCCTCTTTGCCATTTCTTGGCGTCTCATCCGGCACGAGTGATATTTGGTGACGGCGAGGTGGTGAACGCAGCTCCGGAGACCTTTGATGTTTATGATTTTCATCACAGCCCAAGTTAATCCCCCCCCATTCGGCATTCACGAGCTGTACAAATGACAACCCAATGATAACCAGCACCCAAAAGTTGCTTTGCTCTCTACCATTATAATAAACAGAGTTAACTTTATCAATAGGGCCACCAAGGATATATTCCCGCTCTCCCTCACCGTATGGTCTCACAACCTGGTCCAACGCCCCTATCACTTCCGAAAAAACTGCCACCGACCCTTAATATCCCTATAACAAACTCTCTGGCTCCTGCTCTCTAACTATTTGCAATCTACATGGTGGATAACACCTACATTGACATGCAATTCTAAAGTAAAGCTAGCATCGCTAAAGCTGCTCACACAAGGTGCATCGGGACCCCATTTTCCCGAAATTCCATAGCAGTGACCAAAAAGGCGAATGCGGGACCGGTCCCGCTGGTGAGGTAGAGGCATTAAGAGTCCAGGGTATGGTTTGGCCTGCTTATAGTAGTGGAGGCAGAAGAGAGGTCGGCGCAGGCGGGGAAGATGGTGATACGGGCGAAACTCTGGAGGTGGGGGAAGGAATAAAGTGAAGTTGGAGAAGAGGCTGTAATAGAATGAGTTTCTACTGAAGCCTTATCGAGATTTTGGGTTTTAGACAACTTTTAGTATCTCCCTACGCAGGCCCATAATCATCGGCACCGTTGTCGCAAACATCCGCAAGGTTCTATGACATCTGTAAATTAAAGGGCGGAGGTATCGTGAATATTTTGTTCATAAAATATAGACTAAGCACAAAAAGCCTTTTTTCTGGAGACCTATCTTTGGAAGAAATTCCGAGCAGCTGAGACCAAATATTATTCAATCAAATGCCCGGGGCTAACAGATAAACGAGGAAAATAGGCAGGTAAAAATGGAAAACATGGAAACATATAGTATGTACCACTAAAATCGGACCCAGACCCTCCCAAAAACATGTCGCTCCATATTAACGGTGGATAGGGGTGGGGCGGCAATCTTGCAGCGATAGACTGTAGATAAGAGAATTCACTTGGAACTTAGGTAGTGTGCGAATGGATGTGGGAGGTATGGTAAACAACTTCGCTCTCTTCATTCCTTAAACCAAACTAACGAGAAAAACAGGTGTATAAATAAAACATCCATAATCAATTCCAATCATCCAACATCCATCTAGAGCCACCAACATTCTGACAGCCTATCCGATTTGAACCACATGGGAAAAAAACCTAAATCCAACAAACACAAATGATATCCTAAAACACTCAGGCCAAATCGCGGAGAGATTGGCGGGGCAACTCGATCCCATGCTTATTCAATACATGTGCGGGAAGGTTATCCTTTCTCTTGATCCCTTTATCTCCGACCCTCTCGCACCCCGGAATTGGACAATCCACACGTATATTGAGATGCTTCACTTCGCGATGGCGGTCCAACCCTTGCTTAGTCGGAAACGAGGATTTCCAGGTGCAGCCTGGCTTACCGCAGAGGTAACTCTTCCTCTCAGGGTGTGTTTGTGGGCCCCTATAAAATTATTAAAGTGGAACGTAAGATAAAGGTATGGAAGGATATGAGTTTGGGGGGAGTGGCGAACCTGCTGGCGACATGATCATTCAAGTACTGCAGGGAAGGGTTTTGGTCGGAGTGGCCTGAAATGTCGGCGGCCGAGGGGTGAATCGTAGAGTGGTTATCGCCGTTAACGCAAACGACCGCTCTGCAAGGAGGAAGGACAGGAAGGTCTAGCGGACCAGTGACAGAGTAAAACCCATTATCGGTTCGGTAGAGTGGCTGATCGCCAAGTCCTGCAGGTAGAGGTTGTGGCTTTCTGAACTTGTCGAATGAGACTAGCTCGAAGGTAGATAAACTCCAACGCCCACCACCTAATGTCAGCAAACCGACAAAAAAAAAAACCTACACGTGATCCATCGAGAATCAAGCACGTGTTGCAGTTATGTAATCCGTCCCGGGAAAGCAAGAATACAACGCGCAATTGGCGGAACTTTCACCCAAGTGGGGAGGGGGGAGAGAGGTGTTTTTAACTTCTCCTCGAGCAGAACTACACTTTTTGTCAATTGGCTAATGCAACGAACATCTCGCCGAGAAGCCTGAGACTTACTGTACGGTACTCGAGTACCACATGCAGAGTCTCCCAGCAGCGAATCATATTCGAGCAATTTATGTATCCCAGCAAAGCCTGAGACAATACAGGTGAAGATAAGGGGTTGTGTAACCCACAACAGTATCTCTAACAGAGCCTTGTACGGCAGGATAGGTTATGAGATAGACCACGCAGTGCTCCTGCTGGAATCTACCGGACAGCCCCAGGGAAGTTATTCTAATACCGTGAAAACTCACTTTTGATGAACCGGCCAGACCAGGATCGTTCGCAATTGACAAAGTTTCAGAAATTGATGATTGGCCGAATATCTCTTCTTTTCGAAAACTTCCAGACGCTTAGCTTTCTTAGTACCGGGGATTACAAAAATGTCATAGTCGAGGAGGACAGTTCGCCAAAAGCGGGCTTTTACGGTAGAAGAGAGTCAAATTTCATCCAGCTCCATCTTTTATGGAGACTCAATCGTTGCATAGGAGGGTGTCCAGTTCGATAAGAAATTGAAGAGACGGCTCAGGAACGCAGCGGCAGGACTAATATCACGCTGAACGAAACAGACTAAAAGATGTGGGAAGAAGGATGGAAAAAGGATGTGCTCCCTATCATGCTAGCTAAGGGCATACTGGGAGATGTATATCTCCCCACTCCGAAACCTCAAGGAAACTCAACGAACTCTCAAGAAGCGTACCAACCTGACAAACCAATATCCCCTACGATGCTCAACAATATGGAACCATCCTGATATCCCATGATCCTCCCTTCACCCTAAAGCCTATGCCCTATGCCCTATACCAGCTACCATATGCCCATATGTCGAATGGCATATGGTGTGAAAGAAACATTATGAAACCAAATTCCTGACACATGATGCACAACGGCAACAAACACCAACCAAAAAACACACATCCTCCCGCACACCACGCACCAGCCTAACCTCATGCCCTATAGGCACTCCAACAGAAATAGCCTTCTTAGTACGGCAAACCCCGGGGATAGGCACTTCCTAGTACCTTCCGCTGCGCAGCAATATCCCCAATATCATAGTCATATAGGAGGGTCAAGCCCTTCCGCTAGATTATAGGTATAATAGTCGCGCATAGTGAGGCAGGGTACGAAATCGCTCTCTCACGAAATCTCCAATATCTCCCCTTCTTAAACAGCGGTTATTTTTGTTTATCATACCTGGATACTTCAACCCCAGCCCTACCGTTCCTCGTCCCACACCTTGGTAATCGCTGTAATGTCTCCGGCTGGCGTGACCCTTTCCTCCGCCATCCGCCCAGCCACTGTCTGGGGTGCACGGGTGGAACATTGTGTACGGCGCTTGATTGGGTTAACATAGAGAAGAGAAGTAAGAAGTGATAAGCTACTTGGCTTGTTTAACCTAGCTATGTTTTAAGAATTCAGATGTATTATATTGCAGGGGGTCTTTGCCGAAAGCTTGTGTCCGCCGAGTAATTACCAAGCTAATTAACATATTGTCGATTAGCATACAGTCACACCTCGCTGTCCCGGATCTCGATAATCCGGATACCTCGCTGTGTCGTACGAATCTCTGTGAACTCTGAATTTCTTTCCACCAAAACCTTACCCGTTGTCCCGGATCCCGTCCTGTGCCGGACACATAAGATTTTTCGAATTTTTGGCCGTCCGGAATAGCGAGGTGCGACTGTACTCAACCGAACATTTGGCGCCACAACCTTCTACCACTCGCAACATCGCAACCCCTCCCCGTCACCCCCGAACCCCACTATACCTTTACTATAATGAAAAACTCCCAGCATACAAGATATTAATTAGGATTATGTATTTATTTGATTTTTAAATATTTTTTAGTTGCGGATTTGGTAGTCAGGTATCACGAAAGAAGTAGGCACTTTTGATCGCGATGTTCGGTTAGTTATGCTAACGTGCAATACCTTTCTACATTGATTAATTCCCATAAATGAATCTAGGGGAGGGAATGTATTTTCGGGTAGTTTGATAATATGTCCGTAGAGCCGGGTCAAAGGATTAGATGAGAACGGTCTGCTAACTGCAGCCCAATCTACCCAGAGGCCCAACTAGGACTTAGATGCAGCAAAGGTTTAGTAGTGCATAGCTGCATATCCCAACATCGTTGGGTGAATGAATAGAGCCTCTTGGTAGCAAACCGGCAATTGGTAGGTATAGGGTGTCTATCTATTGCTAAATAGCTCCTAGTTGCTGGTATAGTATGATAACTGCAAGAAGTACTGCCCCGGTTGGCCAGCCAACCGCCCTGTACTTGCACTGTAGCTACAGTACCTGGGCAAAAGTCTTGGTGATCACGTGATTTTCACATTCGGTTACCATTACAGATTAACAAAAATACCATTAACTAAAGAACTACACAGTGAAAGTCTTTGAAATAATAGATAATAATAGTGGGGTCTATAGAGATACAGTAGAGCAAAAAGACAAGTGGAAAAAAAATTAATATCCCGTATACCACCCTTTGGCGGCGATAACTGCAGCCACTCGCCTCGGCATGCAGAGCCAAAGTTTTTCTAAGAATTCCGGAGGAATTGTAGCCCAAACCTCAGGGAGAACTTCAGCCAGGCGTGCTCTGACCTTGTCTCGGCCTCCAGGAGTTTGCCCTATATCAGGATATTGCCTGTGAAGGTGCTTTTTTAACTCTACCCAGGCATGTTCTATAGGGTTGAGGTCCGGTGAGCATGGAGGATGGTCCTCCAGCTCTATACCATTAGAATCGAACCACTCCATGACTGCAGTAGCTGTGTGGACTGAGCAATTATCCTGTTAGAAGACTGGGGTGCCAATTGTGTCATTCAAGGACCAGAATGACGCAGGTTTCGAGTAGCCGTATATAAACCCACCGATCGACACTCTTCACAATCAAAGGCACAAATGTGCCCCGATTCCGTCCCCAAAAGCAGCGCCAAACCACCAATGAAACTCCTTTTCCTTTCCCAACTGATTGGACACATTCCGGCAACCATTTTTCTTGTGGTGAACGAAAAACCCATTTTTGCTTTGGATCCCGGCTCTTTTCTATAGTGCACTCATCACTATAGACTATTCCCTCAAAATCTGCCACATCCCAATGTCTCCGAACTAGGACCCATTCAAGTCGCTTTTTTGCGTGTTCCAGGGTAAGCTTCGCTTTTTTTTTGGCTACCCATTTCCGTATATTGGCTTCTTGTAGGATTCTGTCGACTGTATCAACCGAAACATAAGGGGCATGGATATCCCGAAGCTGCTGCCGAGTCCACTCGCGATTTTGTCTAGCAGCACGAAGAATCACTCGCTTAATGCGGTCATCGATCTTCCTAGGGCGTCCGGTACATTATTTGTTTTATGTACTTCCTCTCGCACAGGCTCTTGCTAGAAAATTCTGTACTGTGGACCATGGCCGATTCACGAGGTATGCGACAACTGATATCTGCTGGAAAATCCAAAAGAATGCAAGAATCATCCCTTTCTCGGTATTATCCAGCTCACGGCGCGTTGTTTGGTGCTTTTTTTCCGGCATCTTGGTTGGGTTTACGCGATAGGGAGGTAGCACAACAACTCGTCGTTTTATTGGTATGTCGCTTAGTCAGCCTATCACCAAGACTTTTGCCCAGGTACAGTAGTATTACCATCGCGCAACCCTTTTTGTGGCGATCATAGACTATTGCGGTTTACTCGGGCAGGGTAAGGCCAACTCAAGTTTCTCACTTAGACTAAGTTACCCATTGAATACGATGGCGTTATTGGCACGTGCTTTCGTTGGGTCCGGCTATCCCATAAAGTTAGCTTGTAGGACGCCACGGAAGGATGGCCACTTAAAAAAAGGAGCTGTAGACGAACCCCTCTAAAATGATTTAGCTAGTGTGTTATCAATGCCATATTGCACTCAAAACCCAGTCCCCCAGCTTTCCCCGGCCCGCTCGAATCACGGTATGAGCCGACGCTTGTATTTCCGATACCCCATACCCTGCTCTTCACCTCCCCACTTCCCTACATGTATCGACAAAAGACGCACTACCTGGACCGTTCCCCCAGCGCCCTAGTACCAACTGATAAGAAAGACAGAATACTCGAGTAGGATTGCTCCTGACGGCGGTACCATTCCCAATATCGATGTTATTTTTTTACCAACGCTTCTCCTTAACAAATATAACACTACCATATTATCATAGTACCGGTATGCATTTTGCAGACTTTTGAGTAAATTTGGTGCCCGCTAAAGTGGCCCAATGACCCCCCTATCACTCTCCTTATGGATGAACTACGCACCCCGCGCCAAAGCCCCCTATCGACCCCGCATTCAGCCACTTGTATTCTCCCTATCTCAGACTCTCAGACTCCAACCCGTCTGACTCTTTCCAATCTCCATGGTGGACTATACCCCCAACGACACTATCCAAATAAGAGCAATTAGCACGAAGGCTCCCGATACCAGGTGCATATAATACAAATCCTGATTTCTTGAAGTTCCATTGTAGTGACAGTGAAAGCAGATGTGTGTCCGATTCCCCTGGTGGGATGTGGCATGATCGCGCTATCTGGAAAAATACTACAACCCCAAAGCAAACATTACCGCGAAGCATCACAATAACTAGCCAGAGACAGCGGACACTATTATCTTGAAACAAGAACCTGCTAGGACGAAACTCACAATTGAGTCAAAGTGAGAACCCAGAAAGGCTTAGTCCCAGCTATCCAGCTCTAAGAGATGGCATTTTATTTCAATCCCGAAACAAAACAAGAATAAATAAAAAAACATTAATTGGACATTCTAGCCCTTGTTTGTTCTTGCCGGTTAGGGGTGTTGAAGAGGGAATGAAGAACTAACCGGTCCAACAAAATACCTGTTGCAGCAAGCCAATTTTCCTACGTTGGAGGGATGCAATACACTTTGCTCCAGGGCCTAGGACTGATGGTGCAGGGGTCACTCGCTGACGAACCATATTCGACCATTCAGATTGCCTTTCCTAGTGGCGCAGAAAGCCTGAGACATTGCCAAGCACTACGCATGTCGCCAAGCATAGCCTTGTGCGACTCAACCGCCCAGAGCAATAACTTGTGAGATACCGGTAGTAATCACAAAGAGCATCATGCTGCATCCGAGATTGTGTTTTTTGAGGCTCAATTGACAGACAGGATAGTTTTGAAATGCGAGTGAGGCTTAACCGTGCCAAGGTTGTGACTCCGCCACAACCCCCGACCGCCCGCCAGCACCCTCGGACTCCCAACTGGAAGCACTAACTCCGACACCCAATGCAACATAACACGGATCCGACGGCACGACCCCGGAACACCTAGGGAACCCCATTCCCCAACCACCGCCTACCCAAACTACCGGCAAAATATAGGAGTATATATCGAGCATGGCGAGGTCATCCAAATCCTTCCATAGATCATCGCCGCATCCATTTTCCTCATTGCATGTCCAATTTCCGATACGCATGTCTAGCAAATACTCCTGCTCTCCAGGGCTTTTTCCGTAATATAATACCATATTGCCTGTGCATATTCTACCATTATCTCGGCAGTCCATTTGATTCTCCCGCATTAAACGCTACAGATCACCTTGCCAGACTAGATCTATCAACACCAAGGCATTGCTGAACCTCTAGCAATAAAAAAAAAGAAAAATGAGACTATGACTAGAGCATGCCCAGCAGTATCTAGTAATCTCCAACTATTTCGCTATTAAATCCTCGCGATTCAGTAAACTACCTCTACATTCTTGGCTTCTTTTTCCTTGCTCATTGTGCATTAGTCATATGCATGTCCCGTGCTCTGGCGATGCTGCACTGGTAACTCGGCGGTCGAAAAACATGTGTGAATGTTTTTTTCAACCACTTCCCCGAATGTCTGTATTATAAAAGATATGCCGGACGCTCATGGAGTCTGCGCAGGCTTCTGGAAGGCCTTTAAGCACTTCTATCAGATGTATCCACTTTAGGCGCTAGCCTGGGTTCTAAATTGTTATTGTTATTTTGTATTGTTCATATTTTCGTGCCTCTCCCTACGCAAACTTACGGTTACCGAGAGTACTACTATTGATGCTAGTAAGGTGTAGTGACATCTCTAGGAGGTAAACCTTTTGTTCCTGAACGTAGACAAACACTAATTCTTTCAGAGAAATTACCGGCTCGACTTGGACACGACAGAAATCGGATGTCATTCAACCAAAGGCTCAACGCTAACCGACAAGCAAAAATGACGGATAAAAAAAAAATAAAGAAAACACATAAGCGCAAATCCCACCAACATTGAAAATCGGCCCTCCCAGAAACATCTCGCTCCAACCGCGAAAGCAATCTCAATCACATCAATCCGAAAGCAAGCAACATAGGTGATATTCCGTGATCACGACATCCTCGGCTAATTACCACGGGATTGACGAGGCAACCTGATCCCATGTTTATTAAATACGTGAGCAGGAAGGTTGTCCTTTCTCTTGATCCCCTTATCCCCGACCCTCTCGCACCCTGGAATTGGACAATCCACGCGTATATTGAGATGCTTCACTTCGTGATGGCGGTCCAACCCTTGCTTAGTCGGAAACGGGGATCGCCAGGCGCAGCCTGGCTCAGCGCAGAGGTAACTCCTGCTCTCAATGGGTGTTTGTAGGCCGCTATAAAATTATTAAAGTGGAACGTAGGATAAAGGTATGGAAGGGTGTGAATTTTGGAGAAGTAACGAACCTGCTAATGACATGATCATTCAAGTACTGCTGACGATGTGAGGGAGGGAGGAGAGGGTTTCGGTCGGAGTGGCCGGAAATGTCGGCAGTCAAGGGGTGAATCGTAGAGTGGTCATCATAGTTAACGCAAACGACCGTTCTGCAAGGAGGAAGTACGGGAAGGTCTAGTGGACCATTGACAGAGTAAAACCCATTATCGGCTCGGTAGAGTGGCTGATCGCCAAGTCCTGCAGGTAGAGGTTGTGGCTTTCCGAACTTGTCGAATGAGACTAGCTCGAAGGTAGATAAACTTTAACTCATGCAATACACAGAGCCACCATTAGCAAAAAGACAAAAAAAAAAAACCTACACGTGATCCATCGAGAATCAAGCACGTGTTGTAGTTACGTAATCCGTCCAGGGAAAGCAGTAATACAGCGAGAAATTACCGTAGCAGAACTTTCACCCAAGCGGGGAGGGGGGAGAGAGGTGTTTTTAACTTCTTCTCGAATAGAATTACACTTTTTGTCCATTGCCTAATGCAACGAACATCCCGCCGAGAAGACTGAGACTTGCTGTACTGGTACTCGAGTACCACATGCAGAGTCTCCCAGCGGCGAATCATATTCGAGAAAGCTATTTATCCCAGCAAAGCCTGAGACAATACAGGGAAGATGAGGGGTTATGTAACCCTTTAGAGTGTCTCTACCAGAGCCTTGTATGCCAGATGATAGGTTATGAGACAGACCATGCAGTGCTCCTCATAGAATCTACCGTACCATCCCAGAGAAGTTATTCTAATACCGTGAAAACTCGCTGTTAATGAACTGGCCTGGACCAAGACTGTTTGCAATTGACCAAGCTTCCGAAATTGATGATTGGCCGTATATCCCTTCTTTTCAGAGACATCCGGAGGCTTAGCTTTCTTAGTCCAGGGGATTGCAAAAAGTAATAGTCGAGGACAGTTCGTTAAAAGCCTACTTTTACGGTAGACGAGAGTCAAATTTTATCCAGCTTCATCTTTTAGGGAGGCTCAATCGCTGGATAGGAGGGTGTCTGGTTCAATAAGAAATTGAAGAGACAACTCACGAACGTAGCGGCGGGACTAAGGTCACGCTGAACGAAACAGACTAAAAGATGTAGGAAGAAGGATAGAAAAAGGATGCGTTGCCTATCATGCTAGCTAAGGCATGCTAGGAGATATATATCTCCCCACTCCGAAACCTCAAGGAAACTCAACAAAATCTAAAGAAACGCACCAACCTGACAAATCAATATCCACTATGATCCTCAACAATGTGGAACTATCCTAATATCCCATGATCCTCCCTGCACCCTAAAGCCTATGCCCTATGCCCTATACCAGCTACCCTATGCTCATATGCCAGGTGGCATATGGTATGATACATGTATCTACAAAGGACGCGCTACCTATCCCCAGGGCCGTTCCTCCAGCGTCCTAGTACCAACCGATAAGAAGAAAGACAGAATACTCCAGTAGGATTGCTCCCGATAGCAGTACCATTCCCAATATGGATGTTATTTTTGTACCGACGCTTCTCCTTAAAAACCCCGCTTCGCGAAATATTATGTTGCTAACACTACCATATTATCATAGTACCGGTATGCATTTTGCAGACTTTGAGTAAATTTGGTGCCCACTAAAGTGGGCCACTTACCCCCCCATCACTCTCCTTACGGTTGAACTACGCACCTTGCGCCAAAGCCCCATATCAACCCCGCGTTCAGCCACTTGTATTCTCCCTATTGCAGACTCTCCGACTCCAACCCATCTGACTCTTTCCAATCTCCATGGTGTACTATACCCACAACGACACTATCCAAATAAGAGAAATTAGCGCGAAGGCTCCCGATACCAGGTGCATATAATAGAAATCCTGATTTCTGAAAGTTCCATTGTAGTGGCAGCGAAAGCAGATGTATGTCCAATTCCCCTGGTGGTATGTGATCGCGCTATCCGGAAAGATACTACAACCCCCAAGCAAACATTATCGCAAAGTATCACGACAACCAGCCAGAGACAGCGGACACTATTGTCTTGAAACAAGAAGCTGCTAGGACGAAACTCACAATTGAGTCAAAGTGAGAACCCAGAAGGGCTTAGTCCCAGCTATCCAGCTTTTTAAGAGATGGCCTTTTATTGCAATCCCGATACAAAACAAGAATAAAAAACATTAATTGGACATTCTAGCCCTCGTTTGTTCTTTCCAGTTAGGGATGTTGAAGAGGGAATGAAGGACTAACCGGTCCAACAAAATACCTGTTGCAGCAAACCAATTTTCCTACATTGGATGGATACAATACACTTTGCTCCAGGGCCTAGGACTGATGGTGCAGGGGTCACTCACTGACGAACCATATTCGACCATTCAGATTGCCTTGCCTAGTGGCGCTGAAAGCCTGAGACATTGCCAAGCACTGCGCATGTCGCCAAGCATAGCCTTGTGCGACTCAACTGTGCAGAATACCATGCTGCGTCAGACATTGTGTTTTTGGAGGCTCAATTAACAGACAGGATAGTTTTGAAATGCAAGTGAGGCTTAACTGCGCCAAAGTTGTGACTCCGCCACAACCATCGACCGCCCGCTTGCTCACACTTTTGGGCACCCTCAACCGGAACTATTTACTTTGACACCCAATGCAGGGTAACACGGCCCTGATGGCACGACCCTGGAACACCTAGGGAACCCCACTCCCCAATCACCACCTGTCTAAATTACCGGCAAAATATAGGAGTATATATCGAGTACGGCGAGGTCATCCAAATCCTTCCATAGATCATTGCCGCATCCATTTTCCTCCATGCATGTCCTATTTCCGATGCGCATGCCTAGCAAATACTGCTGCTCTCCAGGGCTTTTTCCGTAATATAATACCATATTGCCTGTGCATATTCTACCATTATCTCGGCAGTCCATTTGATTCTCCCCCCGTATTCAACACAACAGATCACCTTGCCAGAATGGATCTATCAACCAAGACATTGCCGAAACTCTAGCTGAAAAAACGAAAAAATGAGCCTATGACTAGAGCATGCCCAGCAGCATCCAGTAACCTCCAACAGTTCCGCTATTAAGTCTTCGCGATTCAGTAAACTACCTCTACATTCTTGGCTTCTTTTTCCTCATTCATTTCGCATTAGTCTTATTCATGTCCCGTACTCTGGTGATGCGGCACTGGTAACTCGGCGGTCGAAAAAGATGTGTGAATGTTTTTTCAACCACTTCCTCGGATGCCTGTATTATATAAGATATGCTGGACGCTCATGGAGCCTGCTCAGGCTTCTGGGAGGTCCTTAAGCACTTCTATCAGATGTATTCACTTTAGGCGCTAGCCTGGGTTCTAAATTGTTGTTATTTTGTATTGTTCATATTTTCGTGCCCCCCCCCCTTACGCCAACCTATAGTTACCGAGAGTACTACTATGGATACTAGTAGGTGACATCTCTAGATGGATAGACGGAGGTAAACCTTTTGTTCCTAAACATAGACAAACACTAATTCTTTTTTATTTTTTCGTCGGAGGCCTTCTGTTATTTTTCAGAGAAATTACCGGCTCGACTTGGACACGACAGAAATCGGATGTCATTCAACCAAAGGCTCAACGCTAACCGACAAGCAAAAAGTGACGGATAAAAAGATAAAGAAAACACATAAGCGCAAATCCCACTAACATTGAAAATCGAGCCTCCCAGAAACATCTTGCTTCAACCGCGAAAGAAATTTCAATCATATCAATCCAAAAGCAAGCAACACGGATGATATTCCATGATCACGGCATCCTCAGCTAACTACCACGGGATTGACGAGGCAACCTGATCCCATGTTTATTAAATACGTGAGCAGGAAGGTTATCCTTTCTCTTGATCCCTTTATCTCCAACCTTCTCGCACCCCGGAATTGGACAATCCACGCGTATATTGAGATGCTTCACTTCGCGATGGCGGTCCAACCCTTGCTTAGTCGGAAACGAGGATTGCCAGGTGCAGCCTGGCTCACCGCAGAGGTAACTCTTCCTCTCAGTGTGTGTTTGTGGGCCGCTATAAAATTATTAAAGTGGAACGTAAGATAAAGGTATGGAAGGGTATGAGTTTAGGAAAAGTAACGAACCCGCTAATGACATGATCATTCAAGTACTGCAGGGAAGGGTTTCGGTCGGAGTGGCCGGAAGTGTCGGCAGCCAAGGGGTGAATGGTAGAGTGGTTATCGCCGTTAACGCAAACGACCGTTCTGCAAGGAGGAAGGATAGGAAGGTCTAGCGGACCAGTGACAGAGTAAAACCCATTACCGGTTCGGTAGAGTGGCTGATCGCCAAGTCCTGCAGGTAGCAGTTGTGGCTTTCCGAACTTGTCGAATGAGACCAACTCGAACGTAGATAAACTGGGAAAAACAGGTGATTTTCCACCATATTAGCAGGTGGCGAAAAAAAAAAACCTACACGTGATCCATAGAGAATCTAGCACGTGTTGCATTTACGTAAGCTCTCCCTGGAGTGCAAAAATACAGCGAGCAATTAGCAGAACCTTCACAAAGGGGGGGAGGGGGAGAGTGCTGCTTTTGAGTTCCCCTCGAGAGGAATTGCACTTTCCTCCAATTCGCTAACACAACGAACATCCGACCGAGAAGCCTGAGACTTTCCACATGCAGAGCCTCCCGGCGGCGAACCATATTCGAGCACGCTGTGTAGCCCAGCGAAGCCTGAGACAACACAGGGTACTCGAGTAGGCGAGAGCCTTGTATGACAGGTGATAGGTTATGAGATACTTAGATGATTAGCCAGGTAGCGCCCCTTCTGGAATCTACCATCCCACGGTAATTATTCTAATATCAGTAGGCGAGAATCAAATTTTATCCAGCTCCATCTTTTATCGAGGCTCAATCGCGGCATAAGAAAGTGCGTCTACAATTCAATAACAGATAGCCAGCTTGGTACGGTAAATCATTGGATAGGCACTTCCCAGTGACCCCCGATGTGCAGCAAAGTGGTTAATATCGTGGTCTCACGGAAGAGCTAAGCCTGTCCCCCAAATT
The DNA here is from genome assembly GCA_014065205.1 of Tuber brumale. NCBI lineage: Eukaryota > Fungi > Ascomycota > Pezizomycetes > Pezizales > Tuberaceae > Tuber > Tuber brumale. The sequence continues at coordinate 124,753 of JACCEG010000207.1, forward strand.
CTGGGTATGATAGCCGTGCACGATAAGCTGTGGTATGAAATGGTTCTCCGAAGTCTGCCCCCCTTGCCTGGGCGCTTTGACCATAGCCCTGCCTTGCCCAGTCTTACACATTAGCAGCAGCTGCAACGTCACCGGGGAATGTGATTTTTTTCCTCCACCATCCACCCAGCCGCCGCCCCAGGGTACGCAGGTAAAGTATTATGTATGGCGCTTGGTTGGATCGACATAGAGAATCGAGTCGAAGGACCAAGGCTTGATAGGCTACTTAGCCTGTTAGCCTAAATGTGTTCAAAGAATTCGGATATATTACATTGCGGGGTGTCTTTGATTCCTCTAAATCGATTTAGGCGCAACGATGTATTTTCGGGCAGTTTGATGATATGTCAGTAAGTTAGAGCAGGGTCACGGGATCTGCTAATAATAGGCTACGAATCGCAGCCCCATCTACGAGTACCCTGCGGTCCCACCAAGGTTTATCGCATACCCAGCAAAAATTGCGCGACCCATGTCTGCATATCTTAGCATCTCTGATGGACAAATGCGCAGAGCCTCTTGGTAGCTAACTAACCGGCAATTGGTGGATCCAAAATGCTCACTAATTGCCCGACAGACCCAAATTGTCCTTGGCAACTCCAAGAAGTCCCACCAAAGCTAGCCAACTGACTACTCATGCGACAGCTAGAATTTTCATTGTGCATATAGTGTGATTTACTCGGGTATGGTAAGGCCAACCCAATCTTGTCGCTTGCCCGTCGAGTGCGATTAGGGGTATTGGCACGTACTTTCTTAGGGTGGTGCTATACCATAGGTTGTCGGAGGCCATGCGAGGATGCCTGCTCATCAAAAGGAGCTCCTAACGCATCCTGCTAAAACGTCCTAGCTAGTGAGCCTATCCATACAACATTGCACCCAAAACTCGACCTCCAAGCCTTCCCCGGACAGCTCGGACGGTAATGCGAACCGACTCTTGTTTTTCTGATATCTCATATCTTGCTCTTTGCCTCTCTACTTCCCTGCATGTATCTATCATACAAATGCCACGCTACCTGCCCCAAGGACCTCCCCTCAGCGTCCCAGTACAAATCGGCAGAAAGAAAGACAAAGCAGGATTGCACTCGCCGTATGATACCGGTGGTACCATCCAATATAGATTTTTTTGTGAGGTTTCTCATTGAGAATCTTGCTTCAAGGGGTACGGTATTATCCACGCTACCAGAGTATCAATTTCGCAGAGTAAATTGGGTATGCGCCAAAGTGGCCTACTCATCCAAAGAAGATATAGTGCTAGACAGATATAGAGAGAGCAGTATTTTATGGTAGAAGAAATATTCGCCGTATGGCACCTATTTGCACGGCTCTTCAGAGGCGCTCACGGTGCGCCACTTCTTCAACAGACTACTCAAGCGGCCGGATTGAAGTCAGAAGGCACTACCGCGCCGTTCGCTTAGCCATCTTCTGACTTCGATTCGGCCACTTGAGTATAAAATACCGAGAGAGCCGGAGAAATTATCATGCATTTGTATTCACTATCACTCACCCTTTGACACTGTTCTTAACCTTCTGGCCCACTACCACAAAGGCACGCTCTCATAGGGGAACGGGTTCCCCTGAGAGCAGAAAAGTCCTTGGATAGGAATTTAATGTGATTGAGCATGTTCTGTTGATCGTGGACATATCTATGACAGCAACTATTCCCCCCCACGCCCTAAGTCCCTCATTTGACGGCCTCAAGCCACAAAAAAATTAATAATAGCCGATGACAATCTATGCCTAAAAATGGCCCTGCGCTTCGGTGCCATAGCAAACAAATCATCCCCAACAATAACGTTACTCCGGGCTCACCCCCCATCCCTATTCCACTAGATGATCTCCTCACCCCGCGCCGTAGCCCTCTATCAACCCTGTATTTAGCCACCTGTATTCTTCCTATCATAGAACCTCAGACCCCGACCCATCCGGTTTCCTGCAACCTCCAAGGCGGACCTCACCTACGGCGACACGTGATTCTAACTAGAGCAATCAATGCGAAAGGTTACACATGCAAGGGGCATAGAAATTCTGTTTTCTCAAAGTCTGGCTTATTTATAGTGGATGAAGTGGGGGGTCAATGGTAATGGGGAGAATGGTAGTGTGTGGGGATGTGGATGTGGAGGAAGGGACGGAGCGAGAGAGGAAGGCAAGAGATTACATATATGTAGTCTACCAATAACAGCGTGGGTTTTTCTGAAATCTTACCGAGATTTCGTAGGCATCAAGCCTTCGCAACCCCCTATGCAGGCGCCTAGTCATGGGGCTAATGCTATGGGTATATCCATAAAGTACAGTGCAAACATCTCAAAATTAAGAAACCGGGGTAAACTATTTGTTCTTACGCACAGAAAAATAACGATCTTTCTTAAAAACTCCAGAGAAATTCCTAACAATAGTAGCCCAACTTTTGCCCCACCTAACTTTAGCACAAAAGAAACCAAATATCAATCTAATGTTCTAAGCTAACCGATAATCAAAGCAGGCAGACAGAGAGACAAAGGTAAGAGAAACATGTAAGCAGACATCCCATCAACAACACTAGAGATTCACCTTCCCAGAAACATCCAGTTCTCACCACCGATGCAATTTCAATAGCACCAAAACCTGTAAACCGATCAACACGAGTGATATACCATGATCAAAGAAAAATTACCTAATTACCGTGGGATTGACGGGGCAATTTGATCCCATGTTTTTTCAATACATGTGCGGGAAGGTTATCCTTTCTTCTGATCCCCTTATCCCCGACCTTCTCGCACCCCGGAATTGGGCAGTCGACTCGTTTATTGAGGTGCTTGACCTCACGGTGGCGGTGCAACCCTTGCTTAGTCGGAAATGGGGATTTCCAAGCGCAACCGGTCTCGTTACAGAAGTGACCCCCCTTCTCCGTGTGTGTTGGTTGGCCGCTATGAAATTATTAGAGGGGATGTATGGTAAGAGATGTGGAGGGTCAGAATGTTGAGGGAGAACAAACCTGCTAATGGCACTAGTAATCGGATGGTGAATCGCAGTGCTGTTACCACGGTTGACGGGAGCAATGGCTACACTGGGAAAAAGGACGGTAAGGTTCAGCGGACCGTTGACAGAGTGAAAACCGTCGTCGTCAAGAAAGAGTGGCAGATTGCCAAGTCCTGGTGGTAGCGGTCGTGGCTTTCCGGACTCGTCAAATGAGACCAACCTGAACTCATACGGTGCTAACAGAGTACCGGTGGTGTGGTGGGTGTCTTGTGTCGCACGCGCTTTCATCGCAGGTCCCGGGGGCTTGTGCCCAGAAGTGGCTGACGCCTTATCTGGCCCGCGTGACTCCGGTCTCCGGTGCGCGGAAACCTCCGTTGCTCCTCCCCCCCGCTCCGTTGCCATGTCGCCCAGAGGGAAACCTACGGAGCTGTTGTGCAACTTCCAAGTTTTGTATGATATGTTACACTAGTGGCTCACACAACACCGACTACTAGTGTAACATACAAGTACCTAGGGGTAAGGACCAGAACACAGGGATCAAGTTTTTGTATGGTGGATTATCTGTGCGTGTCTGAGCGCCCATACAAAATTCTGACTCTAATACTCTGGTACTTCCCCCTAGATGTATAAGTACAAAACTTAATCGGGTACTGGTACTGTACAACCGTAATGATAGCTGGCATTGCGGTTTTTCTCAATGCGTCCATACGGCAATTTGGTGAGGGAATCCTTTAACCGGAACCCTTCTCACATGAACAAATGACCAACTTCGAACTCCTAACTCTCCCCAACAACAACGGCCATTTTAGTTTTCTCTGGATATTCCAATAGACAACAAGCTCTGTATTCAGACTACAGAAATAAATTTTTAAAATATCAACTTTTTTGTGAGCAACGGGGGTTTAAAGTTCTGTCTACTTGGATCTAAATGTTGCACTCGGTTAATAGCTGTTTAAGCTCCTAAACGACGAGTTGGCTCTTCAACACAGAAATAATTGACGGTTTGCTGGAATGTAACGCTAATTAACATGTATTACCGAGCAAAGTGACTTTCATCAGCGATTACGTTTAAGGCTTCCCTCACGGTCGAAACTCGAATGTGGGAATTGGCCCCCCCGCGCTCAGAAGCCCGAGACAAATCGCATATGGAGCCTCCCGGCGCCAAACCATACCCGCGCAGCAATTTGTCCTAGCAAAGCCTGAGACAATATTTGGTGGAGCAGAGCCTTGTGTAACTGGACTATACTCGAGTAGCACCAGAGGGCAGTGCCATGGATGATAAACTATGAGGTAAAAGATATGCATGCTCCCATTCGAGTTATATTCTAATCGATAAGTACGGTATGATATTAGTTTTTATCTCACCCTATGTTTTATGAAGGCATTAGCTCTGAATAATAGAGTGTCTAATCTAATCGTAAGCGGCCTGGTTGGTATATGGTAAATCTTGTAGATATACCTGAGCACAGTTCCTAGCAAACAGGCGTTTCGGCCTGTAGTAAAGCCGCCACTGCTTTCTTATGGTAGGAGCTGAGCCGCACGCTAGATTGCAGGTGGCCACGCAAAGTTCGATGTTGTGTAGGATAGCTCTGCGAAGTCTTTCTCACCTTTTTCCCCTTTTAATTGTATTATAGTTGTTTCCGTTTGAGTCGGTGACTTGGTCACAGACTTGGGATACCCTCATTCGAGTGAGTGAAGAAAAAAGTGGGATAACGACATTCCCCACCAAAAAACTGGGGTATTCGGAATAATCACCAACCCTCCAAAAATATTTAAAATTCAAGACGTTGCATAGATAGCTTCAATTACCTCTGGGAATCACCTGCATAGATTTTAGAAAGCTTTTGTCAAATGGGTCCCCTTTGATAACTGCTGCATTTGAAATTACCATTCTTGATAGGGTTTTTTTTTTGGTTTGGAAACTAGAAAATTTTGAGTCTCAGCCCTTCTCATAATAATTGGTGGGGAAGGAATGATATCTATATTGCTGAAAGGTGGAGAGGTGGATTGGAGAAGCGATAGGACTAGTCTGTGAAATTATTTTCACCACAATGCCAAAATCCAGGTTGATATTAATGTGCGAAAACTCCCCCATCTTGGTGTGAAACCAGTATTTCCCGGCGACTTTCTTCACCCCGGTGCCCGGTCGCACTGGTTCCTGGTGCCCCGCCGTCTCCGACCGATCTGATCTTCTTCCCTGCCACCCGCCTAGTTACCATACTATCCAAGGGTGAAAGGATGAAAGATTACATATGGCGCTCGGCTAGGTTAATAGAGGGGCAAATTGAAGCCGTGAGGATAAAGATGTTACTTAGCTCATTTAACCTAGGTGTGTTCTAAGAATTCAGATGTATTGTGTGCAGGGGTCTTTGCCGATTGCTTGTGTCCACCGAGTATTTATAAAGCCAATTAACCCACCTCTCTTTACTAATCGATTCCACTAAATGAATTCAGGCCCGGCAATGCATTTTCGGGTAGTTTGAGTGTGTCTATGGAACCGAGTGAAAAAAGTCGGTTAAGAAGGTGTTACGGACCACACTCCCTTCGCCCGGGATAGGACCCAAGAGCGCCCGCCGAGGCAAACGCAACAAAAATTGCGCGAGGCATGGCTACTTATCTCGACGGGGATGCGGGACATACGCAGGTTGTCTTCGCAGCTGACCGGCCACTGGCAGACACCGGTATACCGGTATCATACAATGCCCGCCCGTTGCCCGACGGCCTAAAATTGCTGTTGTCAGCTTGCAAGAAGTGCTTCTGCACTCCGCCAATGGGCTACCCCCAAACTGTGGTTATCATTGTTGGGGTGAATTTCTTCTATTCTTGTCTGATTTGGTAGTTTATGGTGAGGACAACTTAAGCTCATACCGTACATTCGAATATGATTGGGTTTTTTTACACGTAAGTTACCTCCGCAGGGTGGTGCTACAAGCATATTCAAATGGTGGATGCCGACATGATACGGTACGGTACAGTACAGCCAGGAAAGATGTAAGTTAGGACCGGGGCGGCAGTGAGTGGCTGCCCGGGTGGCATTTCGTGGTTTCGGACACTCCTGTCTATTGAGAAAACCGGACGAACAGGTGGGGTGATCTCGAAGTTTAAATTTTATGAATATTGTTGTCTTCTGCTCCGGAACAAGTTTTTGGGTTTTATCTGCTGCATCAACGGATGACAACTCTGGGCGCATCCAAGACTCAAGCGCATAATTACCGGGGTATTAGCTGTATCCCTAACAATACTTGGTGGAGAAGTATCTATTGAGAGAAGTATCATAGGATATGGGGAGCCTAATTTATGTGGTCTTACAACTAGAATGCATATTCCTGGTAATGGATGGAAAAAATGATGCGCCACCATGAGAGGCGCAGTTTATTCAAGTACTGTGAGGCGGCAGGGGACTATAGGGGATGGAAGCTAATTGTCAGAGTCAATCAAAGGCCTAAGACTAACCGATAAACAAGAAAAAATGACGGGTAAAAAGGAAAAATCATGGAATCACATACCACTAAAAGTGGACTTAGACAATCTCGTGAGCATGCCGCTCAATATCAACGGTGGGTAAAGGTGGAAGACCGATTGGGCAGCGATAGATTGTAGATAAGAGGATTCACTTGGAACTTAGGTAGTGTGTGAATGGATGTGGGAGGTATGGGAAACAACTTCACTCTCTTAGTTCCCTAAGCAAAACTAAAGGGAAAAACAGATGTATAAATAAAACATAGTAGAAGCATCCTGATTCCTCCAGAGATCACCACAACTCTCTCTATGTCTCTGCACACGTCCCAATTCCCCCGCATACTCCTGTGATAACAAAGGAAAGACATGTCTGGAGAATCACCTCCATAAATCCTTGAACCTCCAACATTCTGACCATCTACCCGATTTGAGCCACATGAAAAAAAACCTAAATCCAACAAAACACAAATTATATCCTAAGATACTCTGGCCGAATCGCGGGGGGATTGGCGGGGCAACTGGGCCCCATGCTTATTCAATAAATGAGCGGGAAGGTTATCCTTTCTCTTGATGCCTTTATCCCCCACCCTCTTGCACCCCGGAATTGGACAATCCACACGTATATTGAGATGCTTCACTTCGCGGTGACGGTCCAACCCTTGCTTAGTCGGAAATGACCAGGTACAGCCTGGCTCGCCGCAGAGGTAACTCCTCCTCTCGGTGTGTGTTTGTGAGCCGCTATAAAATTATTAAAGTGGAACGTAGGGTAAGGGTATGTAAGGGTATGAGTTTGGGACAAGTAACGAACCTGCTAGTGACATGATCATCCAGGTACTGCTGACGACTTGAGGAAGGGAGGGAAGAGTTTCTATCGGAGTGGCCGGAAGTGTCGGCAGCCAAGGGGTGAATCGTAGAGTGGTCATCATAGTTAACGCAAACGACCGTTCTGCGAGGTGGAATGGCGCGAAGGTCTAGTGGACCGGTGACAGAGTAAAACCCATTATCGGCCCGGTAGAGTGGCAGATCGCCAAGTCCTGCAGGTAGCGGTTGTGGCTTTCCAAACTTGTCGAATGAGACCAGTTCGAAGAGAGATAACCTATAGGGTGCGATACCCAGGAGTCGTTTCGGTCCACGGGGTTAGCAAACCGGAAGAAGAAAAAAACCTACACGTGATCCATTATGAATCAAGGGTGTGCTGTAGTTATGTAACCGTGCCAAGGTTCCTGCAAATGTGAAACTGCGGACAGTTGCAAATTTTGCAGCACGTCTACGACGTGCCCAACAGCTCAACGTCAGATTCGGCTCAACGTCAGATTTTATCAACCTTTCCACTTTAAATTACATTTTCTCAACCACGCCTGCCTCTGATTCTGTGAGATGACCTCCGGTGTTTTACAAATCGCTTCATCTCTTGGAATACAGGTTTCCATCTTTTTTTACGGTCACGAATTGCCTCTTTTTTTACTCGTTCTAGTTCCCGCTCTGCCTGCTCCACCTTTTTCTGGACCCCTTCTTCTACTTTTTTGCGCGCAATTGCTCTTGCCTGATGAGCATAAAGGACCCCTCCTCGTTGGACTGACCTTCGGCTACGATCTTGACGAATTGAGCGTGCATTTTCAGCTGCCCGTGTATTTTCGAGGTCTTTGTAGGCTCGAGCTCCTGCATGTGATTGAGCAAGACTACCTTTTATAAATTTCTGTAAACTTATCTTAAAGGTAGGAGACTGTGGATGTTGATTTTGAAGATGTTGAGCATGCTGCTCAAGAGATCTAATTGTCTCCGGTGTAGAAGGAGCCATGGCAGATATCGGGGGAGGGGTAACTGGTGGGTTATCGGTAGGAATATTATACTCTTGAAGACGAGAGAGTACAATATCTGGGTTATATGGAATAAGTCCAGTTTTCCGAAATGAAGAAACAATTGTAGACTCCTTAAATGCTTGCTCATGGATAGAGGTAATTGCTGACAGAAATTCAAGCTTGTTGAAGTCTGAACAGCCTGTTCGTGTAGCCTGATCGATAGCCTCAGCATGAAAGTGCTTTAGGGGCTGGAAGACAACGACGTCTAAGGGTTGAATCAAGTGAGTCGTATGAGGGGGTAGGCAGAATGGGATGATCTTTTGTTCATCGCAGTATGCAATGAATTCGCTCGTGCAGTGAGATCCGTGACCATCTAGAAGAAGTAGCCGAAAAGCTCCAGTCCTTCGAGATGCTGAAAACCGGTCGAAATGGTGAAGCCACTCCAGAGCCAGCACATCATTTGAGTAGCCAGTTTCAGAAACTGCTATCAAGACATCATCCTCCAAATCAGTCTTTGTCGTCCAATCTTCCATATGTAGAGTTCCAGGTAGGATTAACATAGGTGGAAGAACATAACCATCACCGCTGATAGTTTTACAAGAGGTAACCAATTCACGATTTGTTGAGCTCCCGAGATATGACTGACGGTCAGGATCAAGTGTTACGATCCACTGATCTTTGCCAACACCAATACGAAAGCCGGTTTCGTCAAAATTGTATTGATCTCCGGTTTGTATTCCCTTCTCTTCACAGATTTGCTGGTACCGTTCAAACCAGTCGAGTATATTGTCTGGATTATGGGCATTCTTGCGATCTTCGTCTAATGTCTTCTGTTTCCGGATATGGAACTGAGGATGCCTTTCCAAAAAACGTTTACTCCACGAGGCGCTTACTGTGTATTCGGGATCAGATGGGTTGTCACTCCTGTGATTTCTTCTGAGTATATCGTTGGCGCATCCGGTGATCATAGGAAGTCGGGCAGAGGTTCCAATTGTATCTAATCTTTTTAAATACATACAAACAGCCAGTTCTTCAGCTTCCGTAAGCTTTCTGTTTGCTACCGGACGCTGTACTCGTGTTTGGCGTCCTCTCCATCGCCACCGCAGCCGGCTCTCAGGAACGTGAAATTCACGTGCGACAGCAGCAACATTTGGCTTTTCGCATTTGGCTAACTTGTTGCAAGCATCTTTGATACGGGCTTCTATGTCGGTATAGTTTTCAGACATCTTAGGAGGTTCTTTGTAGTGGAGATTGNGCTGATAGTTTCACAAGAGGTAACCAATTCACGATTTGTTGAGCTCCCGAGATATGACTGACGGTCAGGATCAAGTGTTACGATCCACTGATCTTTGCCAACACCAATACGAAAGCCGGTTTCGTCAAAATTGTATTGATCTCCAGTTTGTATTCCCTTCTCTTCACAGATTTGCAGGTACCGTTCAAACCAGTCGAGTATATTGTCTGGATTATGGGCATTCTTGCAATCTTCGTCTAATGTCTTCTGTTTCCGGATATGGAACTGAGGATGCCTTTCCAAAAAACGTTTACTCCACGAGGCGCTTACTGTGTATTCGGGATCAGATGGGTTGTCACTCCTGTGATTTCTTCTGAGTATATCGTTGGCGCATCAGGTGATCATAGGAAGTCGGGCAGAGGTTCCAATTGTATCTAATCTTTTTAAATACATACAAACAGCCAGTTCTTCAGCTTCCGTAAGCTTTCTGTTTGCTACCGGACGCTGTACTCGTGTTTGGCGTCCTCTCCATCGCCACCGCAGCCGGCTCTCAGGAACGTGAAATTCACGTGCGACAGCAGCAACATTTGGCTTTTCGCATTTGGCTAACTTGTAGCAAGCATCTTTGATACGGGCTTCTATGTCGGTATAGTTTTCAGACATCTTAGGAGGTTCTTTGTAGTGGAGATTGAGGGAAGAATTGAGTAGTTTGTGAAATCTGACATTGAGCCGAATCTGACGTTGAGCTGTTGGGCACGTCGTAGACGTGCTGCAAAATTTGCAACTGTCCGCAGTTTCACATTTGCAGGAACCTTGGCACGGTTAATCCGTCCCAAGAGTGTAAAAATGGAGCGAGCAGTTGGCAAAACTCCCACAAGGGCAAGAGGGGGAAAAGGGTCATATTTGACGAGCGAAATTGCACTTTTTTTCAGCTAGCTAATAGTGAATATCTTCCGAGAAGCCTGAGACTTGTCGTATGCAGAGTCTGCAGATGGCCAACGGTATTCGAGCACGTTACTTGTACGGTACGCATCCTTGCATAGCCTGAGACATTTCAAGATAGAGATAGTGGAAAGGCTCGTTCAACTCAGTTCTAGTACCGGTATTTCAAGTAGAAGGCCGCACAGGGGGTGATAGGTTAATGAGATACTTGGGCAATAGGCCATGCAGTGCTCCTGCTGGCATCTGCCATCCCGTAGAAGGGATAAGCCCGTCCGATAAATTCTAGGTATGATATTATGGTCGTGCACGACGAGGCGTCGTATTGAATCCACCTCCGGAGTCTATTCTATTTTCCCTTTTTAATTGTGCTCGACTAGTTATTTTTGTTTACATCAATACTCTGACCACAGCGCCATGCCTAGTCCCACGTTCGCAGCCGCTGCAATGTCTCTCCACGATCCGCCTAGCCACCATCCTAGGGTACCCAAATAAGAGATTATATATGGTGCCTGGTCGGATCAGCATACGGAAACGAACTGAGGGACTGAGAATTGGGAAACTGGTTGGTTTACCATTAGTTTGTTCTAAGAATTTGGATGTATTATTTGCCGAGGTCTTTGCCGAAAGCTTACCAAACTAATTAACATACCTCTCTTTACTAACAGGGTTCCTCCAAATACATATAAGCGCTACGATGTATTTCCCGGTGGTTTGATCGTGTGTCTGTGGAGCCGAGTCAGAGGAGTTGTCTAAGGACGTGCGGATTACACTCCCCTCTAGTCGAGTATGATACCTAACGAATGTCCACCGAGGCAAACATAGCAGAAGTTGTTCGCAAGGCACGGCTGCTTATCATGACGTGCTGAGGGGTGAATGCGTTGTGTGTCTTGGCCGCTGACCGGCTATTAGCAGATAGGCGATGGTGCGCACTTATTGCCCTACAGGCCTGAATTGTTATTGGCAGCTACCAATGGTTCTATGATACTACTCTCCGCCAATGGGCTACTCCTACTGTAATTAGCATTTATACTCGTACTCGAGTACAGCATATTTTCTTTTTCTTTTTCTAGTTGTAATTGGGATGGTAACGGTATGTGGTAAGGGCAACTTAAGATCAGCTTGTAACGTATTTCGCCGGGAAGCAGAGTAGACGGGGAAGTGAGCTAGTTAAAACGTAGTAAAAAGGTTGGAATTTAAAAAATCTCGGTTAACGCCTGGTCTGGTTTTGCGGGAATTTCTGCAGTGGATATTTGAGCTAGATTCACATACAAAGTGATTCACCTCTGCGTCTGATCCACTTCCCTGTCCCATACGTTACTCGTCGAGTACGACTGTGGTTGCCGACATGTGGCTTTCGCAGCCTGATGGTGGCGCTATACGAGTACCGGTAGGCATATCCAAATAGCTGACGCTGGTACGGTGAAGGTATTAAATTTAGGATAACCGCGTTCACCATACAAGTAGATGCTGTGCTATTAGTAACTTACCGGTACCTTGTATCTGGTCCAGGTATAGCCGATCGGTACGATTGGCACCCGCCCACGCCAAAGTCACTGGAAAAGCCGGGACCCCCGAAATAACCCTAACCCACCCCCACGCGCTAACAGCCCAGGATCAAGAATTGAGAAAGTTGACGTCCCACCACCCCCACTCCCGCCCGCTCTTACCGAAGAACACGAATAAAATGGGAATGAAAACCGGACCACAACCACCACCAATCTCCCACGCTCATCATGCTCCACCAGCGCATATCCGCGCCTTACACAAAGCGCACCAAAAATCACCCCTAACGGCGTCTACAGTTCTGGACTTTGAAAACCTCCCTCCAGGCTCCTCGTCCTCCTTTTCCGTCGTCACTGACTCGACAATCGGCGCCTCCGTCGCGTCAGCGGCATTCTCCGCATTTAGCGATGGGCACGAAGACACGGTGAACGTCGAGTCCGACATACCCGTCTACAAAGTCGCCTCGGTTCCCGGACTATGGGTAATACCCAAATTGCTCCCTCCATCGGTGCAAAAGACGCTGCTACGAAAACTACTGTTCCGCGATCTCTCCGACCCGCGGCACAAAACAAACCTACACGCGCACTACAACTTACCACCCCCGCCACCCAACATAGGCTCGTATTTTGAGTCTCCCCCAGAGACTGCCTTCCGAGCGCTTAATACCGACGGACGAGACCTATCCATTGACCGCATGCTCGATAAAAAACTCCGATGGGTGACTCTCGGTGGTCAGTACGATTGGTCGCTGAAAAGGTATCCTGTAGATCCCTCCTCCCTGCCAGAATTCCCGTGGGATATTTGCGAGCTCATGAACTCGCTTTTCGGGATCACGGCGCAGGCGGCTATAGTCAATATTTACTCGCCAGGGGATACGCTGGCGCCTCATCGGGATGTTTCCGAGGCGAGTTCTGCACCATTGGTTAGTGTTTCGTTGGGCTGCGAGGCGCTTTTCATCGCGGGGGTTGGGGAGGGAGAGGGGGTTGTGGTTAGGGTGAGGAGTGGGGATGTGATTGTTATGAGCGGGGAAGCGAGATGGGCGTGGCATTCTGTGCCCACGATTGCTGGTGGGACGTGTCCCGATTGGTTGCAGGAGTGGCCGGAGGAGAGGAGGGGCTGGATGAGGGGGAAAAGGGTCAATCTGAATGTGAGGCAGATGTGGGATTAGCTGTGAGGGGTAGGAAGTGCTTCGCGAGTGAGATTGATGTTGATTGCCCAGGCATAGAACACTATTATAGAAGCTCTAGGGGTTCAGGACGCTGAGCTCGTGGTATCATAGTCCGAATCCGCCACGGAATCGCAGCGGTTTCTGCACATTCGGTAATTGACTAATGATTTAAACTTTCTCCGCAACCAAAATCTGAATGAGATACGAAGCCGCATCACCAGCTCTTTCCGTCTAAAGACGACCTTCGCTTCATAGTCCCCAGGACCCCACGATTCCAACAAAAACTATTCATATACTCGGATAGCGAGTGCCATCTCACCAAGTTGCCCGGCTACTAGGCTGGAAAACTTGGCCCCGCACCAGCAATGGGCGCCTCGCCGAGCCTAGATTACTCTTCCAATCTACTAGTATATATTTTTGCGGCGCTATTCAAAAAATCTTAGGTTTACACATGCCCATCAAAACCCAATGCTTTTAAAACTACCTCAATTCCCCGGACTCCCTCATCAAAGGAATTTGAATTCCGGCTTATCTCCCCTTGTTCTTCCTCTCCCGGAGGAGAGTTTGGGCATTGCGATTCCTCTTGGTTCTGCACTCTGCACTCTATGTCCAGCATCAATTTCTCTCATAGGTTTCCCTTGAGACGCCAGCATTCATACGGGGAAGGTGGGATCCGGCAGGGCGTGAAACTAGAGTAAAAGCCGTCCCTGAAATAACAGCGTTCGGCAATGCCTGGACGCTACTGCCGTTGTCGGGAGGACTAGCTAGCCCACCACTTTATCCGGAGGGCGACGGACCTTGTCCAGTCGTTAGAAACGAAATACTTGTGCAAGACTCCAATTCTCGCCCGTTTCGGAACGGCACAAACACACTTTTAGAAATATACGGTCTGGCATCCCATAGCAAAATCTCACCGGCCTATCCGTGTTCTATTGCTACTAGCACAGATTCTCTTGGAATCGCTATGCATTCGCTCCCCCCAAAATATACTAAGACACCGCCTGATACTCATACCCCATTAGAAGACCGCACACCTGTGCTCTTGGAACATTCGTTTGGAGAGCGGTTAGGTGTTCCTGGCGAAGTCATTCGGGACGAATCATATGCTCGACCAACACTCCCGCGTGAAACATCCCAACGATCATACGGATTGCGCGGTCCCGGTTGAGGGGTACGTTCACTTTGGTGGTCGGGGGATCAAGCTGAGGGATAATTTGGCTTCTCACTTGCCAAAAAAGCATGTAATTTGTTCAAAATCGGGAGTCTAGCGGGAATAAAGTTTGGTAGAGGTAGAGTACGTATTGCCACTCTTGTTACTATGTACTGAACCTCGCCCTCGGGGATGGCTTGAACCTCCTTGCGCATGTTGGAAAGTAGTTCTCTTGCTCACTAAGGATATCCGGGCTTTGTAGCCTCTTCTAGTAATTTATGTGTCCAGTTTGAGAATGTGAATTGAATGCGGTAGAAGCGTTTTTTTCCCAGTGTTAGTGGTGTCGGGAAGTTCAGAGTTGGGGCTTTGTACTACAAGAAGGGGCGGAAATTAAATAGAGCTACAGTAGGAGAACGAGATGCCATTGTGTGAGAATAAATAGGTGGATTGGTACAAAATAGAAAATCCCCTTTGACACTCACACGATGTGATAGAGCACCGATACTGTACATACTCGTACTAACTTGGAAAGCTCTGTTGACACCTTTAATCTACTCGGTATCGATGATTGGATGTCAAGGAAACAAGCCAGATCATAAGGTAGACGCAAAACTGAAGGGCGTGTGTTCGCTCAGCCATTTAGAGGGCCGATAATGACAACAGCAGGGAACTTAGGCTAGCCAGTGGCGTGTCATAAGAGGATAAGTATTAAGTGACCACTTGAGAGTACAGATCCCTGTCCTAGGATTCATGTCTCAGGATCGTTTTAACACTCTGCTACTGGTTAGATTTGATAGTACAGCGGTTATGTCTCAGGCTTACGCATGTGTTCGGATAAACTACCTTTAAACAAAAGTGCAATTTATTTTCTCTGGTTCAATTCAAATACTACCGTCTTCCCCCTCGCTCTCTTCTACCAAATTTTGCGCTTCTGCTATCTAGTTTTTGCACCTTTAGCGACTCACATTAACTCACCGTTACACTGAGAAGATGTAAGTCTCGGTTTGCTTTTTTTTTTAACAGTTTAGGTTCCCGACAAGTAAGGGCAGTGCGCTCAGTTTTGGACTGGGAGTGCGTTCCCTGGCTGACTTCAGTGAATTGGGCAACCCACTCGGATCACACTCAGGACTCGGCGCTCTCCCGCTGCATCCAGAAAAGGATGGCTGGTATTCGGTTCTTGGCTCGTGGAATCCTACCACCGATAGTCCCGGGACCGCCAATGGGGTAGAACAAGTAAACCCGGAAAGCGACATCTCCGCCCCCATTGCTCCCGCGAACACTCCCAGGAACACCCGTCCTGATCTCCCGAGAATCTTCTGCCAATACCACAAGTGCTCCGGCAACAGGTTAGCAACCCCCCTTTTCCCAGCTCTGGAAGTGCGCCCGCTACATGACGCTAACATGTACCGTACCGTTCCTGCAGCGGCCCTCATACCTGCGCCCCGGGTAGATTTACCTGCGGGGCCCCGGGTTGCTCCTGGCCTGGAACATTCAAGACAAAGCAAGCATTTAACCGACACTACCTTGCAAAGCATCGCAATGACCGTGTGGATTGCCCGGTTGAGGGATGTGTTCGTGTCGGAGATCGTGGTATCAAGCGGGCGGATAATCTTCCTGCTCACTTGTTGAACAAGCACGGCATTTCTCGCGCTCGGCCACCACATGGGAATTAGGTTCATTAGTACTAGGCTTCGCGGTGTTGGGATCACTGATATCATTTGTGGTTACTGTTGTCGTCTTTTGTGTTTATCTGATATATGAAATAGTCTCTCTCTTATTATCTCCTTTGTCTTCCCTCGCCCTGATCCTATTTCCTACCTATTCCACTCCCAATTCCGCCTCCGTACCCCAGCCAATTACAATATGCATTTTCATATCTCTGTCATCTTATGTTTTGTTGCCCCCCGGAATTTCTCCGCCTTATGACAAGATCATCCCTCTGTTTTTTTTCTCCTTCCCAAAACTGCCCCCCCCCCTCCTCTACCTTCCCCCAAATCACCATGTCTGGCTCTCCCTTTCCTTGACTCTCTTTTGTTTCCCCATCTTCACTCAACTATATGTGTCTAGTATGCAATCAGGTCTCTCCTCCTAATGTCCCAACACCGCATATATACTATTGACCATTAAGTACCGATAGCCACTCTATGGGTTGTCTCAAGCTCTATCGCCCTGGGACCTATATAGTTCGTAGTATTCACGCAGAATCGAGGTGTCACTCCTATGATAGCCCTCCTTTCCCTTCCGGAACTACTCGTAAAATGGAATTAGGACACAGGGTTCGGTGGATATGTGCTGGACATGGATCCAACTAGTCTGCTTACCGGATATCCTACAACTACGGGATAGGCTAACTTATATTGGCCTACAACTTGGATAGAATGCCGCGGGTAGCAAGAGTGGTTCCGTGGTTCACCTCCAGTCAGCTATAATATATTTTATTGAATCACAACGTGCCAATCGACATTAGCTTCCTAAAAGTTAGTGAAGATCCTAGATACTCGACATATCACCCAACCAGGTAGCTACTACGGATGGTCAACGGCTGCCCCTAGCACCACTAGATCAAATAGCCGGCCAAATACTCCTATTAGCCGTGACATCAGAAGAACAACCTCTGTCCCGGCCGGGCATATCCTCCGTCATAGAGACTCAACCTGGGCGGTGAATTAGCGATACTGACCGCTAGACGGCAAAGAAAGCTCGATAGGGGGCTAGCACAGTAGAGTAGCGATTGTGGATCCGAAGCACTCCAAAAGTGCGTAGGAAAGGCTAGATATCCTACAAAGGATAAAAGGGTGACTATTTCCGTTTGTTGGTCCCTCAGTGCAGGGCTGGAGGAAGACTCGCCTTTGGGGCAGTAGCGTTTGGCAGTGCTGGAACGCTACTTCCGTTGCGGGGAAGATCGGTTACTGTAACCTACAGCTTCGTCCGGAGAATATCGTAGAAGATTTTATGCAGTCCCTGGTCACGGAATATAATGCTACCGTAGTTCAATTTCTTGGCCAATCCAGGAGCTGATCGCGCAAACAAAACCGCTTTCAGAAATCCGCCATCTTGCGCCCACTTGTAAATGTTACCGGTCAGCCGGTATTCTACTACGACTAGCACAAATTCTCCTGGAGTAGATTTGTATTCGCCACCCCCCCCTCCCCCCCAACATACTAAGATATGTGTGCTGCCTAACACTCACACGATCTATTGGTGGACGACATCTGTGCCCCGGAAAATTCATTGGTGGATCAGTCAGGTGTTCAGTGCGAAATACATTCAGAAAAAAGCTATTGCTCAATCAAAACCTCTGCGAGAAACAGCTCAATGGCGGAAAGGCTGTCCGGCCGAGACGTACAGTACATATACTTTGGCGATCGGGGATCATTGGTAATGGGAGATCGAGGGGACGGATGATTTTGGCTGTCAACTTTCTGGGAGTAACATGGGATTTATCAAACCCTGATGTCCGGGGGCTAAGGCCTAGTAGGGGTAGAGCATAGATTGCTCTGGTACTCGGGCCATCATGTACTTGGCCCTCGGGGGTCTCTTGTGTCCGCTTTTTCATGTAGGAAAAGGTTTTTTTGTTCACGGGGATATCCGGGATTTGGTAACCTCCACTTGTCACATATGTGTTAAGTTCTGGAACACAAAATAAAATCACGACGAGTGCCTTTTTTAGTATCAGTGTTACCCCAAAAAGGCTACGGTGAAAGTTGCACACTACATGAAGTGGTAAAAGTTAAATGAAACAGAGGGGACGGGGTGCCGTCTCATTGGCTCCGGCCCTTTAATCGGTTAACATTAATTGTTGGAGTCCACGGCAACGAGCCAGACGAAAAACGCCTTCGCATGAAGAACCCACAGCCTGCAACACCGTAAAGTAGAAGAAAAAATAAAGAGCATACTTCTGCTTAGATATTGTCCGGGGACAAAATTAACTAGCTCTCAACAGCAACGGCAACGCTCCCCTCCTAATCACCCCGCTCCCTCAACACTTCCTAAAGAAATTGCTCTACACCTACCAAAACCAAACCAATTTACTTGATTCTTTTTTTCAATAAACTATGCCTCCTATTCTTCACGGTCGTGCCAAACGGCCTATTCCCTCCAAGCTCCTTTCTGAGTTTACAAGGGGACAAATTCTCAGGTTACATGAGCCTCAGATGGCAAATCACCAAATTTCACACTACCTTGACATTCCTCTCAGTACTGTCAAAAGCACATTTGCAAAGAGAGATCAAGAGGGCAAGGAGAATGAAGGTAGAGGGAGACATCCTAAAACTCAATTACTACCAAGTTGCAGGATGATGCTATGGTAGAGGAAGCTCTCAAAAATCGCCATACCAACTACTCTGTGATTGCTGAGAGAGTAGCTCCCAATGTTTCTGCTAAGACAGTGAAGAGAAGACTTGCACAAAAGCATCTTGAAAAGTGGATGGCACAAGAGAGAATTCATTTGGATGAGAATCTAGCTCATAAGAAATTGGAATGGGCATTAGCCCATAGGAATTGGATAAGGCAGATGTGGAGAAGGAAGGCAATGTGGGGGGGTGAGGTAGTTGTGGAGAGGGGGGGAGGAAAGAGAAGAAAATGGGTATTTAGATACCCAAAAGAAAAGTGGAATAAGGATTGTATTGAACCTACTGCTAGGAAAGGAGAGAGAAAGATTAGCCAGATGATGACTGGTTGTTTTTATGGTCAAACTCATGGTCTTTTTTTACATGTTTTTCCTGATCCTACTTCTGCTGGGGGTGGAGTGACTGGAAAGTCAATTATTGATGTTTATGATCAATATGACTTTCCAGAGATATGGGAGGATATCAAGGAGCATGTTGAAGAGGAAGAGGTATTTTTGATCATTGACAATGCTAAGACTCACTTGCCTTTCAGGAGATGGCTCAGGAGGAATGGAATTTCTCTGATGGAAATTCCTCCTTATTCACCAGAACTCAATCCAATTAAAAATATTTGATCTCTGGTGAAAGACAAGCTTCATAAGCACTATCCTGAGCTGTTTCTCCTGAAGGGTCCTGTCAATGAGGTCAAAAATATTATAGAGGAGGCTATCACTCATTGTTGGGAACTTCTGGACCCAAAGGTTTTTGATACTTTGGCAGGATCAATGGTGGATAGGGTGGAAGCAATTATTAAGACTGATGGATGATATACTAAATATTAATTTCTACTATGTATTTACATTTTTTAATTCTCTTTTGGGTTTTCATGATAGTGGGTTGGTGGGGGAGTGTGGTTGTCATCACCGAAGATTTTCCGGCCGTTGACAGCTAGTTAATTTTGTCCCCGGACAATATTAGCTTGAACCGAGGCCCGATAATGACAACAGCTGCGAACCCAGGTCAATTGGTACTGTAGTACTAGCCGTTTTCACAAGTATCCGGATGCCTTGGCGCCAAGATGTTTTGGGAGCCTTGCGGAAAATCCATCGTGAAAAATATTGAAACTACTCATATGGTATCCATGATAGTGGGATTTAGAATATTTTCTTACCTCCCTTAACAGTAACATGTGCCTTTGTGGAAACTCTTACAATGTTGTCCTAGTAACTCAAATAGGGTGGTGTTGGGGGATATAAGGATGGTGTTCGACACGAGAAACTGTGACGTTGTTTCCCTGAGTGTCTTGGTGCCAAGGCATCCGGATACTTGTGAAAACAGCTAGTATAAGAAGGCGAGTATTGGTTGGTTGGTTGAGAGTGCAGATGCGGGTGCAGGGATCTATGTCTCAGGATCGTTTTAATGCTCTGCTATTGGTCAACTTGATGGTGCAGAGCTGATCTTTTAGGCTCATGCATATATTTGAGTACAAAAGTGCAATTAATTTCTGAGGCTCAACTCAAATACTACCTTCTCCCCCCTCCGCCTCTGCTGCTAAATATTTTGTATCTGCTACTAAGTCTTCGCACTTTAGCTGCTTGCATAGCTTACTTTTACACTGAGAACATGTAGGTTCCTTCTGGGGTGTTGGGGGATTCATGACGAATAAACACCATAACATGATCGTGAGTATCCGTGTCCGCCATGATGAATTCCATTCGTACACCCCCGGTAGTGCCTAGGCTACCGCGCTGAATAAATTCACTGCCATCGCAGGATGTGCTACCCGGGAGCCGTGAGAATCTACTTGAATAGTCTGTAGGAGGACCATTTGGCCAAGATTCCCATTGGAACGCGACGGACCTGGGAGCTAATACGGACTTGGGAAGGACCTTATAGAATCGGTAGCGGCGTGAGAGATCAGATAATGTAATTTTCACAGAAGTTGCCCGTGCGACCGTTCAGCCTTCCGTTAGCATCTCCGGTCGCATGAAACTAAAATAACATAATCTCATTCCGCCTGCTTTGGTACAATTTTCGAAGAATGATTTCACTGTAGTATCATACCTCAAGTGTTATTGATTCATGAGCTATGGCCTACACCAAGTGCCAAACCTCCATCCCGCTGAGGCGGAGGTACCCAATCTGATCCGTAGTTATTTATCAGCTGGAAGGAATCCCACCCCCCCCGATTCATCCAGCAAACAGCATCGGCCACTTGATCCGAGATGGGAGACGCAAGGAAGCGAGAGAAACACAAGTCACTGGAGGAAGCCTCTTTTGAGATCAATATTGTTCGTAGCAGCTTCCACACTTAGACCCCGGATAGTTTCCTGCTCCAATGATCTTACTAAACGGGGTGCAATGCACCGTTCTGCTCACACCTGAGCACATGGAAAAGCAAAGTCATGCACAAGTACTGAAAGAGCGATTTCGGGTCCACAGCAGGAAACGTGAAGATAGATGGTCGGTGAAGGTTCGTAAAGGTAAATGAACAAGCAGAGAAAACAAAGTAAAATTTGCTGTCAATGATTCGCTACGGCTCTCAAAATTTCAGGCTCATGCATATATCACATTGTGATATCTGTATAACCGACGTAGGAAGGAAAAGTGCAATTATCCTCGAAAAGAAACTGAAATACCTGCGGTTCCCTCCTCCCTCTCTTCTACCAAATTTTGCATCGTTCACGCTAGCTTTTGCACTTTTAGCTGATTATATAACTTGTCACCACACTAAAAAGATGTACTGGTAGGTCCTTGTTTGCATTTTTTTTTTATAACTTTTTTTCTTTAGTCCTGCCACCTCAATATCACGATGCAACGCCCTACCACGTCAGGAGGCCGCCGATGTTACATATTTACTGGTTGACTTCGACGAACTAGGCAACCCACTCGGATTACCCCCGCGACTGGGCGATCTCCCGCTGTACCCTGAGGAGGATGACTGGTATTCAGTTCTCGGTTCGTGGAACGGTGCCGCCGGTGGCATCGGGGCCGCCGGTGGGGTAGGCGAAATAAACCCGGAGAACAACATCGTCATCCCCGTTTCTGCCTTGAACCCTCCCAGGAATGCCCGTGCCGGTCTCCGGCTTATTTTCTGCCAATACCACAAGTGCTCTGGCAACAGGTTAGCAACCCTCCTTTACCTAACTCTATACATAGACTAACTACATGACGCTAACATGTACTCTACCATTCCTGCAGCGGCCCTCATACCTGCGCCCCTGGTAGATTTACCTGCGACGCCCCGGGTTGCTCCTGGCCTGGAACATTTAGCACAAAGCAAGCCTTCAACCGACACTACCTCGCGAAGCACCATGATGACCGTGTGAATTGCCCGGTTGAGGGATGTGTTCATGTCGGAGATCGTGGGATCAAGCGAGCTGATAATCTCCCTGCTCACTTGTTGAACAAGCACGGTATTTCTCGTGCTAGGCCACCATATGGGAATTAGGTTCATTAGTACCGGGCCTCTCGGCGTTGGGATCACTGATATCATTTGTGGTTGTTGTTGCCGTCTTTTGTGTTTATCTGATGTGTGGGGTGGCCTCTCTCTTATAATCTCCTTTGTCTTCTCGTGCCCTAATTCTATTTCCTACCTATTCCACTTCCAATTCCGCCTCCGTACCCCACCCAATTACAATATGCATTTTCATATTTCTGTCATCTTATATTTTGTAACCCCTGGAATCTCTCCGCCTCATCGCAAGATCATACCTATGTTTTTTTTCTCCTTCCCCAAATTGCCCCCCTCCTCTAGCCTCAAATCACCATGCCTACCCCCCCCTCTCCTTGACCCTTTTTTGTTTTCCCATACCCAACTATATGTGTCTAGTATGCAATCAAGTTTCTCCTCCTAAAATCCCCACATCCGTATAGATACTATCGATCACTCAGTCCCGATAGCCGCTGTATGGGTTGTTGCAAGTTCTATAACTCTGAGATATATACAGTTCGTAGCACTTGCGCAAAATCAAGATCTTATTCATAACCCTTCTTTTGTTTCTGGAACCACTCGTAAAATAAAATTAGGACACGGAATTGGGTGCATATGTGTTGGACATGGATCCTACTAGACTGCTTACCGGATCTCCTGCAAGTATGGCATAGGCTGGATTATATTGGCCTACAGTACAACCTGAACGTAATTCCGTGGGTAGCAATACTGGTTCCGTGGTTCACCTCCACTCAGCTATAATATATTTATTGAACCGCAACGTGCCAATCAACATTAGCATCCTACAAGTTAGTGACGATCCTAGATACTCGGCCGATCACCCAACTAGGCAGCTATAGATACTACTGTTGATTGAGGGCTGCCCCTAGCAACACCACATCAAATATCCGGCCAACTACTTTTAGCGGCAGCGACGCCAGAAGAACAACCTCTGTCCTGACCGGGCTTATCCTCCGTCATAGAGACTTAACCTCGGAAGTGAATCAGTGAAACTGACCGAGAGATGACAAAGAATGCGTGATGGGGGAATAACTTGATAAAACATGAAGATAAGGATCCGGGGTACTCTGGGGGTACGCGGGAAAGGATGGACATCCCGTGAAGAAGAAATATGCGACTGTTTTCCTTTGCTTATTCCACACAGTGCGAAACTAGCGGAAAACTCGTCCACGAAATTGTAGCGTTCGACGATGCCAGAACACGGCTTTTGTTGTCGGGGGCACGATCTTTATCTAGAGAATAGATGCTTTTATTTTAGTCCCTGGCCACGGAATATAATACTAGCACCAGACCCCCTGTCTCCCCCGATCCGAAACTAGATCGCACAAAGCCACTCTCAGGAATTCCCTACCTGTCTCCCACTTGTAAAGTGTTTCCGGTCGCCTGTATCCTACTGTGACCAATACAATTCTCCGGGCATTTCTCCCTACACCCGAAGATATTAATACCTCCTGATAGCCCCACGGCTAGTCTTACGTAATTTTGGTAAATTGAAATAAATTACTATAATTTACAGAATTATAATTTACTATTTACATATCATGTGTGTGTACGTGTACAATGTCACTGTTGAAGAATGATGTGGGAATTTTGGAGGATTGACCATTATATTCACCAGATCTCAATCCCATTGAACATGTCTGGGTACACCTCAAGAAGTTTTGCTGTGGCATTTTGCTCACTTGGCTGGAGATACTATATCAGCAGAAGAAGTGGAACCATTGATCCAGGAATTCCTTATTCACTGTTGGGAGTTGATACCTCACTCTTCATTTGAAAAATTTGTACAGATATTCCTGGGAGTTTTATTTATGAAGTTATTAAGGCAAAATGGTAGTATACTAAATATCAAATTGATATTTTGTATTTGTCCCTTTCATTCTATCTACTCTGCGAAGAAGATTCTACGGCTCTAAACATTTCTGGTGTTACATGGGGGGTTGATGTTGACAAATGACGAGCGTGCCAGCGCCTTTGTCTAGCGTAAGTTAGTAGTGGCTACTCTTGACTGTATCTATTCAGTCTCTCGCATCCCGGGGTGCTCGGGTATCACCCTAACGTACATTCCGGAAACGTATCAACTGACTTATTGCTCCAGTGCCTGAAGCCAGACAGAGGGGGGTTCAGATACACCCGTTTCGTACTCTGCTCTAGTTAAGTACGCAATTTGTGGAGAATACTAGGCTCACAAGAGGTGAGTGTGGTGTTTCTCCCTGAACCTTGCCCGTGGTGGTAAAATGACGAGCACGTGGTTTCGGTTCCACAAATTCATGGTTGATTGATTGGGCTGCCATTAGGTGCTACATGGCTGAGCGACTAACCCCGCTTTTCCCAAACTCACCCGAACATTGTCCATCGATCCAAAGCTCTTTATATATTCCCTACAGAATTTCAAGCATCGAAAAGCGAAAAAAATGTCGCGAGATTTTACCGAAAATACTAATTCTTTCAATAATGTCTCTAATAACTTTATCTTCACTACTTCCGATGATGAGTCTAGGATCCTAGCCTGGCTCTCTCCCTTAGAGCCCCAGTTGCGACACCGGGACATTCGCAACCAGCGAGTGGATAGTGTGGGAGGCTGGCTTCCGGAAACCACAGAGTTCAGGAACTGGTATGATGATAGTGAGGAAGATGAATCCGGTCACGCGGTCTTATTCTACTATGGTGATCCGGGGGTCGGCAAGAGCTACATCAGGTATCGGAAAACACCGGCGAGGAGCACAAAGACCATTATTTCTGACAAGCTGCGATGGTAGTTCTATAGTGGTAGACCATTTATGCGACCAGGCCATAGAACAAGAAATGGCAGTAGCTTGTTTTTACTATGACTTTGCCTCCCGGGAGGAGCAGTCGCCGACAAATATGCTCGGCTCTTTGCTCAAACAGCTTCTTAGTGGATTAGAGTCAATTCCGTGTGAAATCAGTCGCAAATTTCGGGGCGAGAGGAAGGTGATTGGTGGCAGAGAACTACAACTTCCTGATATTGTGAATATGTTCCAATCTGTCTCCTCTTTACAACGCATATTCATATGTGTTGATGCTTTCGACGAAAGTGTTCCGAGGCATCAACTCGAAGTTCTTGGTGCATTGGGGCAAATTATACAGAGGTCTCCGGACACGCGAGTATTCATGACCGGCAGGTCACACATCCGGGGAATGGTCGAGAGGGAGCTCGGTGGGAGAGTAACGAGTGTATCAATAAAGCCTAGGGATGGCGATATGGTTACATATCTGCAGGCGAGGCTGCGGAAGGATACAACTCCTCAGGTGATGGATAGTGGGTTGGAGAATGATATTATGAAGAGCATTCCAGAAATGATCGCAGAATCGTACGTAGTGGTGGGGATCCACTTACATCATATATACTGATAGGTGCAAATCTAGATTCCTACTGGCTTCGCTCAAGATCGAGGCAGTCCTGAGGGAAACGACAATCCACCGAAGGCGAAAGGCGCTCCATGCGAAAGGAGATGGGCTGGGGTTGGGGGAGGCATACGGGGCAACACTGGAACGGATAAGAGCCCAGGACAGGGAGAAAGAAGAACTTGCAATGACCGCCTTGATGTGGATATCTCATTCCGAACGGCCATTACAGACAGATGAGCTATGCCATGCGCTGGCGGTAGAGATTGGATCAACAGATTTCGATTGTGACAATGTCCCAGCACTAGAGACATTCCTCGCCTGCTGTTATGGACTGGTCGCCGTGGATAAGGAAGCCTCGACCGTCCGGTTGATCCATCACACACTGCGAGAGTACCTTTCTACTCATCACAACATCTTCCCACGAGCGCACCCGGCAATGGCGGAAACTTGCCTGACCTATCTGAATTCACACCTGGTCAAGGCCCTTTCGGCCATGCCCCAACCCGACCTCACAAGCATGCCCTTCCTCAAATATTGTTCGAGATATTGGGGCACCCACGCAAAGAGAGAGCTTTCAGGTCAAGTGATGCTGCTTGCAATGCAACTCCTGGACCAGTACGAGAATCACGTGGCCGCTACATCACTGTTTGAGCAAATATTGGAACCCTACGATTCTCCTAAAGTCACTACTTATTCACGGTCCAGTGCACTACACTGCGCATCTTTCTTTGGGATTGTTGAAGCTATGACTACTTTGTTGGGAATGAGTGACTGTGATACCAACCAAAGAGATTCTGCTGGTATGACGGCACTCACATGGGCCGTTAGGGGTGGACATGAGGATGCGGTGGAGCTGTTACTAGGACAGGAAACCGTCGACCCTAACAAGCCCGACCACGGCGGCAATTCACCACTCTCGTGGGCTGCGATTAACGGGCACGATTCATTGGTTAAGTCACTGTTGAACCGTGAAGGCGTAGCCCCCGACACGCCAGACGACAAGGGCAGGACACCACTTGCATGGGCTGCAAGTAATGGGCACGAGTCAGTGGTCGAACAGCTCTTGGACCGGAAAGACGTCCACCCCGACAAGCTAGACAGTGATGGCAAGACACCACTCGTATGGGCTGCAAGTAATGGGCACGAATTAGTAGTGAAGCAGCTTTTGGACCAGAAAGACGTCCACCCCGACAAGCCAGACAATGAGGGCAAGACACCCACCTCCTGGGCTGCGGCTAAAGGGCACGAGTCAGTGGTTAAGCAGCTTTTGGACCGGGAAGGCGTCCACCCCGACAATCCAGACAATGAGGGCCATACACCCCTCCACTGGGCTGCGAGGAACGGGCACGAGTTAGTGGCTAAGCAGCTTTTGGACCGGGAAGACGTCCACCCCAGCAAGCTTGACAATGAGGGCAAGACACCATTCCACTGGGCGGTGAGGAACGGGCACGGGTTGGTGGCTAAGCAGCTTTTGGACCGGAGAGACGCCAACCCCAGCGGGGTTGACAATGAGGGCAAGACACCACTCGACTGGGCCGCGAGGAACAAGCACGAGTTAGTGGTTAAGCGGCTCTCGGACGGGAGAGGCGCCAACCCCAGCGGGATTGGCAATGGGGGTCATAGATCCCTAAACTCAGCCATGGCTAGGTTTACCTGCGAGGTTCCGGGTTGCTCCCGGCCCGGAACATTCAGGACAAAGCAAGCCTTCAACCGACACTACTTTGCTAAGCATTTCGATGACCGTGTGGATTGCCCGGTTAAAGGATGCGGCTGTGTTGGAGATCGTGGGTTCAGGCGGACTGATAATCTCATTGTTCACGTGTTGGGCCAACACGGGATTTCTCTCCCTCGGCCGTGATATGGGAATTAAGTTCATTGAAGCCAGTCCTCTCTGTGTTGGGAGCACTGGTATCACTCACAGTTGCTGTTGCCGCCTCCTGCATTTGTCTAACTTACGAAATCAGTTCTCCCTTATCACCCCTTTTGTCTTCCCTCGCCCTCATCCCATTTCATACTCACTCCACTCTCAATTCCCTACTCACATCCCGCTCAATTATGATATGCATCCTTACCTTCCTGTCCCATATTTTGTAGCCTCGACATCTCTCTGCTTTGCGACAAGATCATACCTCCGTTTTTTTGTTTTTTCTCCTTCACATGCCCTTCCTCTATCTTTCCTCACATCATCAATCCTGGCTCTTTTTCGCTGACCCTCCTTTGTTTCCCCATACCCACCCAACTATATGTGTCTAGTATACAATCAAGTCTCTCCTAAAGCCTCCACCCCCACATAGATACTATTAATTGTTGAGTGTGATATCGATAAAGATTTTATGGGTTGTCACAAGCTTTATCACTTTGGCATCTATATTGTCCATGGGATTTATGCAAAACAAAGAACTCGTTACTACTAATTCTTTCGCTTCTGGAACCACTTCTGAAATGAAACCAGGACACCGGATGCTGTGAATATGTGTGGGGCAAATCTGATAGCACGGGTGTGCGTGGAGAACGAGAGGATGGGAACTTAATGTATTTCCTAGCTACGAACGTTGCTACCTAAGTGAATACATGACTGCCAAGCCGTGACGCCCACTGTGCTCTCCAACCCTAACGTCTGTCCGTGAGGTAACCCCAGTACTACATACCACATGCTAACACTCCCCCTACTGGTGTACCTCATGATGCCTATACCGCCTCTATATACGAAAAAAAAAAAACTTTTCTAGACTAAAGACATCTCCATAAAGACCCTCTGCCACCGGTCCTCCTCCATAAACTATGATACAAGCCATACGAAACCTCAACATAAACCACATAACTTTACAAACAAAACATGTGCCTCGCCCACAAGGGGTTTTGTCAAGCCATCTGCCGCCATCTCCTTTGTCACACAGTACTCCATAACCACCTCCTTCCCGTCCTCAATCACTTCCCTGATCCTGTGAACACGAAAGCCGATGTGCTTCGAGTGAGGTATGTAGGTGACATCGTGAAAGGTCGAGAGGGATGCTTGGTTGTCGTTGTAGAGCGTACTCGGAGGCAGCGGTAACCCAGTAATCTCCGTCGTGAGGTGCCTGAACCAGATGAGTTCCTGAATAGCCAATGCACTGGCAATAAACTCTGCATCAGCGGTGCTGGTCGCTGTAATTGATTGGCGTTTGGAGTGCCATTGAACGATAGCGTCGCCGATACGAAGCATGTACCCTGTTGTAGACTTCAGTGATGGTGCGTCTCCGGCAAAGTCTGCGTCGACGAATCCTGAAAGTGAAACCTCTGAGTCTGTCGTAGAACCTCCCCCAAGGCTGAGCCTGAGATGTGCCGTTCCTGCCAGATAGCGTAGAACCCGCTTCGCACAAACCCAGTGGTGTTGCGTGGGATCGTGACCAAATCTTCCCAAGTACGAGACCGAGAACGTGATGTCTGGACGGGTTCCAGTCGCTATCCATCCTAGACTTCCGATCAGTTGCTGGTAGAGCGACTTGTCACACCCTTTCTCATCTACGTTGCGCGGGTGTGGCTTTTCTCGATCCATCGGAGTGCTGACGGGATTGCAGTCCTTCATTCCGAACCGCTCGAGTACCTGTCTAATGTATCCTTCCTGCGTGACATAGACCTTCCGTGCCTCCAGATCCCGAGTGACCACCATTCCCAAGAAGTGTTTAACTGGACCTAAGTCCACCATCTCGAATTGCGTCTCAAGCTTCCCACGTACTCGTCCGACATTGTGCTGGTGTCCAGCGATGAGAAGATCGTCGACATATAGAGCCACAATCGTGCCATCAGTATGTGTATAGATGCAGCAGTCGAACCTACCGCGTCGAAAGCCAAGCTGTGAGACCAAGTAACTGTCAATCGTTGTATACCAGCATCGGGGTGACTGCTTGAGACCATACAAACTGCGATTCAGCCTCGCTAGTCTAGGTCCACCCAAGACGCCCAGAGGTAGGTTCACGTAAACCTCCTCCGCTAGTTTGCTTCCCAGAAACGCCGTAACGACATCCATCTGATGTATCGCATATCCGCGCGCTCCTGCTACTGCCAATACCACCCGCACGCTTGAGAGACTTGCGACGGGGGCGAACGTTTCCGTAAAGTCGAGACCCTGTATCTGCCGGAAACCTTGGGCCACCAGCCTGGCTTTGTGACGTACGGTTTCACCTTGTGGGTTGAGTTTCCTCTGTAGGATCAACTTTGTAGGAATTGCTTTCTTGCCTGCCGGCAGCTTGTCAACGAACGTCAGAACCTTGTTCTTGACCACTGAGGCGCATTCAGAGTCGACGGCCGCTTTCCACTGAGTGGCCTCGTCTGATTCCATCGCCGCTTTATAGTTCCTAGGTCCATCTTCTACCATGTAGACCGTAGAAACCATCGCATCTGTCGTAGCTCTAGAGCTCTGTCCGCCCCACTGGCTACGTCTCTGATGACCCCCCTGTACGTCTGGAAGCTCCCCCGGTTCCGTGTCCCAGTATTCGCTTTCGCCGGCTGCCTCAAGCTCTCGCAACATCCGCGGTCCCTTTTTGACAACAACCTCGCGCTGCGTGGGGATTTCATCACCACCAGGTCTCCCACCGTCATCATCATCATCATCATCTTCATTATTGCCACCAATATCTGCTTCCAGTCTCTCGTCCAGCTCGTCGAATTCATCGTTCCAAGCCAGGTGTTCTTCCCATGGATCAATCGATGGGGCGTAGTACGGGCGTTGGTAGGCTCCCCCTGTGGACTCCGTTGGATAGTACGATTCTGATTCGGCGAACACGACGTCACGGGAGAAAAGAAACTGTTTCTTCTACGGATCGTAAAGTCTGTATTGCTTGGTCGTACTAGAGTAACCAACAAACATGCATTTCCTTGCCGTTTTGTCCAACTTTTTGCGAGTCTCCTTTGGTATTTGTGCGTATGCTACGCAGCCCCAAACTCGTAGATGATCATAGGTGGGTTTCCGCCCAAACCATCGCTCAAAGGGAGTTTCTTTCTCGGGTAGGGCCCGCGTCGGTAGCCTGTTGCGTATGTAAATCGCCGTCATTACCGCTTCCCCCCAGAATTCCTTAGGTGCACCAACAGCATGGAGAAGGGCCCGGGTAGTACCGATGATTGTTCTGTTTGCGCGCTCACTCACACCGTTCGACTGAGGTGTGTATGGAGTTGTTCGTTGAGCCTCTATCCCCTCTTGCCTCAGGAGATGGCAAAACTCGTTGGAGGTGTACTCTCCCCCTCCGTCCGTGCGCAACTTTCTAATCGTTTTTCCGTGATGCTTTTCCGTAAAAGCCTTGTAGCTCTGAAAGCATGCCAACGCCTGTGACTTCCGCTTGATCAGATACCCTACTTTGAACCGTGTGTAGTCGTCGGTGAACATCAAAAGGTAGACTGCTCCCCCCAACGATACAGGTGTAACTGGTCCCGTAATGTCGCTGTGAACTAGCTCCAATGGTTGGGACGCTCGCGAGGTTGAGGGCACAGATGGGAAAGGCTTCCGGACCATCTTGCCATACACACAACCTATACAAACACATCGTGGAACAACAGGTATCCGTGGGATCCCGTTTTCCTCCAGCGACAGCCTTCTTACTGCATTGTTCCCCAGATGCGCCAGCCGAAAATGCCAAAGCGCCGCCCGTTTCTCCACTGGCACTGCTACTCCATTCGGTTCTACATCTACAGCCAGAGCTCTTTCGCAAGCTCCAACTGTCTCCGTGCGAAGGACGTAGAGCCCGTTGACTTCTTCTAAGTTGACTTCCAGTCCATCTTCGCGCTTCAGGGAGGCACCCTCTTCCTTGTTAAAGTCCACGTAGAAGCCAGACTTCCGGAGCTGCGATACTGATAGCAAGCTATTCCTTCCACACTCTGGTACGTGGAGTACGCCTGTGACAGACAAACGCTGCCGTTTCTTGCGTTTCCTGTCCCACACCGAGAGCATGACATGACCCTCTCCCAAAGCATCAATCTCGGTATTGTTGGCCACCCGAATGCGATGCGCCCCAGGAGAGATTGGTGTGTATCGTGTAAATTGTTCTTTCACGCCGGTAACGTGAGTACTGCATCCGCTATCCAGCAGCCATTGGCAACCCGTAGAGACGAAGTGTGAGGATGTGAACACGGTGAATATGGGTTGAGTTATCGCTACGTCGCCGTCATGCGGTGCCTGCGCCAGGGTATTGACATTGTCCCTTGCGCGTCCCTTCATCCGCTCGGCTTTCAGCTTCCTGCAATCGATTTTGCGATGACCCTTCTTCTGGCAGTAATAGCAGGTTAAGGTCTCGTCCGCCTCCCCCCGCCTGATGCCACCACTACGACTACTCCTTACTTCTCCCCTGTGGCCCCCAGCCTTTCTCCCACAGCTCTTGCCTCCCACGGCTAGAATGGTATCACCACTGGCCTCTCGATCCCTACTCATGCTCGATTCCCGAGCCTTGATCGCGGCGATGAGTTCGTCTGGCTGGTCCGGTTTTATTATGGTTGCTTGCAAGTCGCGCCACTCGTACCAGGACGCGGGTAAGCCGTTCAAAAGGTAAAAGGTTTTCTCCGGAGGTTTGATGACCTCCCCTGCCTCTCTTAGACATTCGATGATGCGGTCGATCTCGTGAATGTATTGTGCCACCGTCCCACGAGCGTCGAGTGTGCAGTCGAAAAGAGACCGCCGAAAGTAGTTCAACTCTAAACCCATAGCTTTCCTGTACCCCTCAGCCAATTTATCCCATAGGCCCTTTGGATCCTCGTCGTAAACGTCCGAGGCGTACTGAGCGCATATGTGTGGCTCCATTGCGTTCCTGATCTTCGCCGTAATCCTGAAGCATTTCCTGAGCCATTTATCGTAAGCCAGAACTTCTGCTGGTTCTGTGCTGTCCTTGTTGGGTGCCTTCTCGCGACCGGAGATGATCCACCATAAGTCGAGTTCCTTGAGCTGATCGGACATCCTCTGCCTCCATGGGCCAAAATTCGAGTCACCTAAGAGCGGAAAGGTAACACGCCCCGCTTGCGATGAGTCCAGAATCTGCGACATCCCGTAGACTTGGACAGCCTGCAATTGGTACGGCCAGAAGAGAAAAGCGGTTTGCGGTCGTGAAATAAAAAAAAGATACCAAAGAAATCCGTAAATAGGCCCAGCAAAAAACCACAGCGTTGATAACTGCGTGCCGAACGAGCTATCTCGGTAGATCGTTAAGTGTCGAAGACGCAAAGGCTCATAACCTGATAGCACGGGTGTGCGTGGAGAACGAGAGGATGGGAACTTAATGTATTTCCTAGCTACGAACGTTGCTACCTAAGTGAATACATGACTGCCAAGCCGTGACGCCCACTGTGCTCTCCAACCCTAACGTCTGTCCGTGAGGTAACCCCAGTACTACATACCACATGCTAACAAAATCCTGTTTGCCGACCTGCCGCATATCCTGCAACTGGTTCGCTTACAGTTCGCTATAAGATATTTGACCGAACTAGTACAATGGGCCATTCAATGCTAGTGTACAGTAGCTTCCTACAAGTCAGTGATAATCCCAGACACTCGGCCGACTACCCCTAATAATAAGCAGCTACTACAACCAGCCCCTGGCACCCGCTACCTTACACCCGGCCAACTGTTTCCGGTGGCCATACACACCGGAATAACAACCTCTGCCCCGGACAGGCTCAACCCGGGCAATGAATCTAACAAAACCGCTGTGAGATGGCAAGGAAAGTTTGATGGGGTCTAGTATCACAGAATATCAACTGAGGATCTGAGGTGCTCAGGGAGTGCGTGGGAA
Source organism: Tuber brumale (assembly GCA_014065205.1). Lineage (NCBI taxonomy): Eukaryota > Fungi > Ascomycota > Pezizomycetes > Pezizales > Tuberaceae > Tuber > Tuber brumale. The sequence continues at coordinate 157,895 of JACCEG010000207.1, forward strand.
TAGATAGATATGCTATGAAGTAAAAAATAGGGGCTATCTTCCTCCATCAATCCCGCACAGTGCAGGACTAGAGAAAAATTCGCTTTTGCAATAACAACGTTCGAGGGTGCCGGAATACTACTTCTACTGCGGGGTGGACCAGTCTGCGTACCGCTTCATCCGGAGAATGGCAGATTTTATCCAGTCTATGGCCACTGAATATAATACCGTACTAGCACAATTATTCCATTCTCGGCCGATCCGAAACCAGATCGCGCAAAACAAAACCACTTTTAGAAATTCGCCATCTGGCATTCACTTGCAGTATATTACAGGTCGATTGCGACTACCGGTAGCACAGGTTCTCCTGGGGTAGATTAGTAGACCACATCAGTGCCCCTGGTAAATTCGTTAGCGAATAAGTCAGGTGCTCCGAGTGATAGACATCCCGAACAAAGCTATTGTTCAACCGGCAAGTCCGCAAGAAACATTTCAACGGCGGCATGGCTGCCTAGCCAAGATGTGCATGCAACTTGGTGATTTGGGATCACTGGTGATCAGAGAGCAACTGGAGGGATGATTTGGCTATTCAGTTTCTAAGGGTAACACAAGATTTGTCAAAACCCCGAGGTCCGGGGGCTAAGGCCTGGCAAAGGCAGAGCATAGATTGCTATGATACTACTCCGGGCCATCATGTACTTGGCCCTCGGGGGTCTCTCGGGTCCGCTTTTTCATGTAGGGAAAGGTTCTTTGTTCACTGGGGATATCCGGGATTTGGTAACCTCTAATTGTCACATGTGTTAAGTTCTAGAACACGAAATAAAATCAGCATGGGTACCTTTTTTAGTATCAGTGTTACTTCGAAAAGGCTACGGTGAAAATTGCGCACTACATGAAGTGGTAAAGGTTAAATAAAATTGTTAGAACTGGATGCCGACTGGTGAGAAATAGACGAGCGGATTGCTGCAGAATCGGCAATTCTCTTTAGCATTCAGACGGTATGGTCGGGTGCCCCCTATCAGCCCGGAGAGCCCCATTGGCTCCGGTCCTTTCATCCGGTTGGCGTTAGTGGTTGGAGTCCATGGCAACGAACTAGATCTAAAATGCCTCCACAGGAAGGACCCACAGCCTGCAACACCGTAAGGTAGAAGCAAAAATAAAGAGCATATTTCCGCTTAGCGATTTGCTTGAATCGAGGCCTGATAATGACAACATCTGCGCACCAAGGTTAGTTGGTACAGCGTCGGCAAAAATACGTTCACATTTTTTAGGCGTTTGGGCTTACTAAAACTGTGAACGTACTTCTGCCCCCCCGCTGTACTGTACCAGTAGTATGAGAAGGCGAGTATTGGTTGGTTGAGAGTGCAGATGCGGGTGCAGGGATCTATGTCTCAGGATCGTTTTAATGCTCTGCTATTGGTCAACTTGATGGTGCAGGGCTGATCTTTTAGGCTCATGCATATATTTGAGTACAAAAGTGCAATTAATTTCTGAGGCTCAACTCAAATACTACATTCTCCCCCCTCGGTTTCTGCTGTCAAATATTTTGTATCTGCTACCAAGTCTTCGCACTTTAGCTGCTTGCATAGCTTACTCTTACACTGAGAACATGTAGGTCTCTGGTTGCTCTTTTTTTTTTAACACCCCTTAGGTTCCCATTTGGCCTCCTTTACAGCATCAAGGACCCACACCCTGACCCTTCTACTGGGTTTGCGCTCTTTTGTGGGAAACGGCAATAGGTGAATCTAGTCTTCTCGGATACCCTCATTGTACTTCTTGTGATAACAGCGGTGTATCTCTTAATCTCGGACGAGCAGAATGATGAAACCAAGTCCTGTAGCCATTACCGACCTCCAGACCTCGGTCTCTACCAGAAAAAAAAGTATCGTATGGTAAGGTAAAGTAATGGTAAATTAACTGTTTTTGAGTGCGCCAAGCTTACATGAAACAGCAAAGTAAACTAAGTTTGTTTTACCTTTTTAACTTTGAAAACCCCTACTGGTAGCGCCGGTTTTTCTGGGGTAGATTAGTAGACCAAATTAGTGCATTTGGGAAATTGGTTAGCGAATAAGTCAGGTGTTCCGGGTGAAAGATATCCCGAACAAAGCTATTGTTCAACCGACACCTTCTGCAGGGAACATTTCAATGGCGGCATGGCTGCCCAACCAAGATGTGCATGTACTTTGGTGATTGGGAATTACTGGTGATCAGAGATCAACTGTACGGATGATTTGGCTATTCAGTTTCTAAGAGTAATACAATATTCGTCAAAACCCGGAGTCCGGGGGCGAAGGCCTGGTAGAGGTAGAGTGCAGGTCGCTACTTTTGGGCTTGGTTCTCGGGAATCGCTTGAGTGTTCTTTAGCATGCATGAAGGGGTCCTTTGTTCAAAGGGGATATTCAGTGCTTTGTATTATAACCTCTAACATGGCAGTCATAGAGGTATTCGGTTCAGGAAAGTGAAATAAAATCAGCAGAAGTACCATTCTTGGTATCAGTGTTTCCCGGAAAAGTCTAGAGTGCCAGCTGAGTTAAATAGAGCTGAGAGAACGATAAGGCATTTTGGTGAGAAATTACACTCGGACGGTATGATAAAGTGCCAATACCCGCACCGACCTAGAAACACCCATCGGCACCACTAGTCTGCATCAATGATTAAATTTCAAGGAAACAAGCTAGATAAAACACGCCTCCTCAAGCAGAAAACGAGGAACCCACAACCCACAACATCGCAAGGCAGAAGTAAAAATGACGGGCTTATTTCCGCTCGGCAGAGGCTCGGTAATCGCAACGGTTGCGAACCCGAATTGGCTCACGGCATGAGAAGTTGGGTATCAGTTGGCTGGTTGGTTGAGATTGCTGATGCCAGTATTCGAGAACAACACATGTCTCAGGATCATTTTGGCACTCTGCCATTGGTCACCTTGACAGTGCAACGTTTACGCTTGAGGCTCATGCAAATATTTAGGTAACCTGTGCATAGGCAAAGGGACTATTCGTTTTCTTGATTCAATTCAAATACTATCTTTTCCCGCTCCCCTCTCGTGTATACCACCTAGTTTTTTTCTTCTTAATTTTTTGCTTCGTCGTTGTCATTTTTGTTTTCGTCTTGTTTTTGTCTTCGTTATGATATTTTCCCTATAGTTTGTTACTTGTTTAATTTTATACTTTTTTATTTTTATGTTTATACTTTTTTTAACTCCTACTTTTTATATTTATTTACTTACTTATTTATTTCTCTTTTTTCGTTTATCCTTATTTTTTTGTGGTAATATTTTCTTTTGTTTTTTATTTTTTATTTTTTATTTTTTATTGGTTTATCTTTTCAAAGGACTTTTATTCAAGAATAGCTTACTCGAGTACTGACTTATCATTTAGGTCTTTGCCTGTCCATTTTTTCAACCCTACTGGGTCCCAAAGCGGAAAAGTCGTTCGCCATAACCACCGCCAACCGGAGGATTTCTCGCTAGTTGACTTCGACAAACTGGGCAACCCACTCGGATTACACCAACGACTCGGCGAGCTCCCACTACATCGACAAGAAAATGACTGGTATTCAGTCCTTGGTTCATTGAATTGTGCCACCGACAATCCCGAGACCGCCAGCGAATTAAACGAGGGAAACCAGGAAAACACTCTCGACGTCACTTTCACTCCCGCAAATCGCCCAAGTAACGCCCGCCCCAGCGCAAAAATATTCTGCCAATACCACAAGTGCTCTGGCAACAGGTGAGAAATCCCCCTCTACCCTATACTATACTTGCACCTACCTCGTGACACTAATGTGTACATTACCGCTCCTACAGTGGCCCACATACTTGCGCTCTGGGTAGATTTACCTGTGAAGCCCCGAACTGCTCCTGGCGTGGAACCTTCAAGACGAAGGAAGCCTTCAATCGCCACTACCTTGCAAAGCACCACAATGATCGTGTGGACTGCCCAGTGAAAGGGTGCACTCATGTGGGAGATCGGGGGATCAAGCGGGCGGATAATCTCCCCGCTCACTTGTTGAACAAGCACGGCATTGCTCGCGCTGGGCCGCCATGTGGGGATTAGGTTTGTGGGTGACCGGGCTATAGGTATAGCCTGGGGTTGTGGTCATCTTATGGCTTCGTTCGATGGTTAAGTATGATAGTCTCTCTCAAAACCTCCTTTGTCCCCCCTATACCTGATCCTATTTCCTACCTGTTTTACCCCTCACACCGCCTTCATGCCCCGCTCAGTTATTGTGGTATGCCTTTTCATCTTCCCCCTTTTTTCATCTCTCATCTTGTAGTCTCCGACACCAGTCTGTCAGTTTTGTGACAAGCTTATACGTCCACTCTTCCTCAGTCTTTCTTACCCCTCGTCAGATCCTTCACTTTCTTCCATCTTCCTACAAATCATCATACATGGCTCTCCATTTTTTTGATCCATTTTTTTTCCCTTCATGCACCCAGCCATAAACATCCAGTATACAATCAAGTTTCTCCTCTTTAGACCTTCGCATATGTATTGATACTTTCCATCGTAAAGGGTGGAAAACCGTTCACTTAGAATATCCTAGGTTCTATCCTATTGGCATCCATATAGTTCTTTGTGTCTGCCCAAAACCAAGATCTCGCCCCTGGCCCTTTATTCATTTCGAGAATCACCGGCAATCGAATATGGGATACAGAAAGAATAGGACAAAAAAATACTAGAAAATGTGCGCCTGGTATTATAGTAGGCGTATCAAATATGTTAGTACCGTACTATTAAGCTCATATATGGGAGAAACGTTGTGTCAGCAGTAACGTCACAAGGTATCTAGCGGGGAAGATCATAGCGCGGTATGAACGAATCCCTATCTCCATTAGACTAATATTGCTCTAATTGAGAATCGGAAAGGATAGAATTCGGGAGGAGTGTCTTCCGAGCACTTTTACCAAGCCATATTCTTAAAGATGTGGTTGTAGTTGAACGATTTCTAAAAATTATTTCAGAACCCATTTTTGATTGATCTCAAGTGCCATACACCATCGTTTAGTCTAGTCCCAATGGGTCTAGAGGTACTGTAGAGTACTCGTGTGACAGATCATCAAGTTCACTAAGCCTACCACGCAACCTCATTCCATACCTAACTTCCAACCCCTCCGCTTGGGCAAATGGGCAGCAATCTACAGCAAACCCTACAAGGGAATGCAGCCCTAAATTCTGTAGTGAGGTTGAATTATTCCTGTTCTCGCGGTAGTCCGTTTTGTTTGCGCAAAATCAAGATCCTATTCTAACACTATATTCGTCTCTATTACCATTAATTTTGGGAAATATAATTCAGATATAGAATTGAGTATGTCAGGTATGGTGCAAAGCGTCTACGGTAAAGCGTAAACCACGGGGGGTGCACCCATGTAATGATTGTATCGGCAGAGGGTTAAGGGTTCTCAGCACTTGTCCATTCCAAAAGTGCCCGGATGACCCGGCGCCAAGATTCTCATGCAAACGGCGATGTCTTGGCGCCAAGGCATCCCGATACTTTTGGAATGGGTAGGTACCGGCAATGGCCCCCCTAAGTGCGGGGGTCTGGGTGGCGGGAAGCATGGGTCCCATGGATAGGCACCCGACTTGTCGGGTAGTTGGTAAGTTAGTTTGGACTGGTTCCGGCAGTGTAAAGTACGAAGAATAATTAAAGACCACACTGGAAATTAACCAGACTTGAACATTGAGAGCCATTTCGGTACTTAGAACTCTTGACCCTTTGACAAAACAGGCATTACATAGGTGCACCCACCGTGGTCTACGCTTTAGACGCTTTGCACCATATGAAGTAGTGTGTGCCCAGTAGTTAATTTTAAATAGCATCGACTTTTAAACCGGCGAAACGGCAAAACGGCGACGAGAACGAAACGAAACGAAACGAAACAACGATTAGCAACACAACAGAGAAGCTCTGATCGCCAGCGCACAGCTTTGGAAGCAGTGGGGCAATTCGCTAGTTCTCCTTCAACCCTCCCTCCATGCTATCGCCGAACCCCACCACCCAACCAACCAACGAAGTGGTAAAGGTAAGAGTATATATGAAGTGTGATAATGGCACCCTCCTATTCTTCCATCGATCACCACACATATCCGCTCTCGTCCGCGCCCGTCCACACAAGCCTCCCTTTCTTCCGCATACTCCCACGCTACCAGGATAAAGATAGGCTTCATAAAAACACCCATTTTTGTCGCCTCCAGACAGTCACTACTCTCTCCCTCTGGCGCTTCCGTACTGCATCTGCCGGGAACGAGATGATTTGCCTCCGGCGGATATATGTTTTCCTCCCACAAATACGTTAATCCAAGGCACATCTCCGAAACTTTAACCTCTATCCAAATAAACGGAATAATAATCGAAGCATCCAAGCATGACGAACAGCACCCACCATTTCCAGCAGTTAATATATTAGAGTTATAGTTGGACTTACATAATATTATATGAAATATTGGAAGTTTGGGATAAATTATCGGATCTTGTGGCTGATTCCGGAAGTCGCGGGAGTCTTGTGGACCCTCCGGGAGTGCGATAAGTTGTTCTAGCAGCTTTAGTAATTTGCGAAGAAGATTCTCCAGACATTCCATGCCCCCCGCCATCGCGGGAGTGCCCAAAGGAATGGGGACATGCGCGGAAGCACAAATATAGCTGCGGCAATCGATGAGAGTATCAGGATGTACTGATTATGTTTTACTTGTACTCATATTCCTGTCTTTACCGTAGTTTAGTTTTTGGTGACGAGAGTGTTGACCAGACCCGCCCTACACCCCTACGCAGTGCCTAAGCCCCAAGTCAGTCCCTTTGCTCTACCGCTACGCCATCTATCTGCCGCATGAATATAAAATACGCAACCGGATTCCCCACTATAAGAACTCGAATGATTGAACTATGTGCTATACCGTTGGGCTTTCCTCCCTTAGTAAAGTCAAGAAATCTTGACTTCTTTCCGTCCCGGAAGGCGGAATGTGGAAGGAGACTGTGTTTTTGGTATTTTCTTTTTGCATCCTTTCCAGAGAAGGGAATTCTGGACTACATAGCACATGAGCCAATTATCCGATTTCCCACGGTACCGCACTATCTGTACCGTACTGTCTGTTTTTTGGTTCATGGGGAGATAGGAGGGCTGGCTGATGTAATGCAGGGTGGTGTCCCAACCTCCCTGGTGCCTGTCTTGGCCTCACTTCTGACCGGCGGGCCGATAGGTCCGTTATGGTTTGTGGGAGGAGCCGAAGGAAAGAAAGATGGAGAAGCGTGGATAAGAGGGTGAACCTGCCAACAAAAATCAAGAGTATCATACAGTTCTTCAACAGAAGTCATGGGATTGCACCCGAGTAATATACAAAACGGATTAGCTGCGGTCGGTGAAGGCTAGAGAGCCGTGGGGACTCCGAATACCTCATACCACATCAAAACCCACGATCGAGACCAGATCTCGACCCCAAGGGTCGTGTTCGTCGCCCCTCTGGAGGCATTCAAAAGGGTAGCTAGGATCCAAAATGACTCGACTCGACCCAGAACAAGCCAAGCGAGTCATGGCCGGGGCTAACCCAACAAATCCATTGGGCACCACTGGGAGAATAAGGTAAAGGAATTAGGAAAACGGATAGGAAGGGAAAATAGCCACAGATGAGAGTCCCATTATAAGGTACTACCTAGAAAGAGTGTTGAATTTGATTCTAGGAGGGAGTGCTTCTACAATGCTGAAATTTGTATCAGGGGATATATATCAGTTAGTTTTTAGATACTCCAGAGCAAGCATTTTAATCCCGTGGTAGGTCACCTTTGGAAGGCAGAGATAGTCAGTTGGAGGACCCATTTCTCGAGAATTGATTGGTGGGTTTGGCCCTGACAGATCCAGTAGGGCGATCTTGTTGGGATGATAAATGGTCTGTCCTGTGGCTCGGCAGCGTAATTCACCCTGGGACAATCTTGATTAATGCAACGTTGGCATACCAGCATTGAGGAGGAAAATGAAACGCATGGAAGAGTTGTATTCTATAAAACCTAGATTATCAGCGGAAGCATGAGCGATGAACAGTCGAGTGATATATTGCGAAGAAGGGGATATAAAGGTCAAAGGGGCTGGGAGAAGTGTTTAGAGCATCCTGCGGATTTTTAGGTGTTTCTATGTTGTTTACTCACAGAGGAACCAGGTGGGTGTCTAAACCAGCTAATATGCCAAAGCCCATACCTCATTGAGCTCTAGCGTAAACCAAAGCTCCCTTCCGGCCTGGTTTGGTTCTATCTGGTTGAGTGTGGTCTAAACCTATTGGCTAAACATTGTATCCTTCCAGAGGTAATAAATTCGGGAATCTCGAAAGAGCCTAGAGGTCCGTAGGATAATAGGAGGATTAGAGGGAGTGCTCCCAGGATGAGATGAAAATTTCAAGTCAGAAGTAGCTTGTGTGAAGTGGGGAAGAGGTTCGGCTACTGGTGGGTGAAGTCACTAGACATTTGAACTTGGACCAGGGGGTTCGTCCCAGATCTATATACCAAACCAAAGAAAGAACCAACTCCCGCGATATAGCAACACCGCTGCGCTCTAAAGCACCTCAATTTTGAATGGCGAATTCTGTTAAAACCGGCGAAAACACGAAAACAGTGATTATTTCCCTAACCCCGGAACGACAAAAAACGACGACAGCAACGATCGACTGACAGCAAAATGGTGTAAAAGCCAAAGGACTAAAGCCGGAACGGCGGAACGGCGAATGGCCAACCACGAATGGCAGAACTGGGAACGACGAACCACAAACGGCGGAACGGACTAACGGTGAAAGGCGATCAACGAACGACTGAACGGCCGTGGACGAACTGTAAACGGCGAAATGGCGAAACGGCCAACTATTAACCATGAACGACGAACAATGCAACGGTGACACATGGTGGAGCTGCAAACGATGAACAGTGGAACAGCCAAATGGTAAAACAGCGATTCTGGGGAAACAAAACGAAACAAAACGACGCTTGGAGACACTAAAGAAAACTCCGATCGTCCACACATGACTTGAGAAAGCGGGAGTTTTCTTTATTGAATGCTCTCAACACTATCTCTCGCTCTGTCGCTCAACAACACAACTAACTAATGGTAAAGAAAGTAGTATAAATAGAGTATGATAAGGGCATCCTCCCGACTTCCACATATCACCGCACATATCTATTTGCTTCCATGTAAGTCTCCCATCTTCTCCCCACGATCCCAGGCTAACAAAAAAAAGACAGGCTTCTCAAAGGCTCCCACTGCCCATCGCCTCCGGACAGTTACTGTTCCATCCCTTTGTCTCTTTCGTTCCACTTTTTCTGGGAACATATTTCACTTCTACAGATGTACTTTTCCAAAGCCCATTCCTGAAAACCTCTATCTAAACAAATAAAGGATAAGAGAACCAACATCCTGAGTATGCGAGCAAGTCCTTAGAATGTCGAGAATATTCGGAGCATGTCGCGCATGTTCCGAATATGTCGAGTAGGTTTTGAGAATGTCAATGGGTTCCGACCATGTCGTACTGTGCACATTCCGTGCATATCGAGTAGAATCCACAAATTCAAACAGTCTATAGCGCCCTCATGAGTAATCCTTATTTGTACATTGCTCCATCTTCCTTGTCCTCTAGTAAATATTTTTTTGTTGTTCCTTAGGCCTTGATTGTCGTTCGGGCCGTGACTGTATCATAACGGTTCCTTGAGAAAACACAACTAGCCAGACTCGTCGGTTCGTGCGCTAAGCGGTGTCTGTTGTTCACCTAACCCACCCAACCCAACCCAAGGAAGACTGACCTCCTACCTGACCCGCCGAACCCGGCCCAACACAGCGAAGAATCCCGGCTGATCCAACGAAGCCGTGACCCATTATAAGGCATGCCCCTGCGATTCCTGACGTGTGTCCAAGCATGGTACACTACCTTCCAGTCCGTTGCTACTGTAGAATATCAAATCATTGGACCTTGTCTTGTGTAGTCGAAAATTTCCTCCTCCGGAAAAGGGGCGAAAAGCACAGCAAAAGGTGTGCCGTTCAGCCCCTTTGAAAGTCGTAGAAAAACAAAGAAAATACAGGACCCCGTCCTACCAGAAGAGGCAACCCGAATGGCATAGCACTCTGTCCAATGAGTTGGGATTTCACTGAACTCAGACAGTTCATAGCCCTAACCCTTCCCCGCCAAAGGAGGAACAACCATGCGACCCCATAGAAACCACCTCTGAAAGGTTTTCATAAAAGCGATCATACCTTTTTAAGCGATTGTTCGACAACACTTCTCTTAGTTAAGCCATCTAGGGCGTTCCTCTTTTTATATCACACTCGTGTAAATACAGCAAGGAAGGAAGACTATTGTCGATGGAAACATGGCTTAAATAAAGGGAAATAAACAACACACAGCAAAGCTATAGGCAGAACAATTAGATGTTACCATTGAGGAAATAGGCAAGGGGATACAGAGGCTTCCTACTGCCATGGAGTGCCACCCTAACTTTCGGGGTGGGGTGGGAATAGCTATCACGGCTAACTCACTATTACCCATTTTGCAAATCACGCTTCAAAATAAGGAGGCTAAGCGTCTTCCCTTTTCATAGAATCTATAAATTAATCTTAGCGCTTAATGGCGTTTATTTAGTTCTTTCATAGCCCTAAAAATGTTACTTCTGTGCTCCCCTGCATGACCCTGAGGCGTTGCGTCGTATTAGACACTAGAGCAGTGGGTTAGGGTTATTGACCTTCCGAATAGTAAATGAACTCGTCAGCATCATACGTGCACTAAGAGCTCCCACCGCCAGGTACCAATTAGTAAGAAGAAAGCCAAAACAGAGTTACACTTGGTGTGGTGGTAATATTGAACAAGGTTTTAGCAGAGATGAAAGGAAAAATGCGTGAGTAGCAAGCGTATCATCGAGTTCGTAAACAATATGGATGTTCTTTTTCTGATGCTCCTCTCTATTATAATAATATTATATACTTTAAATCATAATTATCGTAGTTACTAATGTAATTCAAGTAACCTAATACTTGTATGCATTTTGTAGACGAGTAAATAAATCTAGGAACTTCTTAAATGGGGTTGACTTTCCAACAGAATATGGGATAGTGGGGTATGAGCCAATCCCAAAGGCTTACCCAATCTATTCATCCCCGGGTACGTTGGTGGAAATCAGCGGACAATTCTATATTGGCCAAGGGGTTCCTTTGGTTTTCAGAATTATAGGGTTACACCTAGGCATAGTAGTAATCTAATTACCTTTCGATTCCCTAGGCGATTCCATGATTCCATGCCAGCTACTGTAGCCTAGTCCCAACCTGTCTGTCAGAGGGGCACGTGTGCTAGGCCTGCCGTGTAGTTCCCAACTTGAATTCCATCCACGTTAAAACAACCCCTTGTGCCGATTCTATGGGATCGTGTGAGGTTTGTGGGGGTTCCGTCTGGCCAACCTTGGCGCAGGGTAAAGGCCGTGGTGTAACGAGAAAGCATCGGCAACTTTTTCAGAAGAGTGGTGGAGCGTATGGGCCCGGGGCAGATACCGGGGGCCGGAAGAACCGGACCCCAAGCTAGCCCCGCTGACAGCGCACTCTGCATACTCAATCCAGGCTAATTTATTCCACCTAGGCTTATGTTCACGGCCCATAATTCGCTGTGAGTCTCCGTGATCAGGCTTATGCATATGCCACATTGTGATATACGAAGAACCCATGTCAGAATAAAAGTGCAATTTACTTCACAGAAGAAACTCAAAAAGGTGGCCGTTCCCCCGTCCTCTCGTCTACCAAACTTCCCACGTTGAGCGCTAGTTGTTGCACTTTTAGCTGCCTATTGGAGTCCTGGCCGTTACACTAACTAATGTAGGTCTCTGTTTGCTTTTTTATGAACGCAATACGCCCCGTATGTACAATTGTTTCCCAGCGATTTCGGTTCGACATGTGGAGGTGGATGGCTATCCGTTGGTCGACTTCGACCACCGGGGCAACCCACTCGGATTACAAGCAGGACTTGGCAATCTTCCGCTGTATGCCGACAATGACGGATGGTATTCAGTTCTTGGATCGTGGAATGGTGCCACCAATGATCCCGAGACCGCGAATGGGGTAGGCGAAGTAAACTCGGAAAACAACCTAGCCATTCTCATCGCACCCCTGAGACGTCCAAGGAGTCCACGCCCTGGTATCCCGAGCATCTCCTGCCAATACCGTAAGTGCTCTGGAAACAGGTTAGCAATCCCCCTCTACCCCACACTATACTTATACCTCTTACAAGACACTAGCATGCGCTGCAACACCCCCGCAGCGGCCCTCATACTTGTGCCCCGGGCAGATTTACCTGCCAAGCCCCGAATTGCTCCTGGCCTAGAAGCTTCAAAACAAAGCAAGGCTTCAACAGACATTACCGCGCAAAGCACCTCAATGACCGCGTGGATTGCCCAGTTGAAGGGTGCATGCGGGTCGGAGATCGGGGGATCAAGCGGGCGGATAATCTTCATACCCACTTGTTGAGCAAGCACGGTATTTATCGCGCTAGGCCGCTATATGGGAATTAACCCCGACTTGGAGCTGTTGACGTCTTTTGAATTTGTTTGACGTCTGGAACACACTTTTTCTCAGAATATGCTTTGTCTTCAATTTGCCTTATCAAATGTCCTATGATATCTGTCCTAGGATTGATTCCCCGTTCACACCGCTGGTAGGAGTTGGCACGGGTGGCTATTCTAATGGGTATTTGGGTTGTATAGTAGGGCTTGAGTGAACCAGGAGCAAGGCTCGGCATTTATCTGTTTCTCCTTATAATAATATTATTATATTCTCGGTCCTAGGAATACACATGCCTTCTCATCTTTGCCATCCCATATCTTGTAGCCTCCAACTTACCGATTTTGTTGCAAACTCATGTGGTCGTTTGTCCTACTTCCTCTTTCCTCACAAGACTCTCCCTTATATTTCCCAGAAAGCCACCACCTTTGGCTCTTCCTTTTCACTAATTCCTTCTCGATTCCGGCCATCCACCCAGTTACAGGTGTGTAGAATACAATCAAACTTCTCTTATTGCTATTCTCACACACAACTGGATACCTTTGACCGTTGGGCCTCGATAACGGTTTATCAATCTTGTTGCAAGTTCCCTCTGCACCAGTACAGCCCCCCTTTCGCGGCAAAATCCTGTTCATGGATCATCACTCACGCCAAGTCCTGCGCCAAGCCAAACCCCACAGGACCTGAGCTAAACACATCCTGGGACGGAATTATGGAATCAGAGGCTATCATCACTTTGAATTCCATACGCGCTGAGTTAACCCTCCTGTGCCGATATCATGACATTGTGCAAAATCAGTAAAAATTTATTTCCAGCTAACTTTGGTCAAAAGTAAGGGTTCTAGAGTACCGGTAACGGAGCAACATGGACCACTTTCTCGACAGCGGGAGCCCATGAGCCAAGAGATGCCAAGGTTCCTGCCGATTATGTAAAAAGGTGGTCCGGATCAGGGAGTTGACGTCGATTTTAGTCAAAACTAGCGGTACAAGTACGCTGCAACACATCTAAAAACTCAGACCTCCCATTGCTCGGCGGGAGCCTAGAGAGGGATGTTTTCCTGATAAATAGAGTCCAGGTAGTAGATCTATTAATTATAATTGCTCAAAACCGGTTGTGAGAAGAGGAAATAGAGCTTTTCTCAGCGCCTTGTTTCTCGGGTGGGTCACACTGGAATCCAAGCCGTGAACCATACCTTTATTCTATGCCTCACCCTTGTACTTGCAGTTCCGAGGCTTAAATTCAGCACCACCGATTTGCTGTGGCTCTCGAATACTAAGGCCTTTGCGTATATCACATTGTGATATATGAATTACCCACGCCGCCAGAACAATCAGCCTTCATGCAAAACTCAAGTTCTGGCGGCTCCCACCCTGAAATCCTGTGCGGCTCATTATTGTTTTCACGCTTTTTACTGCTTACATAACATACTAATGGGACCCACACCAAAAGAAATATGAGCCCCGCCGTGCCCAACCTAGCGCTGAAGCAAAAGAGAGATCAGATGAGGAGAGCACAAGTATTAGGATCGGAACCTCGCTACGCTTGACGAAATTGCAAAGAATTAAGTCCAAGCGGTTACTAGTATACTGTTCATGCCTATAGTCGAGCCATCAGGCGGCTCTGCCGCCGTCTGCGGGGCAACCCACTATCACCCGATATAGCCGCAAAACGCAGAAAAACTACAAGTACCTGCACACTAACAATTATTATTAAATTTCTATTATCAAGCAATTTTCTCCAACTGCTTTAGCATCGTCGCGGGCCCCAAGCCCCGGGCGGCTCCCCTTATCGTCTCGCCTCTCCGTATGGTTCTCCAAGTACTATTTGTTGAAACGTACTATCGCCGGACCTAGTGTTTCGACAACCTCATTCGCAACCCCCGGTGTTTAGAAAACAAACATCCCCCATGAACTCGAGTAGTGTAAACATAGTTTTCTTTAGGAATGGAACGGATGGGATCAGATACTGGGTATCTATGCTGGATTCATGTTAGTAGTATTTGATGTTCAGGGAGTGTGGTGGTGCGGTGGATCTTTTTGTCTCACGATGTTTTGAGTATTTTTCCCTTTCACACCCGCATGAGTTTTTCGCCGACTTTCTCGCTATAAAGGATCATGTACTTTGCCTTTCTTTTCCGTTTACTATTCTCATACTCATATGCGTTTCTTTGCTCATTAAGATTATCGCTACTCGCTTCTTTGTCAGTCGGCTTGTTGCTCCTGAATAGAAGTGAATATGCCGGTAATCCGACACCCGCCCTATATACTTCACACCATTCATTCCGCATCGCGAACTGTTTGATCCTTTTTGATCCTGATTGCTAGGTTAGATACTGATAGTCGTCGGACGGACTCAGAAGTGTCGTGGGCGGAGGAAGTGTGCTCGGAAAGGCCACTGTTCGTTCTATTCAGCTGAGGGAGATGGTCGACAATAAATACGCAAACTGGACATATGCCAAGAGGCATTGTCTACACAAATATTAGGGCAATACCCACCTCAACACCACCATAGGCTCATCCTTTTGGACACCAAACCTAGCTACATTCTTATCAATGTGCTCCAACTTCATATACCATAACACCGCAATGGGCTTACTCTATCAGATACGACTCTTCAGGCAAGAGTACAAGTGTGCACTCCGGATATGCATTATACCCCCACCAGAGATCTCCCAACCCCAAGGCCAAAAGTAATAGTCGTGGAGATAACATACCGCCCCAGTATAACCCTGTAGTGGTAGGCGCTATTGTCACATAATATTATGATAACGTTTCGTTCAATCCATGTCAATGCATACGCATGTCCGGAAAATCCCCCCTAAAACCACAGCAAACATGCCCGACCGCCCGGAATCCGACAAATATCCCTAGTCCCCCGAGGCCTCGTCGGATGAGCCCCGGAGGCCGGACTGGCTGGCTGCGAAGACAGCTCCACCTGAGGCAAGGGCTGACTGCACCTACTTGTAATGCACAAATAGAACTTTTAATGGAGCCAAAGGAAACACTTCCCAGTATTCAGACTGGGGCCTTGAGCATGATGCAAGCGCTCCCAATACCCATAATCCCCCCGACAGTATACTTCTGGCATCCTTACCTATAAAAGGCGATTGACAAAAAAGTATGAAATTCCCATTTTCACTCACAAGAAAGCAGCTAAGTTAGTCACTAACAATTTGGTGCGAGTATCGCAATGCCCGGTATGGCGGTTTGCCTAGCATGACGGAGGGTCAGCTGATCCCGGACGCCCGAAGAAGCCCGACAAAGGCACTAAAGGATGAAGGGCTGAGAGTGAGATGGCTGAAGGCTAAGCACAAGGGAACGTGGAAAGATGGCGCGCTGGAGGAAAGATGGAGATGCTAGTTCAGGACAGGCAAGGAGAGAAATACATCTCCGAATAGCTAACAACTCCACAAACCCAATGAAAACATAGCGAACTCCAAAGAAACACGTCATCGCGGCGAGCTATGACCCTCCGCAATCCTAAAAAATCTAGAACAATCCTGATATCTCATGGCCCTCAGTGGCACTTAAAGCTTGTGCCCATCCCAACTGCCGTATGCCTAATGGCATTGAGTGCGAAAGAGACACTAGGCCGGATACCCGATACCTGATGAACGATGACAAAGTGTATCAACCAAACCAAAACCCTATATCCTAAGCCTACAAGCATATGATGTGAAAGAAACAATCCACTACCTTGTGCCCACTCAACGCACACCACATAGTAGCATGCAATATAGGCAATCCGGCAATTCTCACAATCACAGAAGCCATTTCTCCAGGGGTTTTTAACGGAATTAAGCTCCGTGAAGCTATTATATCAAAAACGGCAAGATTTCTGCTGCACAATGTGTGGCCTTCTGGATGGGGGTGACCTCCCGCCACGCCCGGTTTCAGAACACCCCCTCTCGCTCCCGCTGAGGGTCAAATTTGGGTCAAACATATTTGGGTGGTGCGGCCTCTATCCATAAGGCTATAACGACAACTGCAGTTTCAGGGTTTAGGCAAAAGAGGGGCTTTTTACCAAGTTGCGCCGGATAAGCGGAGGATGGAGAATCCTAACACAAAAGAATTTTCAATTCAAATGATAGTCTAGTCAATTCTAACGAAGTAAATCAAAGTCCACAATGTGTTTCTTACTTCGCTTCTTCTCCCATGGCCTCACTCTCCCCCAATCCGGAGGGGAGAAACCCCATTTCTATATAGTCCCCGAAGGGTGAGGGCGCCCAACTCTTTTGCTAGTATGCAATCATCCACGACAGGTAGCGCGATTCCATATCTACCTGCAATCACCCGACCCGGTCCGTGACTAAGGAGGGCTCGGCCCGGACCGGCGTGCCCAGCGAGCCGTGGCCCGAGTTGGCCTAAGGGGCCGATTTGCCACTGCAGCGAGGGTAAGGGGGACCGAGAAAGCCGATGGAAAGGTATGTAACGAATGATTGATAAACGGAGTCCAGGTGATCGAGCAGAGTATAGAACCTAGGATACAGATCCTTTCCTGCATACTTCCATTGTATGCCAGATATTTTATTACATTCTATTATGGAAAGCTCCCATTCCCGTATGATAACAGAATTGAATTGAACTCTTCCGTTCAAGTCTTGCAACAAGTTAACCCAAGTTGGAGATCTACCAATCAACCCACTTCCCAGGTGTGCTAATAAAAATCAGCGGATTATTTCTGCTAACTCGTTATGAAGTTCAATGGGGACGTGAGTTATGTTTTCAGCTTCCTACGAATACACCCAAGTACAGTGATAGCCTAACTACCCCGAAATATCCCTGACGGCTTATGCCAAACACAGCAGCAGAGTCCGGACTAGTCTACTAGGTGATGACTCAAACTACGCCCATCATGCAATTCTCAAGGACTGACAAGCTTGAATTCTGTGGAAGGTGAAGCAATTATCTTACACTTATGGTTCGCGCCATCCAAAACGCTGATTATGTTGAGACTTTTTAATCGACTTACCCTCACTATTTCGACCCCCAATCACTTCAAAAAAATATCTATATTATTCCCCTTAGTATTCCCAATAACCTAGAGGTTTTTTTTGGATCAATAATTTAACCTGACGGAGCTCTATAATCGTTTGAAAATGCTTATTCGAGGTGCACATTTTGGATGGCATGAACCATGCTCTATAACATTGTGCAAAGCTTGTGAGGAACCCCCGATGGCTAACTCCGGTGCAAGATAAGCGCCCTAGTGTAGCGAAACAGCACCGGCTACCGCACCCGCTGAGGGGGAGCCCATGACCCAGGATGAACACCAGTAACCAGAGGAAAAGTCTCCAGAGATCACCCTTCTTCGCAGCCGACTCCACTGCTCACTCCAGGTTACCTTATTCCTCCTATGCCTTCACCGAAGGGTAGGACAGATAGCCTACCAGTAAAAGCGCAATTCACCTCACCAGAAAACCCCAAAAGCTAGACGTTTCCCATTCCCTCCCTTCTACCGAACTTTGTGTATCTGATGCTAGTTTTTACACTTTTAGCTGCTCGCATGACTTAGTCCACTAGGATTACACGCATGGCGTGGCAATCGCCCTCTGCACCTCGACAATGATGGATGGCATTCAGTTTTCAGTTCATGGAATGGAACCCCAGGGCTGGCACCCCAGAGAGTGGTCATTAAGGACACGCGGATAACGACATGATCATCCATATCGGTTCCGTGGACCTTCGCAGGAAAGCTTGTCCCAGCCTCCCGAGTATCTTCCCCTAACATCTCAAGTCCTCTGGAAGTAGGTTAGCAACCCCCTTTACCATACAATATATGATACTCGCACCTGCTGAATGACACTCACATGTGCCGTACCGTTCCTCCTATCGTCCTCATACTTATGCTCCCGGCGGATTACTCGTGAGGCGCCCAATTTCAACTAGTGGGGAAGCACCAAGACAAAGAAAGCCTTTGACTGGAATTCCCGCGCAATGCATCTCAATGACCATGTGGATTGCCCAGTTGGAGGGTGTGTTTACATCGGAGATCGGGGGGTCAAGCCGAGCCCTGCCGCTCGCTTGCTGAACAAGCACGGTATATCTCACGTAAGGCCGCCATCTTAGCTCTCTACAGCGGCATTGAAGGACAAAAGTCCAGAAATAAAAGATTTGCAGGGCAGCGGTGGTGCCTCTCCACACCGCTCCTCTAATGCCAAAGCAAATTCAATATTCATCGCGGGAAGTAAATTATTACCTCCCCTTGGTCGAGCAGTGTTAGTCTGGTAATACTGCGCAGTTGAGGAGCAGAAAGGCCCAGCCAGATATCTTTTGCGCACCGAATTCGGCAGTAGGTCGTCCATTCTGCATGTTCCTTGTCCCTCTCGATAATCAACTAGCATGTAGCCCACCACATGGAGCGGGAGGATATATATTATGCAACGACTCGGCGGAAGTGTTCGTGATCTAAGACCTGTTTAATTACGATTGAGCAGCAGGGGTCCGGGCGGTGGGGACCAAGCGATATCCTATTTTTTCCGGAACTGATGGATCGGTTGGACTCAGTGGCCGGCGGAGGAAAGATGCAATGACGTTAGTAAAAACAATTCAACACTAGGTTCGAAATCGTACGAAGTAGAGGCGCTTCACGGGTGCCCGTGATGAAGCCTATTCGGAGTGAGTGGTAGGCGATGAGGGAAGCGGTGGAGAAGGCTGTCAGCAGTGGCAGCATAGTGGTCAAGCTGAGGAGGCGGCTCATCCCACCTTGCCAACAGCTCGCCGTCATCTCGGGGATTGAAAGTACCTCTAAAGAGAGGGGAAAAGTGGGCCGTAGAATAAAGATTGGGGTTGGCAGTGCAATATGCCGCCAGGATGCCTGCGAAGACAGGGTCACGATCATCGCAAGAGTAGGCTGTCTGCCTATTATGCTATACCGAGTGAGTGATAGGAGGCATATTTGCAAGCGCATCTTGGTGACGGGATGTGATCGTCCTAATAGAGTAAGAAGGGAAGGGATGAGAGACTTTGCATCCACAATCATTTTAGCTATCTTAGCATGCAGATGCCAAGTATTTTATTATCTAGACCCTGATCGACTCTAGCAAATGAGCAAATTCAGCGACTTTGACCCTCTGTAACTTCAACCTCAATTAACTCCATGAATCTGTTTTTAAATATTGTTTGAGTTTGAGTTGGGCCTTACCGAACTTGAGGTTTATCGATGAGTCAGTTCATTTACAAATTTAACCACATCCAGATGTAAAATCCTAATCCTTGGCGTACAAGGATGCTAGATGCATCCACCACAAAGTCTCTATTTGTGTGCCCAGAAAAGATCGGAATGTTTGCGCCGCTGGCGAATGGGGGTCGATGATAATTACAGTACTCGGTGGTAGGCATTAGTCCGGCTCACTTCCAAAACGGGCGGGGGATTTGCATGGGTGCCAGCACAAATTAGGAAATTGGAGTGATACCTCATGATCATAATTGGTGAGCAGCAAAAGTCAGGAACGCTCGGTAACCTCTTCCTATTTCTAGAAATTGTTGCCGAAAGCTGGCCCAGGGACCCACAGTATCATTGGTTTGCTTTTTGCCACTACTTGTATTCATAATTTAGCACCTATCATACCAGGATCTGACTTACTAAAAGATATGTTGTTACTCTGCTCTCTACAGTAGGGGGTCTGTAGAGAAGATGGAGGAGGTGGTTGTGGTCGGAGTCGAAATCAGGCGATTAACTTAGGGGGGTTGTTACCCGGACCAGAAAACAGGCAATGGAAGTGTCGTTCGACTTACCCCAGTACCCGAGTACTTACCGGTAGATCTGCGGGGAATAGGGTGGCGATTTTTGAAACATCTCGGTTAAATTTAATCGCGACTTGTGGTTGTGGGTAAGCATCGAAAAAAGTCCTGCTACAAAATTAGCGAGAATCAACTTGAGCCGCCACTTTTCCCCAGCACCCCTACGAACGCAAGCAATAACAGCTTACACCTCACCCTTCTAGAGATCTTTCCGCCCCGCTCTAACAGCAGCTTACTTTCTCTCACTGGCATCCAACACTGCCTCGACTTCAACTCAAGTAATGGCCGAAAAGGCATTTTATACAATCCTCAAGGCAATCAAGTCTGGTGAGCCCGAGTCCCTCGAGTTCGCCGACCTTGCTCCTGCGGACTCCACACAGATAATTGAGAGCCTCTCTGTCCATACCGGTCACTTGGAGGAACACAGGTTTCGGTAGCACGCCTCTGCCCTAAATATGACCTCGTGCTGATACAAATTAGTGTTCACTTCTCAGCACCAGACCATCATCTAAGGGTGGTAATGCCCAGCTACCTCCACGAGTCTGCGGCATCGTGGCTGGGCCGGCAGTTCGCTCAATGGCTGGCTCATGGACTCTTCAGTGAAGAGGCTGCCGACGCCATACTCATGCCTCCATCCCCACGTAAGTATATAAAGTTATTGTATAGAATGAAAGTACTACTAACTAAAAACAGGAGTGGACAATTTCACCGGTGTTTATGCCAGTAGTGTCAAGGAACCAGACTATGCTTTCGTTCCTATTCATCCCGATGGGTCGCGCAGAGATTTTCCGTCCGTCGTTCTAGAGTCTGGTTGGGCAAGCACAGCACCCGACCTGGCCCGTGATCGCCGTCTCTGGCATGAAGGGTCCGGAGGGCGTGTGATGGTCGTGATCCTGGTAAAGCTCTACAGGGCCAATGCAGAGAACCAAGTGTGTGCAACTTTGGAAATCTCGCATACCGCCCCTGGTGATGCCATCATAGTAACTAGGATGGTACTTTCCCCCTCACCTCTCCCACGCGTCTTGAGTGATTATTTTCTAAGATAGTGTAGAATGTGTTCCCGATCCCTAATCCCATACCACCTGATCCGACCCTTACACTAGGCGAGTTATTTGGAGGACAATGTCTAGAGGGTCACGACCCCCAGACAGTTCTTCCACTAGAAGTTGGTAGATTGCGTAGAGTATTGCAGACCAGCTTTATCAGCGATGGATATCTCGCAGCCTAATTTTTGCATGAGAGTGGGATGTGGGAGGGTGTCTCAAGGAATGTAAAGATAAGTTGGTGCTGAGCAGCAGAGCCCCTGTCTTTCTGGCCTGTAATATTTTATCTCCTTGCTTGTCGGCTTTTTTTCCTTGCTTTTCATGTCAGTTGATACCCAGTTTCAGCAAAAACAAGCAATTTTTGCTCGTGTTCTAGCCGACCGCTTGGCTTTGTCACCCGGCGCCGACAAATAGTGATGTACAGGAACATGATCGACCAGAGGCTGTATCTCCCGCCAACACCGCAAGCGCTCCAGCAATATCTTAGCAATCCCCCTCCACCATCCTCTACACCCGTGCATGCTAAACGACACCAACATGTACCGTACCGCTCCTACAGCCGCCCTCATACTTGCGCCCCGGGAAGATTTACCTGAAAGGCCCCGAATTTCTCCTGGCCTGGAAGCCCCAAGACAAACCAAGATTCCAACTGGCATTACCGCGCAATGTACCCCAATGATCGTGTGGACTCCTAGGTTGAAGAGCGTGTTCAAGTCGGAAATCAGGGAGCAAGTGGGCGGATAATCCGGGGCTCACTCATTGAACAAGCAGGGCATACCTCACGCTACGGCACAGCGGGAGTGGGGTTCTTCTGTGTCAGGATCCCTAGTATCACCCGGGATTGCCGCCGTCTTATGTCCTTGCACCTGATATGAAATAGTCTGTCTCCCGTAATCTCCTTTGTCTATCCCCTATCTATTCTACTCTCACTTCCGTGTTCATACCCCCCCTCAATTTACGGTATGCTTTCCCAAATTTTGTCATATCTTGTAGCCTCAGATATTTATCGGTTCCGCGACGAGATCGTCTACGGGTACCCGTTTAGTGTTTACTTTCTTCGGACAAATAGCCATCTTTGACTCTCTACGGCGATATTTAAGGACAAACGCGCAGAAACCAAAAAATCCATGTGGCAGTGGTTGCACCCCTCAGCACAGTCCTCTAATGCCAAGAACGAAGCGAACTTAATATCCATCGCGTGAAGTAAATTATCGCCTCCCGTTGACAGACCTATGTTAGTCCGGTATTATTCAATCAATTTTACTGTAGTCAACGACTGGTGAACCGCCAAACCGGCATTGCCACCCACAGCATTACGTCCAAGAGGAAAGCCAACCCCACATCTCCATCTATTCGGTGAGTCGCCTACGGTATTATTCTCACACGAAATTACGCTTGTGCAGTGAACCCAAGCACCTAGTCCGCCCGGCTTTGGGTATAGCTAGACCGTGGGAAAGGGGCTTTTTTAAAACTAAAGCCGGGGCGGCCTGGTCACCTACAGGCCGATGTTTCAAGTGATCACGTGCGATTTATTACAAAGGAAAATTCTATCACTAACTGTTCATGTCAATATCATTTGGTTAATACGTGTTCACGCGGGTGGTCGAGGGTGGTGTGAAGACCGATATAGAGGCCTCTTTATGTAGGACAGTATAAGGATTAAGTAGATATGGATATCGCGGTGGTTAAACGGTAGATAAGATAGATTTATCTTAAGCGAAATCTATAGCACCAGGAACATGTTGCTCTCGTTCTTTTATTTCGAGCGATCGAAACGGAAAGCTTGTCGGAGGTCGACGGACACCTCCGGATTTCCCGGGCATCAATATCTGGCGGTTGCCTAGACACCACCGGGTTTTGGGGGCCGCTGAGAATTTTGGCCGGACTAACCCAAGCCTCCCAAAACCAGGGCCGGACCAGCCGGACCGCTGACTAGCAGTCCGGATCATGGCCTGGAGTGACCGCTTGGGATCGCTGCGCTCGTGGAGGTAGCAGAAGGTAAAAACATGGCGTGGATGGAATGTGTGGACAGAAGGCGCTGCAGCTAAGCATGCTCGTTCACAGCAGCGCACGCGGGAGTCAATGAACGCCCATGCTCCAGCACAACCATGAATGCCCCCCCACAACCAAGCAAACCTCCGCAAAACCATGTCTGCCCCACGCACACCTGCTATTAAAATTACTCCATCAGCACTTAAATTGTATTCCCAGGCTCTTCTACAGCAGTGATTCCATACCAGATATTTCCCCGGTCCACCAATGTTGCGGGTAGTGAAATATTGACCCCTAGATTCTTGTCTGCTTAATTATGTAATTTGGAAGAAATCATGATGGGGCTATTACAGTAAAATTAAATTGATCATGTTCATTTTTCCCCCCTCTCTGAGTACCGATTCGCTGTGCTACGACGAGGTCCTTCACTTGGCGAATTATGTCCATGAAATTATTCACAAGTAGCGATATACTTATTACTTCAGAACTCTTCTGTTTATTTTTAAATTCATCAGCAGAGCAAGGAATTCATTGTATAAAATTTGATTTTACATTAAATAGTTTTGATTATACCCTAAATACATATCAAAGTTTTTCTGAATCCAGACAAATTGCATGGGATTACACGAGAGAGTTTGTTGTTAGGTATGATACTTTAGTTTTTGTTGAAGGGTTATGTTGGTGGTTGTCGTGGGCGGTTAATTTTGTCCACGGACAATACGGGGATGCTAGATGCATCCACCGCAAAGTCCCCATTTGTGTGCCCAGAGAAGATCGGAATGTTTGCGCCACTGGCTAGTGGGGGTCGATGATAATTACTTGGATCGGTGGGGCATAGGGTGGCGATTTTTGAAACTTGTCGGTTACCGTAACTGCTACCCACGTCGTAGGTTAGGGTAGAAAGTCTTGGTATGTACAAAACTGGCAAGAATCAACTCAAGCCGCAACTTTCCCCCAGCGCCACTACGTACGCAAGCAGTAACAGCTTACACCTCATCCTTCTAGAGGCCTTTCTGCCCCTGCAGTGTTCGCAACGGTCTGGGGGCCCTGGCGGCCCCGCAGGGAAACTGCCAAGAAGACTGGACCGGACCGGACGACAATTTTAGCGCCGTCCCGTCCTGAGACGTTTTAGGACTGCAGGTTTGAGCGAGGACCACGGGCCCGACAAGGTGAGACACTATCGTGCCGTCCTACTACAAGGACGATAGGGGACGGTAGTGGACTGCAGATCCCTGCCAAGGACCGTGGGGATCTGTGGGGGTCTGCCGGGGTCTGCGAGGACCTATGGGGACCTGTGGGGACCTGTGGGGATCTGTGGGGATCTGTGGGGGGATCTGTCGGGACCTGCAGGCATCTGTGGGGATCTGTCGGGACCTACAGGGATCTGCGGGGATCTGTCTGGCCTCAGATTCTGAGACATTCTGAAACTGGTTGTGGTGCCTATGGTCTTCCCCGTCCTCCGGCCATTAGCCCCGGGCAAAATTCTCTCCAGGACCGGACGGACTACGATTCGTAGTCCGTCCTCGTCCTACCCTCAGGACGGACGGACCGCCCCGTTGCGAACACTGTGCCCCTCTCTAACAGCAGCTTAATGTTCTCAACTGGCATCTGCCACCGCCCCGACTTCAACTCAAGTAATTGCCGAAAAGGTGTTTTATACAATCCCCCAGGCAATTAAGTCTGGTGAGCTCGAGTTCCTTGATTTCGCCGACCCTGATCCCGCGGACTCCGCACAGATAATCGTGAGCCTCTTTCCTCACACCGGTCACTTGGAGGGACGCAGGTTTCAGTAACACTCTTCTGAGCTATATATGACCTCGTGCTAATCCAAATTAGTGTTCGCTTCTCAGCACCAGACCATATCTAAAGATGGTAATGTCCAGCTATCTCCACGAGGCTCTAGCACCGTGGCTGGGCTGGTAGTTTGCTCAATGGCTGGCTTGTGGACTCTTGTGTGAAGAGGCTGCTGACGCCATTCTTATGCCTCCATCCCCACGTAAGTATATAAAGTTATTGTCTGGAACATGAGCACTATTGACAATCGAAAACAGGAGCGGACAATTTCACCGGGGTTTATGCTGGTAGTGTCAAGGAGCCAGATTATTCTTTCGCTCCTATTCAGTGTTCCCAACCGTCTTGGGCAGGATGGGTAAATACGGTGGGGCATTGCGTCTGTCTTTTATAAAGACGGCCATCCTGGGGGTTGACGCCTGGGCCCTACCGTCCTAGTATAAATGGCACCATCAGGCGGTCATCTCCAGGGCGTGGCCATTACCTACAAGGCCCAGCCATTACCTGCAGCCACCCACGAGAACCTAGCACATCCCACATCTTGACAAACCGGCAGGGCCCTGCCGTCCGTCCCAGGCAGTGGGCTGGATGGACGCCAAGATGCCCGTCCGTCTCGGGCATTCTCCCATGCACTGCCATCCATCCCGCCCGCACCCGAAGACACACGGACTGGACGCTTTGGAATACTGTTCCTATTCATCCGTACCGGTCACGCAAAGATTTTACGTCCGTTATCCTAGAGCATGGTTGGGCAAGAACAGCACCCGGCCTCGCCCGTGATCGCTATCTCGGACACAAAGAGTCCAGAGGGCATGTGATGGTAGTCGTCTTGGTAAAGTTTTATAGGGCCAATGTGGAGCATCAAGTCTGTGCAACTTTTGAAATCTCACATACAGCCCCTGGTACTCCTGTCACGATAACAGAGATGGTACTTTTGCCCTTTCCTCTTTCACGCGTGTAGAGTGATTATTTTAAATACTGAGAGGGTGTAGAATGTGTTCCGAATCCCTAATCCCCTACCGACTGATCTGACTCTTACCCTAGGTGAGTTATTTGGAGGACAATGTCCAGAGGGTCACGACCCTCAGACAGTTCTTCCACTAGAGGTTGGTAGATTGAATAGAGAATTTCAGACCAGCTTCATCAGTGATGGGTATCTCGCAGCCTAATTTTTGCATGAGCGGGATGTGGGAGGGGTACAATGGAATGTAAAAATAAGCTAGTGACAAACATCAGAGCCCCTATCTTTCCGACAGGGCATTTATCACTTCATTGCTTGTCGGCTTTTTTCCCTTACTTTTCATGTCAATTGATACCCAGTATTAGCAAAAACAAGCAATTATCTCTACACAAGCCACCCTGGGCCGAGAACATATACTAAGAGCGTGACCGCGGTGATCCCAAGCGGCCGGACTAGCCCGGGCTTTTTTCAGGGACCGCGGGGCCGGACTGTGGGGAAGCGGCTTCTCCAGACCAAATCCGGGCCTGGACTAGGGCACGTGCAGGCGGATGTTTCAAGAGATCACATATCATAAAATATATCATAGCATGCCATCATATCTCAGCGCTAGATTATCTGTCTACTCTCCCGAGCCAATCAAGAATTCCAGTGTTGGAGGGTTACACACTTCCCCCCTACGGCTTCTAGCACTATAGGAGAGGCATTCCAGATGTGAGGTGTATTTTAGACCCTACTCCCTTCCCGAGAGAGCATTCTGAGAGTTTTCCTTTTCTTTTTTATATAAATATTTTTCTTTTAGCCCTTCTTTCGCTTTTCAAGCTCATTGGCACTATTCCACTAACTTAGAGCTAAACTCTGGTATCATGGGGTGCTGAGAATCGGTACCCGGGAGCCATAAGGATACCGCAGTGGTGGAACAGAATAACGTTAACCCCAACACAGCTTATATATATATGACTGATGTGGCCGAACACCTTTCTATTGGACTGCTAGGAATGGGCATGAGGGAACTGTCATATTCTGCGGGACTGGGTGGAATTGGTTCCTTGATATGCACCGTCGTTGTGTCGAGTTCACTATCCACTACCGTGTAAACTTGAGTTATCCACTATCTCCGCATGTCCACCAACATCCGTGTTCAAAAACAAAACCGCTTAAGAAGGATTAGTGTTTTCCTCAGTTGGTAAAGCCAAACTTGCTGACTGTGTTGAATCTCATTAACTGGTATGCGCAATTGTAGTAATCTGTCAAATTAGGCCTATCGTGGGTCGATACAGGGGTTTTGACGAAGATCAGAGGTCAAGCGGAGATAGTGGATAACTCGAGTTTTTACGGTACCGAAGTACACCCGTCGAACACAGTATACAAGGTATAGCACCCATTTTTACTGTACCCTTCCGTTACGCTCCTTTCGCCATTCTCACATGAATCGGAGAGAGGACGTAACATAAATTATTATTGTTGATCTACGAACAACTTGAATAAACACCCACCGCCAACTCTCCTAACATCTACCATGCCCTAGCCCCACTTAACTAAGATACCTTAACGACACCAATTAGAACAAACAATGATAAATACAACTCCTTACCTCAGGGGCAAACTATGCTTCCCCCACTTGGAATTGAGCGGGGCGGTATCCATCACTCCTGAGGTTGGCTTCCGCTACCCTGCGCATGCTGTCAAGCCCCAATGGGAGGATTGTATAGGGGTGATCAGGAGGACATTGCACTCGGAACAACTCCATAATAGTAAGAGTTGGATCAGCTTCACCGTGTTCGGGTATTGGAAAGATATCCTAAAGTATTTTAGTAAACGACCGATCTGAAACGAGAGCGGAAAGTAATAAGCGTACCCTCCTGGTCATTTTGACCCTAGTGTTAGGGGTGGTATGGGATACCTGCAAAGTCGCACGCACTTGGTCCCCTGCCCTAGGTAGTGATCCCAAGCGGTCAGTCCGTCCGGCTTTGAGTACGACCGGACTGACCCAGGCTTTTTCAGGGACGGCCGGGCCGGACTGTCGGGGGGCGGCTTTTCCAAACCAAAGCCGGGCCCGGCCTGGGTCACCTGCAGGTCGATGTTTCAAGTTATTATCATTACTTCTGTTTCATTACTAAGAAAAAAAAATTTATTCAGCATGATTAATTCTTCACAAAATCGCTCGGCTAATACACGGCCCCCAGGCGACCAGAGAGCCGTGCGAAGAACGGCACAGAGCGCCCTGAGGTCGGAGAGTATATTTCAGTATCGTGGTGGTTCATAGGTTGATGACATGGATTTGTCTTAAGCGAGATCTGTAGCACAAGGGGCATGTTTCCCTATTCCGAGCGATTAAAAATGGAAAGCGTGCAGGCCGTCAATAGATATCTTCGGATTACCTGGGCACCTGGCGGCTTTACCTGGGCATCTGGGAGCTTTGCCCAGGCATCTGGCGACTTTGGCTTGGGTTGCATCAAGACTCAACCCGGCGGTTTCCTGGGCGCTGCTGGGTTTTGCCGGCCACTGAGAATTTCAACCAGACTGACCCAGGCTTTTCAAAACTCAGGCCGGACTGACTGGACTGCCGACCCGTGGTCCGGGCCATGGTCACTGGCCCTAGGACGAAACAGCTTGGCCAAAATTACGACTATAACTTTCCCCCCAGACCCCTCATGCCACTGGCACCAATCTCTTTATGCCGGCTCCAGTGCTAGCCCAACCTGCCTCTAGGACGACCGAGGGGAAATCTCGACGCATCCCACCCGCACCCAACGGAACAAAAGCAAAGTCAGGCTCCTTGATGCCACCGGTGTAGCTTCCTGTGAAATATGTTACACCTGTATTTAGTTGTTAGTGTTATCCTTAGAGACAGTGACGTTACACTAGTCCACAGCGAACCGTGGACACGGTGATGCGAGAATGCCCATAGAATTATTTCAGGACAAGGATTATTAGTATGGGCATTCTCGTTATAAGGTGGGATCGCTTCGCCGTAGGATAGTGTATACACTTACGGGGTGATCCCGGCATAATTATGGTACGGGCAACCGCAGCATTTATAAGTCCGCTGACACGCCATTAACTGTATTGCTCCACAAGCCACAAATGTGCAGCCTCATGTAGATAACTGGGCATGACCACCCGGAGATAGTGATCAGGAGGTGAGAAGTGGATGCTAATTTGGATCAGCAAGTGGTCATATTTTGTGCAGAGGGGTATTACCGAAAGCGATGTTCCCGCAAACGATTAGTGGGGTGAAATAGGTCTTTGAGCACCTACTGGCAGTCTGCAGGTGGGAGATGTGCAACTCGAGGATCTCAGGTTTCCCACACTTAATTGCATTTTTTTCGCGGATTTCGTGAAATACTTCTTTGGCCATGGTTTCGGTTAAGAGAGAAGAGGTGTCAGATGAGAAAGAGTAGTGACAAAACAATGTTTGTCCAAGGGAAACACGTAAGCTGGTATGGCTTGCTTGCTTGTGTTGTGAGGTGGGCCGGGGGGAAGTTTCATGTTTAGGTCCTCGGTAGTTTTATGCCACGATTTCGGAGTGAGGAGTAGTTTTGACCTGTTGGGACAGCAATACCGTAGTAGCCACAGGAGTTTTAGTGTTAACCTCTTCAAGTTTAGTGTATCCTAACTAATATGAAAAAAGACAAAGGCAACACTAGAAAATCCAAACTAGTTTAGGCGTTACCGATCGGAGTGTACCCGACCGATTAGCTCTGCCATCGGGCGTTGACAAATAGTGATGGAAAAGAGCATTAGACCTATCAACCAGAGGCTTTATCTCTCCCTCTCCGCCATACTCTATACCTGCGCATGCTAAATGACACTAACATGTACCGTACCACTCTTACAGTAGCCCTCACACTTGCGCCCCGGGCAGATTTACCTGCAAGGCCCTGAATTTCTCCTGGCCCGGAAGCTCCAAGACAAAGCAAGCCTTCAACTGGCATTGCCGCGCAATGTACCTCTATGACCGTGTGGATTCCTAGGTTGAAGAGCGTGCTCAAGTCGGAGATCAGGGAACAAGTGGACAGATAATCTTGCCGCTCACTTAGTGAACAAGCAGGGTATATCTCACGCTATGGCGCCGTATGGGAGTTGAGTTCGTCTGTGTCGGGATCCCTCCCATCGCCCAGGGTTGATGTTGTCTTATGCGCTTGCACCAGATATGAAATAGTCTCTCCCGTAATATCCTTTGTCTATCCCCTATCCATTATACTCTCACTTCCGTGCTCATACCCCATCTCAATTACGGTATTCATTCCCAAATTTTGTCATATTTTGTAGCCTCAGACATCTATCGGTCCCGCGACGAGATCATCTCTCCGTTCGGTGTTTACTTTCTTCCAATAAACCGCCATCCTCAGCTCTCTACGATGATATTTAAGGACAAAGGCCCAGAAACAGAAATCTAAGTGGCAGCGGTTGCACCCGCTCTCCACACAGTCCCCTAATGCCAAGAACGGAATGAACTTAATATTAACTCATCGCTTGAAGTAAATCATCGCCTCCCATTGACAGACCCATGTTAGTCTGTCATTCAATCAATTTTATTTGTACTCGAGCAGCTAACTACTAGTGAACTACCAGACCGGCATTGCCAGCCACAGCATTATGTCCAAGAGTCAAGCCAACCCCGCACCTCCGACTATCCCGCAGTACTCGAGTACAGCACGAAAGCACCGCCCCACCCACACAGCCTGGTAGAACCGCAACTTCTTCAACCGAGGAAACAAATTCACTCGATTCTAATATAAAGAGCAGGGATACGTAACACTTATGTAGGAAGTCAAATTTTGCTAGATGGCTTGCTTGCAATTTGAACCATCAATACCGCTAGCGTTTCTATCCCTATTAAGAAATGAAAAATGAAAAAAGATGCGTATTGTTGTCTGAAACAATATTGACAGTATTTAACAGGCCAGGGACCATTCTTGTTATTCTTATTGGAAAGAGGGACCCACAATCAAGGGCCATTGTATCTGGATCGCCAAGCGAGGTATTCGAGGGGATGGAGGCTCTGTTGGAAATCAGGGAAAATCGGAGATCCTGCTCGGCATGCTCACAATTAACCCAACATGCTCTGAGCCTGTCCAGCACGTATAGAACATGTTGGATATGTTCAGAACATGCTCGGCATGCTCAAATTCCTCCAGCAATTTTACCACCCACCCGTTCCCTTATCCGCTGGTTTACTGTTTATTTCTTCTCCCGTTCGTGGTCCATTTGCCCGTTTCCTATCCATTCGCCGCACGATTGGTTTCCTATCCGTTCACCACTAGCCGCCCGCAGTCCGCTGCTACGCCCTTTACCCACCACCCACCCACCTAGCCGCCCGCCATTTCCCTACCCACCAAATGTCCGCCGTTTGCATTAGATTGGTTGTTCGGGCTGAGGATCCGGCGGGAACTGGAGAGTCGGCCATGGTGGAAACGGGAATGGCAGGGGCGCGTATGGGAGTCTTTGTAGAGCTTAGGTTTCTAGTGTTTTCCTTTTTGTTGTTAGCCTGGAGGATCCCATAGGAAATAAGGGACTTGCGTGGAGGAACAGGGAAGGTGATGGACGAGTGTGGAGGGCGGTGGAACGAGTGGGGGATTTCTTTTGGATCGGTTATTTATACTCCTGTCATTTCCTGTTCGTTAGAGAGTTGGTTAGTTAGAAAGAAAGCAAGCGAGTTGGCGAGAGAGTGTGTGTCTTTGTGAGTGCGAAAGCGGTGTGAAAATTTTTTCTTACCCCTCCTTTGATCGGTGCTTGGCTTTTTTTTCTGTTCCGGCGAGTGACAGCCTGTGACGGCGGCGTCGTGAGTTCTGCTCCGGAAAGTTTAGCTGTCTTTTAAGCTTGTTGGGAACAACATATCTGGGGAAAGCAACTCTATTCGACGAGTAGCCTATTATTCTCACACGAAGTTACGCTTGTGGAGATAACAGAAGAGAAAAACATGCCATGGATAGAAAGCGTGGACAAAAGGTGCTGCAGCTAAGCATGCTCGAGCCGAGTCTAGAGTGGCCACGATACCCCTACCAGCCGATTCATCAAGTGTCCGGACACCTTGGCGCCAAGACAGGCGGCTAGAGTGCCAAGGTGTCCGGATACTTTATGAATCGGCTAGTACACACTGCCATTATCATCCAAATCAACCAACAATTGTATATAGCAACTTGAAAATAAATACAACTAGCCAAATTACCTTCCCACTATCACCGAGTCCAATTCCTAGGGAAGCTCACCATCTCCTTCTATATCTACCTCATAGTTCCCATCTTCCCCACGGGTTTCCTCTGCCTCTTCCCAAACATGGCTCTACAGAAAGAACCCTGGAACCATCCTATAACACGGTAGGGGAAGCAAAAATGAAGAACAAAAGTCCGGTAAACTACTCATTGGCCCGACACCGACAGCAGCTACCAATTCACTTCAGCCAGCGGTATAAGAGCGTGATTGTTAATTGGTCGGTTGAGAGCGCTAGCACTAGTACGTGCCTTGACGTGCCCCCAAAGGTCCGAGGTTGATCAGCTTGACTATGCAGCGCATGGATTTCAGGCTCATGCATATATTCGAGTAAACTACAGGTAAATGAAAGTGCAATTCATTTTCCTCGGTTGAATTCAAATACTAGCATCTCCCCCCTCCGTGTCTTCTACCAAAATTTGCGCGTGTGCTATACAGTTTTTGCACTTTCAGCTGCTCACATTAACTTACCGTTACTTGCGTCCTACACTGAAAAGATTTAAGTCCCTGTTTGCTTTTTTTTTTTAACACTTTAGGCCACGGGTATTGGATGGTAACTTTTTTATTTACGATAAATCGGTTTATCCACTTATCGGTTTCGACGAACTGGGCAACCCACTCGGATTACCGGCGGGACTCGGCGACCTCCCATTGCATATGGACAACGATGGATGGCATTCAATTCTTGGCTCATGGAATGACGCCACCGACAACCCCAAAACAGTCGATGAGGCACACGAAGTAAACGCAGAAGACAACCTCCCCATACCCATCATTCCCTTGTACCCTCCCAGGAACACCCAACCTGCTCTCGTGAGTATCTTCTGCCAACACCGCAAGTGCTCCGGCAACAGGTTAGCAATCTCCCTTTATTCTACACTACATTCGCACCTACTACGCGGTCCTAACATATACTCCACCACAACTGCAGCGGCCCTCACACTTGCGCCCCAGGCAGATTTACCTGCGAGGCACCGAATTGCTCCTGGTCTGGGACCTTCAAGACGAAGCAAGCCTTCAATAGGCACTACTTCAATAGGCACTATCGCGCAAAACACCACAACAACCGTGTGGACTGCCCAGTTGAGGGATGTGTGCACGTCGGAGCTCGTGGGATCAAGCGAGCGGATAACCTTCCTGCTCACCTGTTGAACAAGCACGGCATTTCTCAAGGTAGGCAGGCTTATGTGAATTAGGTTCGTCAGTGTAAGGACAGTGTGTCACTCGGGGTATTATCATCCTCTGCGTTTGTCTGACTGATCGGACTGTCTTTCTCTCATAATATTGTTTATCTTCTCTTGACCCTATCTCGTGGCCTATCTATTCTTCTCTCGATTCCGCATTCATACCCTGCTCAATCACGGTATGCTCTCTCATCTCTCTGTTATCACATATCTTGTAGTCTCCAACATCTATCTATTATTGGCCAGATCATACGTCCATTCTTTGTTTTCCTCTTTCTCGCTTTAAGTTGTTCTCTATCCATCCAAGAATAGCCACCCTTGGCTCTCTCTTTTTCTTAATCCCATTCGGATACCCCACCTACACCCAGCTATAGGTGTCTACTATACAATCAAGCCCCTCCTCTTGCAAAACTCGCATACGTATTGACACCTTCGATCCCTAAAGACTGACAACTGCCCCTCCAACTTGCTGCAAGCTCTCTTCCTTTAGCACCGAACTTATATAGCTCCTTGTATCTGCGAAAATCAAGGCCCCTTTCCTAGCACTTTATCCATCACCGGCACAACTTGTGAAATGAAACCAGAATACAGAAATCCGCCGACGAGGATGCACCAAAGCTTATTGCAAATCACCGGTGTTTCATAGTTTGACATGACTCCGCATTATCAAGAATCAACAACTCATATCTAGAGTTCCATATTTCCCGCATAAAAGAGCAAAGAGGAATCCTTGTGAATTTGAGAGAGTCATAGTAGCATGGAGTGGAGAAGAGAAGGTACAGAAGACAAAGGAAGAGGAGAGGAGAGGAGACAAGCGAAGGAGTTAGGGGAGGTGAGATGAGAAGAGAAGAAGCGTGATTACTGTTATCAAAGGGGAAGCGATGATGAGGCTGGAAGAAGGAACATGAGAGTTTTCAGATTTATGTATTTAAGGGTGCCTGTTTGCCCGTAGTCAGAAGAGGGTGTGAATCAAGACAAGAGTTTTCCCACCCTCGCTTCCGACCGAAGAGCTTCCAGTGTGCGTGAAAAGTCAATGAACGATTATAATTTGCATTGAAGTTCACTCCAGAGAAATACTGGATGGGTGCTCACACCGGGGCACATACCGAGAACGTGGGCCTCGGGGCTACCACCATTGAACTGATTCTGCTGCAATAACCTCCAAAAAGAGAAACAATTAAAAAACGGCCAAGTATCTGAAATACACAGTACAACGTTTACTAATTTTCATCCGCTGCATACAGCACGCGAGAGGCAGTTGAAGTAATCGAGGCCGCTTAGAATCTATCATTTGCATGCGGTAAAAAAAGTCCTCGTCTTGGTAGGTAAATTTACTTTAGGCCTCAAAGAGATCATTGAAAACGACTCCATCCCGTTTAGGCCAATAGCTGATCCTAGGAGACCCCAGAGCAATTTCTTTATTTATTTTTCTTTCTTTGATTTTCTTCCGATTGCTTTCAATAAAACTCCTTGAATTTCACCGACTCAAAATACTCTGATTTTGGTCACTTTTGATCCCCCTTCCTTAATACATCCCCGGCATTGGAGTCCGGCAGGCTGCTCGATTGCACGAGATTGTACCCAGGCGGGGGTGGACAATATTATAATTAATCAACTTCTTAACGACAATACCATAATCGATGGAACGGGCGTGGGTCGTATCAGCAGCATGCCAAGGGTTAGGGTTGCTTTGGGAGGGGGGTGGGATCTGCAGGTATGACAACGCAAAAACCCGTTTACCATCTTACCATTGAAGATTCTAGATGGACTTTAGGTGACCGGAATGGACTCCAGAAGTTTCGGGAGCCTGACGGATAGTTTAGGAGTATGGCAGATCATCGCGGAGGTTCAGAGATTTACGGAGGAGATTCTCCAGATTTTTTTTTTTCCTTTGTACCACGGGAGTGCACGGAGGAATGGGGGGCACGCGTGGAGACATAGAGATAGGTGTGATAACCTATGGAAGGATCAGGACACGTTTTTTATTTTTTATTTATACACCTGACTTTACCGATAGTTCAGTTTGAGGCAAAGCGACGAGGCGGCTGAAGAGAACGAAGTGTTTTTTACTATACTCCCCATATCTTTCCATATCCAAGTTCCAAGCCAATCCCCCTACATATCGCCTGCCGCCGCGCGATCAGCCCTCCACCTATATCCACCATCAATACTCACCACCCTCTTTCTCTAAAGTAGGCAAAACGCCCGTAGTCAAACGGCTGGTCGAGATATTGTAGAAACCGTTTCCCTTGATCTGACTTGAACCCCCATCCGCATGGGACGGATAAACAGGGCACTAGTGCAGTTGCCTGCTGTATCAAACAACATCCGTGCAAAGAGGGAGCAAGGGCGCCGACTCTGAGCGGGTATCCATCCTGAGGTAACAAAACTCTGGTACTCGAATCGGGGTTATGAAATGGAACCACATTAAGCATTGCAATTCCAGGTAATACTACTCCCACAAGTTGCTTTTTAAGTTACCGGTGCTTAAGGGATAAGCTGGGGACAGCACAACTCATGCATGAGAAAATGTGGGTCCTGCGGTGCCCATATCAGATACTATTGGTCTTATATCGAGCAAATAGGTTATGTCAGCACTGCTACACTAACCGCGCATCTCCTAAGAAGATAACTTACCGAGCCAGTGAGCATTCTGGGGTTGTGGCGACTAGCCACAACCTTGGCACGAGTATCTAGGTTTTTAAAGGCACAATCAACCTCCAGCATTGCGGATCCAACTTGGATCCTCTCCAGTAGACTCCTCTTCTCTGCAATTCTCCTTATATACAACAAATGCCCCATCTCTAAGCCGTTTGTCCAACTGTCCTCTAATCTCAGTAGGTTGACGATGTAAATTTACTTGTTTCAGGGAAATTCAACAAATCACGACCTCCCATAATTTGAACCCCCACAGCAAAAACACCAACCAGGTATCAAATTCCATAGTGCTAGACAACGCCTCCAAGTATCGCAACGATGTAGCTCTCTCTCTAGGGGTCATGGGGAGTTAAAATCATTCTGCAATGCAGGCATTTGCTGTGGACTATAGGTACCAGGCACAAAATCACGTCGCCCCCCCCCCCCCCCTCAAGCCTCCCAAGTGGAAATGAGCGCAGAAGAGGCATGAGGAAAAGGACCTCAGAGCTCCAAACAATAAAATTAACTATTTTCCCAGGTGGGCCATTTCTTGATGATACGATCATTTCCAATGACTATGACATTATTTTCTACCAAATGACACTCACTCCCATTCTGGCCTTATGCTACTCTATCCCGTCACTCCCCAAAAACCAAAAAAGAGAAAAGGGAGAAGGATGGAGTATCATTCTTAACAAATTGGGTATCATGGGGAAACCGCTGTTCTCCCTCCTCATGATTGTTGTCGTAATCATGAAGGCGAAAGGCAAGCCACCACTACGCCATATACCCTCTTTCCAGCAACGTCTCCAGCACGCCCTTAAACCCCGCATAACAGCTGGAGGGGGGGGGGGCAGTGGATAGAGGGGGATGGCAAACGACATACCAAAAATCTAGCGGTAAGCATCAAACTTTGTGAGGATGCCAAACATGAACCCCCGGAAATTCCATGCTTGGCCTCTCCACGCCCCCCCCCCATATATACAGAGATGGCACACTACCTCCTCTGAGAGTTATTTCCCTGCGAGGCTAAGCACCAATTAGTAATATGAAAGAGAAACCAAGATTGCTTTTGGCATAGGTGTCGTATCAGAATATGATTTTTTAGGAGAGGCAAAAGAAAAATGGGCAAACAGGAAACATATCATTAGGTTCACACACGATATGGATGTTCATTTTGTAATGTCTGCCTTCGCAAACCACCCTTTGAAGCACATCGTAGCTCTTTCCGAATAAGTAATCCAAGTAACATATGCAGATTTGTACGGGATCTGAAGAAACAATTCACGGCGGAAGAACACAGAATAAGCGATTCGCTTTCATACTAACATAGTGTGACAGAGCACACATATCAACCAAAAATGAGCCGTTCTCACCTCTAACCATCACACAGGCAGTCCATATCGATGATTATATCGCAGGGCGACGAGCCATATCAAACACGAGTCTGCAGGAAGAACCCAAGACCCATAACCTGCGGCACTATCAGGCAGAAGCACAGATCAAGGGCATATGTCCCCTCAGCCATCTAGAGGCCTGATAATTAGCTAGTCGCGTACGAGGGTGAGTCTTGGTTGGTTGGTTGCTCTGCAGATGCCACTACCGTACAGGGATCCATGTCTCAGGATCATTTTAATACCAGTACCGGTGGTCTATCAAGTTGACCAGTTGTACTCGTACTCGTTGTGCCAGTGCTTATGTTTCAGGCTCATGCAGAAATTCGGATAACCTATGCACAAGCAAAAGTGTAATTTATTTTCTGAGGTTCAATTCAAATACCACAGTGTTCCCCCTCCCCCTCTTCTGCCAAATTTTGCGCGTTAGACCATAGCTCTTGCACTCTCAGCTGCTTCCACATAACTTACCGTTACACCGAAAAGATGTAAGCCCCCCTGCTTTTTTTTTTTTGACCGGACACAGGAACCAGGTTGAGAGAAATAATAATTACCGCTCTCTCGTTGGTTCCGGCGGCCTCGGCAGCCCACTCGGATTACATGCAGGCCCCAGCAATCTCCCGTTGTATCCAGACACGGATGGCTGGTACTGTACTCAGTCCTTGGCTCGTGGAATGGCGCCACCGATAATGCCGAGCCAGCAGATGAGGGAAACAAAGTGAACCCGGAGAACAACATCGCCACCCCCACCACTCCCGTGCCCCCTCCCAGGGACGCCCATCCCTCTCTCCTGAGAATCTTCTGCCAATACCACAAGTGCTCCGGCAATAGGTTGGCAGTCCCCATTTACCATAATCTATACGGGCACCCACCGAATGAGACTAACTATGCCGTACCACTCCTACAGTGGCCCACATACCTACGCCCCAAGCAGATTTACCTGTGAAGCCCCGAACTGCTCCTGGCGTGGAACCTTCAAGACAAAGCAAGCCTTCAACAGACACTACCGCGCAAAGCATCTCAATGACCGTGTTGACTGCCCGGTTGAAGGATGCGTGCGCGTTGGAGCTCATGGGATCAAGCGGGCGGATAATCTTCCTGCTCACTTGTTGAACAAGCATGGTATTTCCCACGCAGAGCCACCATATGGGAATTAGGTTCGGATACAGCAGGGTCATTGGTATCGCTTGAGGCTGTTGTCCTATGGGTTTTTTTGACACATGGAATTGCTTTCCTCCCATAATCTCCTTTGTATTCGCTCAGCTTCATCCTATTTCCCATCTACTCTACGCTTGCTTCTGCATTCACATATCCATTCCTTACGCTCCTCCCCCCCTTCGTGACTTGGTTCTCTTCCCTTTCTCTCCCAACATATCACCCTCCGTGGTCCTTCCTTTCCTTGATCCCTTTCTGATTTCCCATATCCGTCCAGTCATAGGTGTCCAGTACACAATCAAGCTTTGAACCCTTTTGCACCTTTTACACACGTATTTGTAATTTTGACCATTAAAGATTAATTACTATTTATCCCGCCTGCTATAAGCCTTATCCCTTAGGCACCTATATCGTACATTGCGTTTGCGCAAAAATCGAGTTTCCATTTCAAGCACCTCATCCATTTCCCGCACCACTCGAGAAATGAAATTAGGACACAGAAAGAATTGGGCGAATGCAAATAAATAAAATGCGGGCCCGGTGGTAAACGCGTAAGATCTGCCATCCAGTGACGGTTGGCCACTGGCAGCTCATCCGACACCGACAATAATATTTTTGGACGCAATCAGAAGTCATCCAATTATACCCATCTTTCCCTCAGCGAAATATCTGCCCACTGTAACAAGTATCCCAAGACCCGGGGGGAATAGTTGCAGGTTTGGAGCCTACTGTACGGGAGCCGCTAAAACCGAGAACTTCCGGAAATAATTACATTTTTCGACGAGTTGCCTATAAACCCACGACATCATATGATACTTCGGATATCAATGGAAATGTAAAACGGGGGATGGTCTACATATGGCCTACAGAGGATGGAAAGGAAAAGAAGTTCACGTCCTCGAATACGCAACTAACCCCCGGCATTGCAGGCAAGAACTTTCCGGCGAATCCAATTGATCCTCCTCGGTAGCGTCCTCCTCTTCCCCACAATCATCCTTATATGCCACCAAAGCCTCATATTTATGCCTTTTTTTCTAACTATTTTCCGATCTCAGCAGATTGGCGACACGAAATTCCCTTGTTTTATGGAATTTCGATATATTAGGACTTTCCGTAATAGGAACCCCTACGGCAAACGATACCCACCCAGCACCAAACCCTATAGCATGAGATGTTGTCTTCGGGTATCGTAAAGATGTAGCTCTCTCTGGGGGTGGTTGGGAGCTAAGAGAATTCTGCAATGCAGGCATTTTGTTGTGGACTGTAGGTGCCGGGCACAAAATCACCTCAACCCCGAAGCCCCCAAGGAGAGAAAAGAACAGAAGAGAAGAGGCATGAGGGAAATTATTTCAAGAGTAAAATCAGCTATCGTATTCCACTCACTACGCTATTTCCTAATGACCCGATGATTTCCAATGACCATGTTTTCTACCAAATCACGAGCTCACATTCTCATCTTATGCTACCCTATCTGGTCCTCTCCCCAAAACCAAAAACAAGAAAAGTGGGAAAAGTGGATTGTTTAACAAAGCCGGGATTATAGGAAAACCCCCTTTCCCCTCATCTTTGTTGCCGTAATCATGAAGGCGCAAGGCAAACCACGACTACGCCATAAACCCTATTCCGAGCGACGTCTTCAGCATGATGGCGAATCGTCATAGCGCAGGCGGAACGGTCAATCAGTGGTGATGGGAAATTGCGTGGGCTTAGCGGAAAGCGGAGGATGATAGGAAAGAAGTGTGTGTGCTCGTTGTTCGTTGTGGGTACAGAAGAAAGGTAACTCGGAAAGAAGGGAAAGAACGAAGCTCTGCTAAGTACATGCTGTGGTGGCTAATAGTCTATGATACCTGTGTGTGTTACCCAAAGCAGCTCCCCCAGGGCAGCAGACCTCACTGCGCCCCAACCTAATACTAACACCAACATCACACGATGGGATATCATAACTCCATCACAGCACAGCCTTTGACCCCACATAACAGCTCAGGGGGGGGGGCGACGAACAGACGGGGGCGGCGAACGATACACTAAAAATCCGGCGGCAAGTATCAAATTTTGTGGTAATAAACATGAACCCCGGGGATTCAATGCTTGGCCCCCCAGCTCTTTCCATGTATCAAAAAATTGCAAGCCGCCTCCTCTAAGGGCCGTTCCCCCAGGTGGCCAAGCAGTTAGTAAGACGGAAGAGAATCCACGATCGCTTTTGGCACATGTTTGGTAGCGGAATACGATCTTAGGAGAGATAAAAGGAAAAATGTGCAAGCAGGAAAAATTTCATCCAGCTCATAAACAATCTGGATGTTCTTTTTATGATGTTTGCCTTCTCAAGCCCTGCTTTAAAGCACATCATGATTGCTCACGTGCCAGCAATCCAAAGAAGATAAACGGTTTTGCACGAGATCTGTAGAAAACATTCGCGGCGAATTAGCGCAGAATAGACAATTCTCTTTTATCCATCCCATGGACGGATGAGACATGCAGATTCACCGCCTTCCATATACGGTAACTCTATTCTATGGCTAAGTGACCTTTCGACAGTAAAGCACTTGGCATTTCAGAATTTTTGTGAGGCAAAGTAACTGTGCCACAGCATAGAGCTGCCATATGCGGAAGGCAGTGAATCTATATGTCTCATCCGTCCATGGGATACCATACTGACATACTCGAGTAGTATGATAGAATTCGTTAATCAACCTAAAATACACCGTCCACACCTTCAATCTGCTGTAGCCTATATTATGATTAAATCCAAAGCCGACGAGCCAAATCAAAAAGGAACCGATAGAAAGAACACGAGATCCATAAACCTGCAACATTGCCAGGAAAAAGCCAAAATGAAGGACATCTGTCCGCTGGGCCATTCAGAGGCCCGAGAACAGCAGCAGTTGCAAACGAGGATGGTATTGGTCAGTTGAAGTACTCGAGTACAAGGATCTATGTCTCAGGACCATTTCGACAGCCTGCTATTTGCCAGCTTGACAACGCAGTGCTTATGTTTCAGGCTCATGCATATATTCGAATAACCCATGGACAATCGAAAGTGCAGTTCATTTTTCCCGTGTTCAATTCAAATACCCCCGTCTTCCCCCTCCCCATCTCCCACCAAATTTTGCGTCTTGGACCGAAGCTCTTGCACTTTCAGCTGCTTCCATACAACTTACTGTTACACTGAAAAGATGTAAGTTTTTTTTTTTGACGCCAAGGGCGCAGGTCTCAGGTCTTCGTTCTCGCCCAATTAGGCAGCCCACCCGGATTACATGCAGGACTTGGCGATCTCCCGCTGCATCCAGACAAGGGTGGATGGTATTCCGTTCTTGGCCCATGGGATGGGGCCGCCGATACACCTGGGACCGACGAGCTAAGCGAAGAAAACTTGGAAAACAACCTTGACGGTACTACCGCATTAACTGGCGAGGACCGCCTCCCTTTTGGTGGTTCATTTAGAGTACGGCAGATTGCGCCATCAGGTAGGGTGTCAGCTACAAATTAGACAATTCCAAGACATATCAAATACAGGGATTCTATTGATAGAATCAAATTTATTCTCTGTCAACAAACTCAACTGCCTCATTGAAATCATCGTCAGGATTCATTTCCATCTCTACAGGACCTAACAATGTAGTGTTCTCATCTCCCGGACCGCCAAGGTCACCCTAGCCCTCAATTTCCCCACTACCAACTGATCTCTCTATGCCTTCAAAAAGGCGCCAATCGCCAACCACAAAATCCTCTTTCGGAATGCCCTTTACTGATAGCTCATGATCGTAGGACCCATCAATGGGAAGCGAAAGGCCTACTTTCCGAAAGGACTCCACAACTACTTCAGACCTGGTAGTATTGAACCTTTCCCACGCCTCTGCAACACAGTATTGTACAAGTATACACCGTTCCCCAATGGCACTTTCTTGTGGACTCTCCCGTAAATCAAATCTATTTTTTGAC
This sequence comes from Tuber brumale, assembly GCA_014065205.1. Lineage (NCBI taxonomy): Eukaryota > Fungi > Ascomycota > Pezizomycetes > Pezizales > Tuberaceae > Tuber > Tuber brumale. Next base: position 200,425 of record JACCEG010000207.1, read on the forward strand.
TCGTATGAATCAAGTGATTCCTCAATAAGTGTGCATAGAATATCCTTCACAGGCTTATTGATTGCAACATCCAGGGGTTGCACCAAGCTCGTGCATCCTGGGGGGATCATTGAGGGTATAATGTCATGTGAGCGGAGCATATCGAGAACAGCGTCGGTTTTGTGAAATTTCGCAACATCGAGGGCTAAGAGGCGTGGACCTGGTGGCAAATATGGGACTAACATATCCGTAATCCAGTTTACCAAAACTTTTTCATTAGCATAGGCAGTGGGATTGAAAATTACGCTGACTGGAGAATCGTATCGCTGCAGTTCTGCTTTTCTCCATTCGATATGGTTTCGTCGAGTAAGTGATTCTGCGCCTTTGAAAATGATCACCGGCTTGACCCGCATGACACCGTCGGCAAAAATACAGAACAAAATTGTTGCCTGTCTTTTGTCCCATCCGCTTTGTATAGTTGTTAGGCCTATGGAAATCCGAGACATGTGCACAGACCCATGATAGGGTAACTGCGCACAGACCCTCAGAATTACGGGAGTCAACATCCCACTCCGGCCACCTTATAGGGCCCGCACGTCATTAGCGAGATTTCGAGAGTTGCGTCCCATAACTAAAATGTCACATCAATGAAGCCCACTTCATAACACCATATACGTCGNGTCATTAGCGAGATTTCGAGAGTTGCGTCCCATAACTAAAATGTCACATCAATGAAGCCCACTTCATAACACCATATACGTCGCCGCCGTCCATCCGACCGCATGCTGTTCACGGGATATATGAGAGGGGACCTTTGGCGACATCTGGGAAGTGGAACGGAGGGAATCCCTCAGAGGCGCATTGAGATAGTAGGCTTCAAAGTTAGGCTTCCTAACTATGGGCCGAAGGTGACGGGACGTTTTCGGCGAAATACTCAGAGAGGATATTCCAGTAGCAGAAGCTATTAGGGGTATACCGAATCTACCCATACCCTTCTGAGATCAACTGTAGGTTAATTGGTCTTAGTAATAGGACCCCTCTATGGAGGCTGGCAGACTAAGGGGAGGCACGCTCAGAAAGGAAGACCTAGATAAGTCCGAGCCTCTTAAGACGTTGACACGTTGGGCTCAGACTTGCGATTGGCACTAGGTGATCCGGCATGAACCTGATCACTTCATGACCGAAGAGACTACTGGAATGATAGTCAATACGAGTAGAATAATATAATAGTCTATGTGGACATCTAAGTTGGAGAACGCTGTTTGGTATAACAAATAGCGCAGTCATCTCAACGGAGGAATACTATTCCGTGTCCACGAAAGGGTGTGATAAGTTTCAGGGTCAAACGGTGTTCGCACTTATAAGATCCTGGACGTTTGCGTATTAAAACCAGAGTGGTACTTTGGAGGCATAGTAGTTAGAAGTAGTCGACGAACACTCAGACACGGGATATAAATATCAAAGTGCCTCCCGAGCTTTACAGACATCATCAAGCAACGGAGAAGAGATCTTATCAATATAATATTGTTCGACAGTTTAAATCTTTACCTTACTTTACCTTCGATCGAGACGAGCCTTCCTCGACAGATTCTCTAATCAAAGATTCTGGGCCTACGTCCCTCAGTTATATGCTTGAGTTTGGCATCCGCCTAACAGTATATTGATAGTTCTCCTGTTACTAAGGCTCACTATATGAACTACGAGTTCACTTCAAACTCCACCCTCACCTCAGACTTCGATTATATTTTCGAAGCAACTCACTGTCCTATCTATATTCATTCCTTGGAAGAAATACTCGAGACTGAGTTATTTGAAGTCAAAGAAGAATATATCACTGAACCCTCGTGGTTCACAAAACCTTTCAGGATCCCAACTAGGGATCAATTCAATAGCATATATTGCACCTGGCACGGTCCAAACTTTGAGTGGAGTTCTACGGAGTCAGAAGACCTCGTTGACTGGAGTACCCAGTACTCCCAAAAAAACAAATCAAGCATAGGTATCCTAGGATCAAGCACCCCCTCGGCCTGGGCCTAACACATCCTTATATGTACTACAAGTACATTCTAAACCTTGAGAAAAAGGAGATTCAGGTTTTGAGTCCCGAGTCGGACCAACCGAACCCCTTTATACCTACACCTTTAGAATATCTCAGACGTTGGATACCTTACATACGATTCCTTAAACCTTTCAAAGAATATCAAGAACTCTGGTACGAAGTACCAGAAATCACACATCCAGGACTATTAGAGCAACTAGCCTACCTGGAAAGTATCACAATGGCTGAGATACCACAAGATCCGAGAAAGAGAATAATGGCGGGTGAACCTATGGATACCCAACCGGACACGACGGACAAGACCGATGATTCGGCAATTTGGAGTCCCTCCCCATCAACACCTCATGAACCTACTTTCCGGAGAGGAAATTTACCCTCTCACCGATCTTCTAGCGTCGCGAGCACGCACCGAATATCACGAGCCACCACACATAAGCCAGGAGGCGATCATGCTGCAAACTTGGCAAGGTTGGCTGCCCGTCTGGGAATAACCCTAGGACAGATAAGGCAGGATATAGATACTTCGCTAGACCAAGCCAATATCGCCTTCAAGCATTTGAAGGAAGCCACCCAAGATAATACCTTAAAGTTAATTAAGGTTCAACAGCAAATCACTGACGGACAAGATGTCCATGACAACGATATTGAAACCTGGTTGATGCAGCTGGCAGGGGTAGAAAGCGAAGTCAAGGGGATCCAAGAGGAGATGATACGGGAAGTGGCAAAGAAGATTGATGCTCAAGATAGGCGTCAACAGGAATATGAAGAAGTAACCACGAGGTTACATGGGACACTCGGGCAGGAAAGCTAGGCAGCATTAGCCCGAGACCAGGCACTGGAACAAATGGTCAACGACCTAAGGGCGGAATTCTTAGAATTCCGAAATCAAGGCGTCACTCGCGAAAGAGAGGTCAATCGTACACTAGGACAAATACGCACAGATCAGACTACGCGCCAAGCGGAGATTCGCAGGTCTCAAGACCAGCAACAACTGCAGAATATCGCGACAAACCAAACCCTAAAAGGGTTGACAGCCGCTACAAATAAAATATTAGCAGCAGCACCAGGTCCCGAAGCTGCAAGACCCGCACCCTTACCTACTGTCCAAGAAACAGACAACGAGGAGTACTACGCTCCGCCTACACGGAGAGAAAAGGGGAAAGGCCGAGAAACCGCTGATGCATTCCCCTCAGGTGCCCAGGAAGGTAACCCAGGAGATCCTAGTGATGATGGTGAAGATGACGAGGATGATGAAAGAGGAAGAAGGAGAGGAGGTCCTAGCCAAGGCAGGCAAGGACAAACCCCAGAGCAGTCTGGCATGGCAGAAATGCTTGCCAACGCAATGGCACTGAATATTAAGCGACTATCAGAGCCACCCCCATTCTTTGAGGATAAACCCGCTCAAGACATATATGTCTGGATTTTGCAATGCACTGAGTATTTCGAAAGAAACCCACGAATCTGGGAAGATGCCCGAGAACGTGTCATATATGCGCTTAGCCGTACGAAAGGAGATATAGTCCTTCCCTACACAGTATGGTACTGGAATGCTATGCACGGACTTCAGGGGGAAACCCAGCAACCAGAGCTGGCGACATGGACCCGCTTTGAACATGATATGATCAAGCGATTCGCCCCTGTAGAAGCGGAAAGACTAGCCCTTCGAGCAATGGAACTAGTCACCTATGACGGCAGTATTAAGCCATATCTAACGATCATGCACAACCATAATCTTCATGCATGCATGACGGGGGAATTCGGGAGAGAGGTAGTCGAGGATAAACTTCCGGAACAAATTATTCCCAGGTTGTCGGCTCTGCGATATACGAGAGATCAAGAATGGGAAGAGGCAATAAGGCTATGGGGGCGATCAGAAGAAGCACTGCTAGCCAGAAAAAGAATTGGACGAGACCAAGCGGCCAAACCTAAAATAGTCCAGGAGGTCAAAAGAGAAGATCGACGGCACTCTAAACCAAATTGACAAAGGGATACTAAACCTTATGTCAAGGGAGGTGGAGCCCCACCACGGAAAGGGAAACGGGACAATGAGCCAGAGAAGCCTAGGAAAAGGTTGGGAGGTGCGACCAAGACCACCCACACAAGCTTCGCCCAGGCACATACCGGTATCCCACTGAGTGTAATAGACACTCCAAGGAAAGAAGGAGATTGCACAGGTTGTGGGAAGAAAAACCACACCTATCAAACGTGTTGGGAGATACCCATATATCGACAGCAACGGTCAGCTCAAGACCGATAAAAATGGGAACTCGATGAGCAAGGTCGGCTATTGAAAAGCGTAAATTAGCTCACAGGGTCGGTCCCGCACAGCACCCAGCTCGAGTGAATAAGATCTAGGAACTGGCAGAAGACGAGGAACTGACCAAGGTCAGTTCATTGGCACCAACAGCGATGGCGTTTAGGTATTCAGTGTCCCAAGGGAGCTGGAATTGAAATGGGAACCCCCTTTGGCGGTGGTGTATTGGGTACAAACCACGACGGGGATCGGGTAGTCCGTGTGCAACTACGGGAATCGAAATTTAAAAACAATCAAAGCGGCACGAAGCGAGTCTCTCCTTTCAGGATCAACGCAAGTAGGCTCTAAGTGAAGGAACTCCTCGAGGGACTTGCGAGCTCGAACACAGGAATCAATATATGGAGAGTCTCAATCGAAAGAGAGGATAGTTAACATGCACACATGGCCCGGGACCCAACAGTGCGAAGTTCCTCGAGTTACCTGGTGGTTGCCTGCTACCCGTGTACAAGCAAGTTACTATACCGAAGAAGTTGGGACATAGCAATGCAAGATCTACCTGATAACAAATACATGACAGGAGGACAACCAACGCAGGGCATTCCACGTACCACATAAGTCTGAGTCGTATTATACATATGTACTATCTTGCCTTCTGGCCAGAGTGTGGGATAGGGATGTACCGCTTTGGTGCGCAAGGCCCCTCTGAGGGAGCTGGACGGATTACTGAAGTCCTAAGGGGAAGGATTCGGTGAAAGCGGGAACCCCACACCCGGGGAGTAAAATGGCTAATAACTGCCCAAAAATCTGCTATGAGCCTAGGTCTGGCGTGTCGGGAGAAGGCATCCAGCCTGAAAACTGGTCGTGCACGATTGCTTATCCGTGAAACGCCACTTAAGTATGTAGACCCAGATTGTTAGAGCTAAACAATTACTAGTTTGTCTGAGGAGACCTCAATGGTCGAAACTACGCGGGCGTAGTAACAAACATTTTATTACCTACACCCCTGACGGACGATGCCTAAACGAAAGAACCAAGAAAGTCTTATCCGCGCCAAGCGCGTGGAGCTAGACGCTCCAAAACCAAAACGATACAACTGTCCGTAGAGGATCGCTTACCTCCATATACACGATACGCGATACAAAGTTAAAGTCTTATTAGACTCTGGATCCAACGTGTTCCTTATAAACAAGGACCTAGTTGAAGACCTTCGCGTTCCCTCGGTAGATCGCGACAATGCAGTTGATATCTTAGGCTTTGACGGATTGTCAGCCGCCTCTGGAGGGAAGTGTTACACCCTCCCTATTAAATTGGAAATAGGAAAAAACCGACACATTTCTGAAGTGTCGTGTGAAGTGGCTAAAGCAGGTCACTATGGAATGATAATTCCTTTCGGTTGGTGGCATCGTGAATACCCAGTGTCTCACATAGAAGATGCAGAAAATTGGACCTTCTCCGCAAAGTGTTTTGAGAACTGTGTGGAAGAAGATGAAGGAATAGCGGATATGTTCGAATACGATGAGTCCGCCGCTTGGGACCCAAACACATGTCGCATAGGAAGAATCGGAGCCATCGAGAATACAGTGGAACTCGAATCATTACTGAAAGAATACTGGCATTACAAACATTTGTTGGAAGCCCAGACGGTAGGGAAATTGGCCCCAAGACGGACATTCGATCACGAAATTAAGTTGATTCCTGGATCAACCCCCCCCTGTGTGCCAATATACCCACCGTCCGAAAAACAACTTAAGGCCTTACCAGAATACTTGGAGACAATGATCAAACAAGGAAAAATCTCGCGGAGCCAATCACCAGCAGGCGCACCCATATTATTCGTACTAAAGCCTGATGGCAGATTATGCCTAGTTGTGGATTACCGAAATCTAAACAAGATTACGATCCTCAACAAACATCCCCTTCCACTAATGTCCGAACTCAGAGATAGAGTAGCTGGCGCAAAGATCTTCACCAAGTTAGACCTTAAAGACGGTTACCATCTGATAAGGATAAAGGAAGGAGGCGAATGGAAAACGGCGTTTCGTACAAGATATGGACACTGCGAATATAAGGTTATGCCTTCAGGATTGGTCAACGCTCCGGCAACTTTCCAAGATATGATGAACCAAGTCCTCCAAGAATACCTTGACGTTGGAGTCGTATGTTATCTTGATGATATTCTCATCTACTCCAAGGATAAGACGGAACATATCGAAGCGGTTAAGAAAGTTTTACAAAGTCTATCAGACTTTCAATTAGCGGTAGCGCTAAAGAAATCGACATTCCATGCCACAGAGGTAGAATTCCCCGGCTATATGGTAGCAGTTGATGGAGTGTCTATGAGCACCCGTAAGGTAGAATCCATGATGGTGTGGAAAGCACCTAAGTCGGATAGAGAAGTACAAGTCTTTATGGGGTTTGCTAACTTCTGGCGACGATTTATAAAAAACTTCTCAGCTATTTGCATGCCAAGAACCGAGACTTTACTAGGAAATCCTGAGAATTTGAAATGGGAAATTGAACAGAACACTGCTTTCGAAGAACTAAAGCACCGGTTCACCACAGCCCTCATACTACACTACTTTCTCCCAGAAAGAGAAACAGTGGTAGAAACAGACGCTAGCGATTTTGCAATCGGCTGCGTCCTTTCTCAATATTTTGAGAAAAGATTACATCCTGTAGCTTTCCATTCCAGAAAATTAAACTCAGCGTAGCGCAATTATGAGATTCATGATAAAGAACCCCTGGCAATCCTCGAAGCATTTAAGGAACGGAGACACTACTTAATTGGAACAGAAAAACCAATTACAGTCTTTACCGACCATCAGAACCTACAATACTTCCTCAACTCAAAAGTCTGGAGTGGCTGTCAAATTCGTTAAGCTCAGAAGTTGGTAGAATACAATTTTCGCATTGTATACCGACCAGGCACAAAAGGCGGAGAGCCAGATGCATTAAGCAGGCGGCCGGAGCACCGTCCTGAGGAGGGAGCTACGCATCGCGAACAGAAAGTTTTGAAGGAAGAAAATTTCCTGGTATCGCTAGTAGCGAGGGTAGGCGATGAAGGAGAGGACTGGGATGGAGAAAGGGATTTGGATCTAGAACCTTGAAGAGATGGAAAGGAAACCGTGATTAGTGTCAAAAGATTGAGCAAGAAGGCATATTTGCCAACGAAAGGCTCAAGAATGGCGGTAGGGCATGACCTGTATGCCATAGAAAATGACGTTGTCCCGAAATACGGACAGACACTAATAAGGACAGGTGTAGCAGTAGGGCTACCTGAAGGAACTTACGGAAGAGTTGCCACAAGAAGTTTATTAGCAGTCCGAAGTGGAATCTCTACGGGCGCAGGAGTGATCGACGCTGATTACACCGGCAAACTCAAAGTCGTACTTTTCAACCATAAGGATGGGGACTGCCAAATCAGAATGGGCCATCGCATAGCTCAACTGGTGGTAGAAAAAGTCAACACCTCAGATATGATGGAAGTAGACGAATTGGAGGACACAGGACGAGGAACAGCGGGATTCGGAAGTACCGATATAGCGACAAGATCCTTGATCGTCAAAGAACAGGAACCAAGCATCAGTTACCTGCAGGCATCAGCCAAAGACAATGAGCACTGGTACGACATCCCAAAGGTACCAGAGAAAGTTCTAATGTCAAATGCGATAATCTTGCAAAAGGGTATGAAGCAGTTTAATCCTGAATTCTTAAGCGAGATACAAGCAGCTATCGGGACAGATGCAGTTTGGAGGCAATGAAGGGAAGAGCTTATTAGATTGCAAGATGAAGGAAAGGATTTCCCCAAAGACTGGACCTTAACCGACGATCAACTATATTACAAGCAAAGACTATTTGTACCCGATAGTCAGGCATTATATACCAAGATCGCAGAAGGATGTCACGATGGAAAGGTTGCGGGACATTTCGGGCAAGAAAAGACTTTGGAAATTATTATGAGAGACTACTACTGGAAAGGACTTGCGGAGTGGATCAACGATTATGTACGATCCTGTGATGAATGCCGACAGAATAAGTCACCTAGATACACCAAGTACGGATTACTGCAACCATTGCAAATATCCTACGCGGCATGGGCATCTATCTCGGTGGACTTTATTACGCAACTAGCAGAGTCACAAGGATGTACTCAGATAATGGTAGTAGTTGATAGATTCATGAAAATGGCACATTTTATCAGACTACTGACAACGGCTACGGCTAAGGATATTGCCAGCGCATTCCTGAAAGAAGGATGGAGGCTGCATAGCCTACCAGCCTAAATCGTTTCGGACATGGACTCAAAGTTTGCAGGAGAATTCCGGGAATCCCTTTGCAAGGCGCTGGAAATTAAGCGAAGAATGTCAACGGCATACCACCCCAAGACTGATGGACAAACCGAACGTACCAACTAAGTGCTAGAAGGTTACCTGCGAAGTTTTGTCAATTACAATCAGGATGACTGGTATCAGCTGCTACCGTTAGCTGAACATGCCTATAACAACTCCGCAACTAATGCTCACGGGATGTCACCATTCTATGCGAACTATGGATTCCATCCATAGGCAGAGTGGATGAAGGAGGGCGAAGCTCAAAATCCAGGAGCCATACTTTATGCAAACTGGATTAAGGCGATACATGAACAAGTGAGAGGGTCATTAGAAAAGACACGAGAAGGGATTTCGAAATATTATGACCGGAAAGCCCGACAACAGCCGGACTTCAAGATCGAGGACAAAGTAATGTTAAAGGCAAAGAATATCCGCACCTGACAGAAATCCAAGAAGCTAAGTCCGAAGCTATACGGCCCCTTCCAAATTATGGAAATACGTGGATCCCGAGCTTTCAAGCTCAACCTATCGGATCGAAGGAACATTCATCCCGTATTCCATATCGTACTATTGGAACCCTACCGCGAATCAGTTCATGACAATCGTCAACAACCCCCTAGAGAACCGGAGGATATCGACGGTGATCTACAATGGGAAGTTGAAAAAAGTGGTCAGAAGCGGGATTCGTTCTTACAGGATACGAGTACGCGGTTGCTATCAAGAGAAGCGAGAACTGTGGTACTTCGTTAAATGGCAAGGGTCTTCGGAAGATGAGAACACATGGGAACCTGCCACTGGTATGGAAAATGCGGTGGAAGTTGTGGAGAATTTTCATAATGAAAATCCGGACATGCCAGGAAGGGCAGAAGTAAGATAGTGAGGAAAAGGTTTTCCTACCGGGGCCAAGTAAACGTGGGAGGTTTTTCACCCTGACCACGCTGAGTCTTAAAAGGTAATTAGAAAAAATTATAAAAGGATTATAAAGGCATTAGAGGCGAAGCCTTGTAGGAGGGAGCTCATGTTAGGCCTATGGAAATCCGAGACATGTGCACAGACCCATGGTAGGGTAACTGCGCACAGACCCTCAGAATTACAGCAGCCAACCTCCCCCTCCGGCCCCCTTATGGAGCCTGCACGTCATTAGCGGGATTTCGAGAGTTGCGTCCTATAACTAAAATGTCACATCAATAAAGCCCACTTCATAACACCATATACGTCGCCGCCGTCCGTCCGACCCCATGCTGTTCGCGGGATATATGCGAGGGAACCTTTGGCAACATCTGGGAAGTGGAGCAGAAGAGGTCCGTCAGAGGCACATTGAGAGAGTAGGCTACAGATTTAGACTTCCTAACTATGGGCCGCAAGTGACGGGACGTTTTCGGCGAAATACTATGAGAGGATATTCCAGTAGCAGAAGCTATTAGGGGTATACCGAATCTACCTATACCCTTCTGAGATCAGCTGTAGGTTGGTTGGTCCTAGTGATAGGACCCCTCTACGGAGGCCGGCGGACCAAGGGGAGCCACGCTCAGAAAGTAAGACCTAGATAAGTCCGAGCATCTTAAGACGTTGATGCGTTGGGCTCAGACTTGCGATTGGCACTAGGTGATCCGGCATGAACCTGATCACTTCATGACCGAAGAGTCTACAGGAACAATAGTCAATAAGACTAGAGTAATATAATAGTCTATGTTGACATCTAAGTTGGAGACCGCTGTTTGGTATAACAAATAGCGCAGTCATCTCAACGGAGGAATACTATTCCCTGTCCACGAAAGGGTGTGATAGGTTTCAGGGTCAAACGGTATTCGCACTTATAAGATCCTGGACGTTTGCGTATTAAAACCAGAGTGGTACTTCGGAGGCATAGTAGTTAGAAGTAGTCCGCGAACACTCAGACGCGGGAAATAAATATTGAAGTGCCTCCCGAGCTTTACAGACATCATCAAGCAACGGAGAAGAGATCTTATCAATATAATATTGTTCTACACTTTAAATCTTTACCTTACTTTACTTTCGATCGAGACGAGCGTTCCTCCACAGATTCTCCAATCAAAGATTTGGGGCCTACGTCCCTCAGTTATATACTTGACTTTGGCGTCCGCCTAACAGTAATCTTAACCTGTACTGTGGTGCTACCTTTATCGGCGTAGGTCTGGCTGTTAGGCGGACGCCAAACTCAAGTATATAACTGAGGGACGTATGCCCGAAAATCTTTGATCGGAGAATCTGTCGAGGAAGGCTCGTCTCGATAAAGTAAGATAAGGTAAAGATTTTTAAAGTGTAAACAATATTATATTGATAAGATCTCTTCTCCGTTGCTTGATGATGTTTGTAAAGCTCGAGAGGCACTTCGATATTTATATCCCGCGTCTGAGTGTTCGCGGACTACTTCTAACTACTATGCCTCCGAAGTACCACTCTGGTTTTAATACGCAACCGTCCAGAATCTTATAAGTGCGAACACCGCTTGACTCTGAAACTTATCACACCCTTTCATGGACACGGAATAGTATTCCTCCGTTGAGATGACTGCGGTATTGTTATACCAAACATCGGTCTCCAACTTAGATGTCCAGGTAGACTATTATATTACTCTAGTCTTATTGACTATCGTTCCAGTAGTCTCTTCGGTCATGAAGTGATCAGGTTCATGCCGGATCACCTAGTGCCAATCGCAAGTCTGAACCCAACATGTCAACGTCTTAAAAGGCTCCGACTTATCTAGGTCTTCCTTTCTGAGCGTGCCTCCCCTTGGTCCGCCGGCCTCCATAGAGGGGTCCTATTGCTAGGACCAACCAACCTACAGCTGATCTCAGAAGGGTATGGGTGCATTCGGTATACCCCTAATAGCTTCCGCTACTGGGATATCCTCTTAAAGTATTTCGCCGAAAAGGTTCCGTCACTTTTGGCCCATAGTTAGGAAGCCTAACTTTGACGCCTACTATCTCAATGCGCCTACAACGGATTTCCTCCGTTCCACTTCCCAGATGTCGCCAAAGGTCTCCTCTCGTATATCCTGCGAACAGCATGCGGTCGGACAGACGGCGGCGACGTATATGGTGTTATGAAGTGGGCTTCATTGATGTGACATTTTAGTTATAGGACGCAACTCGCGAAATCTTGCTAATGACGTGCGGGCCCCATAAGAGGGCCGGAGGGGGGTGTTGGCTCCGGTAAATTGAGGGTCTGTGCGTAGTTACCCTACCGTGGGTCCGTGCACATGTCTCGGATTTCCATGTGCCTAACATGAGCTCCCTCCTACCAGGCTTCGCCTCGAATGCCTTTATAACCTTTTTATAATTTTTTCTAAATACATTTTAAGACTCAGTATGGTCAGGGTGAAAAACCTCCCGCATTTACTTGGCCACGGTAGGAAAACCTTTTCCTTACTATCTTACTTCTGCCCTTCCTGGCATGTCCGGATTTTCATTATGAAAATTCTCCACAACTTCCTCCGCATTTTCCATACCGGTGGCAGGTTCCCATGTGTTCTCATCTTCCGAACACCCTTGCCATTTAACGAAGTACCACAGTTCTCGCTTCTCTTGGTAGCGGCCGTGTACTCGTTTCCTGCAAGAACGAATCTCGCTTCTTACGATTTTTTCAACTTCCCATTGTAGATCGCCGTCGATATCTTTCGGCTCTCTAGGGGGTTGTTGACGATTGTCATGAACTGACTCGCGGTAGGGTTCCAATAGTGCGACATGGAATACGGGATGAATGTTCCATCGATCGGATATGTTGAGCTTGAAAGCTCGGGATCGTCGTTTTTCCATGCTTTGGAAGGGGCCATATAGCTTTGGGCTTAGCTTCTTGGATTTCTGTCGGGTGCGGATGTTTTTTGCGTTTAACATTACTTTGTCCGCGATCTTGAAGTCCGGCTGTTGTCGAGCTTTCCGGTCATAATATTTTGACATCCCTTCTCGTGTCCTTTCTAATGACCCTCTCGCTTGTTCATGTATCGCCTTAATCCAGTTTGCATAGAGTGTTGCTCCTGGATTTTGAGCTTCGCGCTCCTTCATCCACTCTGTCTGTGGATGGAATCCGTAGTTCGCATAGAATGGCGACATCCCGTGAGCGTTGGTTGCGGAGTTGTTATAGGCATGTACAGCTAGCGGTAGTAACTGATACCAATCATCCTGATCGTAATTGACAAAGCTTCGAAGGTAACCTTCCAGCACTTGGTTGGTACGTTCGGTTTGTTCGCGAGTCTGGGGGTGGTATGCTGTCGCCATTCTTCGCTTAATTTCCCACCCCTTACAAAGGGATTCTCAGAATTCTCCTGCAAACTTTGAGTCCATGTCCGCAACGATTTCGGTAGGTAGGCCATGCAGCCTCCATCCTTCCTTCAGGAATGCGTTGGCAACATCCTTGGCCATAGCCGTTGTCTGTAGTCCGATGAAATGTGCCATTTTTGTGAATCGATCAACTACTACCATTATCTGAGTACATCCTTGTGACTCAGGTAGTTGCGTAATCAAGTCCACCGAGATAGATGCCCATGCCGCGTAGGGTATTTGCAATGGTTGCAGTAATCCGTACTTGGCGTGTCTAGGTGACTTGTTATGTTAGCATTCATCGCAGGATCGTACGTAGTCGTTGACCCATTCCGCAAGTTCTTTCCAGTAGAAGTCTCTCATGATTATTTCCAAGGTTTTTTCTTGTCCAAAATGTCCTGCCACCTTTGCATTGTGACAGCCTTCTGCGATCTTGGTGTATAGTGCTTGACTATTTGGTACAAATAATCTTTGCTTGTAGTATACTAGATCGTTGGTCAAGGTCCAGTCCTTGGGAAAATCCGTTCCTTCATTCCGTAATCTAATGAGTTCTTCCCTTCGTTGCCTCCAAACTACATCTGTCCCGATAGCTGCCTGTATCTCGTTTAAGAATTCAGGATTAAACTGCTTCATACCCTTTTTCAGGATTATCGCATTTGACATTAGAACTTTCTCTAGTACTTCTAAGACGTCGTACCAGTGCTCGTTGTCTTTGGCTAATGCCTGCAGGTAGCTGATGCTCGGTTCCTGTTCTTTGATGATCAAGGATCTTGCTGCTATATCTGAAATTCCAAATCCCGCGGTTCCTCGTCCTGTATCCTCCAATTCGTCTACTTCCATCATATCTGAGGTGTTGACTTTTTCTACTCCCAGTTGAGCTATGCGATCGCCCATTCTGATTTGGCAGTCCACATCCTTATGGTTGAAAAGTACGATTTTGAGTTCGCCGGTGTAATCAGCATCGATCACTCCTGCGCCAGTGGAGATTCCGCTTCGGACCGCTAATCCGCTTCTTGGGGCAACTCTTCCATAAGTTCCTTCGGGTAGCCCTACGGCTATCCCCGTCCTTATTAGTGCCTGCCCGTATTTCGGGACAATGTCATCTTCTATGGCATACAGGTCATGCCCTGCCCCCATTCTTGAGCCTTTCGTTGGCAAATATGCCTTCTTGCTCAATCTTTTGACCCTAATTATGGGTTCCTTTCCACCTTTTCGAGGTCCTAGATCCAAATCCTTATCTCCATCCCAGTCCTTTCCTTCATCGCCTACCCTCGCTACTAGCGATACCAAGAAACTTTCTTCTTTTAAAAATTTCTGTTCGCGATGCGTAGCTCCCTCCTTAGGACGGTACTCCGGCTGTCTGCTTAATCCATCAGGCTTTCCGCCCTTTGTGCCTGGTCGGTATACAATGCGAAAATTGTATTCTACCAACTTCTGAGTCCATCGAATTTGACGGCCACTCCAGACTTTTGAGGTGAGGAATTACTGAAGGTTCTGATGGTCGGTAAAGACTGTAATTGGTTTTTCTGTCCCAATTAAGTAGTGTCTCCATTCCTTAAACACTTCGAGGATTGCCAGAAGTTCTTTATTATGAATCTTGTAATTGCGTTCCGTTGAGTTTAATTTTCTGGAATGGAAAGCTACTGGGTGTAACCTTTTCACAAAGTATTGAGAAAGGACGCAGCCGAGCGCAAAATCGCTAGCGTCCATTTTTACCACCGTTTCTCTTTCTGGGAAAAGGTGGTGGAGTATGGGGGCTGTGGTGAACCGGTGCTTTAGTTCTTCGAAAGCAGTATCCTGTTCAATTCCCCATTTAAAATTCTTAGGATTTCCTTGCAATGTCTCGGTTATTGGCTTACAAATAGCGGAGAAATCTTTTATCAATCATCGGTAGAAGTTAGCAAACCCCATAAAAACTTGTACCTCTCTAACCGACTTAGGTGCTTTCCACACCATTATGGATTCCACCTTTCGGGTGCTCATTCACACCCCATCGACCGCCACCATATAGCCGCGGAATTCTACCTCTGTGCCATGAAATGTTGATTTCTTTAGCGATACCGCTAACTGAAAGTCTGATAGACTTTGTAAAACCATCTTAACCGCTTCGATATGTTCTTTCTCATTCTTTGAGTAGATGAGAATGTCATCAAGGTAACATACCACTCCAATATCGAGGTATTCCTGGAGAACTTGGTTCATCATATCTTGAAAGGTTGCCGAAGCGTTGACCAATCCAAAAGGTATAACCTTATATTCGTAATGTCCGTATCTTGTACGGAACGCCATCTTCCATTCGTCTCCTTCCTTGATTCTGATCAGGTGGTAACCGTCCTTAAGGTCTAACTTGGTGAAGATCTTTGCGCCGGCTACTCTATCTCTGAGTTCGGACATCAATGGAAGGGGATGTTTGTTGAGGATTGTAATCTTATTTAGATTTCGGTAGTCTACAACGAGACGTAGTCTACCATCAGGCTTAGATACGAATAATATGGGTGCTGCTGCTGGGGATTGGCTCCGAGTGATTTTTCCTTGTTTGATCATTGTCTCCAAGTATTCTCGTAAGGCCTTAAGTTGTTTTTCGGATAGCGGATATATCGGCCCCCAGGGGGGGGTTGATCCTGGAATCAACTTAATCTCGTGATCGAATGTCCGTCTTGGGGCCAAGTTCTCTCCCGTCTGGGCTTCGAACAAATGTTTGTAATGCCAGTATTCTTTCGGTAATGATTCGAGTTCTACCATATTTTCAATAGCTCCGATCCTTCCGATGCAGCATGCATTTGGGTCCCAAGCGACAGACTCATCGTATTCGAACATATCCGCTATTACTTCATCTTCTTCCACACAGTTCTCACAACTCTTTGTGGAGAAGGTCCAATTTTCTGCATCTTCTATGTGAGACACTGGGTGTTCACGATGCCACCAACCAAACGGAATTATCATTCCATAGTGACCTGCTTTAGCCACTTCACACGACACTTCTGAGATGTGTCGGTTTTTTCCTATTTCCAATTTAATAGGGAGGGTGTAACACTTCCCTCCAGAGGCGGCTGACGATCCGTCAAAGCCTAAGATATCAACTGCATTGTCGCGTTCCACTGCGGGAACGCGAAGGTCTTCAACTAGGTTCTTGTTGATACGGAACACGTTGGATCCCGAGTCTAATAAGACTTTAACTTTGTATCGCTTATCGTGTATATGGAGGTAAGCGATCCCCTCCGGACAGTTATATATTTTTGGTTTCGGAGCGTCTAGTTCCACGCTCTTGGCGCAGATAAGACTTTCTTGGTTTTTTCATTTAGGCATCGTTGGTGTGGGGTGTAGGTAACAAGGTGTTTGTTACTACGCCCACGTAGTCTCGACCATTAAGGTCTCCTCAGACAAACTAGTAACTTTTTTAGCTCTAACAATCTGGGTCTACATACTTAAGCGGCGTTTCACCGATACGCAATTGCGCACGACCAGTTTTCAGGATGGATGCCTTCTCCCCACACGCCAGACCTAGGCTCATAGCAGATTTTTGGGCGGTTTTTAGCTATTTTAGTCCCCCGGTGCGGGGTTCCCGTTTTCACCGAATGCTTTCCCTTAGGACTTCGGTTATCCGTCCAGCTCCATCAGAGGGGCCTTGTGCACCAAAGCGGTACATCCCTATCCCACCCTCTGGCCAGAAGGCAAGATAGTACATACGTATAATACGACTCAGACTCGTGTGGTAGGTGGAACGGCCCGCGTTGGTTGTCCTCCTGTCGTGTATTTGTTATCAGGTAGATCTTGCATTGCTATGTCCTAACTTCTTCGGTGTAGTAACCTGCTTGCACACGGGTAGCAGGCAACCACCAGGTGACGCGAGGAACTTCGTACTGTTGGCTCCCGGGCCATGTGGGCAGGTTAACTATCCTCTCTTTTGATCAAGACTCTCCGTATATTGGTTCATGTGTTCGAGCTCGTAAGTCCCTCGTGGGGTCCCTTCACTTGGAGCCTACTTGCGTTGATCCAGAAAGGAGAGACTCGCTTTGCGCCGCTTTGATCGTTTCTTGAATTTCGATTCCCGTAGTTGCACACGGACTACCCGATCCCCGTCGTGGTCGGTACCCAATACACCACAGCCAAAGGGGGTTCCCTTTTCGATTCCAGCTCCCTTGGGACACTGAATACCCAAACGCCGTCGCCATTGGTGCCAATGAACTGACCTAGGTCAGTTCCTCGTCGTCCCACAGTTCCCAGATCTTATTCACTCGAGCTGGTTGCTGTGCGGGACCGACCCTATGAGCTAATTTAGGTTTTATAATAGCCGACCTTGCTCGTCGTGATCCCATTTTTATCGGTCTTGAGCTGACCGTTGCTGCTGATACATGGGCATCTCCCCCACACGTTTGATAGGTGTGGTTTTTCTTCCCACAACGCGTGCAATCTCCTTCTTTCCTTCGAGTGTGTATTACACTCTGCGGGATACCAGTATGAGCCTGGGCGAAGTTCGTGTGGGTGGTTTTTGTCGCACCTTCCAACCTTTTCCTAGGCCCTTCCGGCTTATCGTCTCGCTTCCTTTTCCGTGATGGGGCTCCACCTCCCTTGATATAAGGTTAAGTATCCCCTTTTCGCTTTGGTTTAGAGTCCCGTCGGTCTTCTCTTTTGACCTCCTGGACTATTTTAGGTTTGGACGGTTGATCTCGACCAATTCTCTTTCTGGCTAGCAGTACTTCTTCTGATCGCCCGCATAGCCTTAGTGCCTCTTCCCATTCTTGATCCGTTGTGTATTGCAGAGCGGACAGCCTGCGGACAATTTGTTCCGGAAGTTTATCTTCAACTACCTCTCTCCAGGATTCCCCAGTCATGCGTGCACGAATATTATGGTTGTGCATGAGCGTTAGATATCGTTCAATACTGCCGTCGCAGGTGACTAGTTTCATCGCTCGAAGGGCTAGTCTTTCGGCTTCTACCGGGGCGAATCGCTTGATCATATCATGTTCAAAGCGGGTCCACGTCCCCAGCTCCGGTTGCTGGGTTTCCCCGTGAAGTCCGTCCATAGCCTTCCGGTACCATATGGTATAAGGAAGGACTATATCTCCTCTTGTACGGCCAAGTGCGTATATGATACGTTCCCGGGCATCTTTCCAGATTCGTGGGTTTCTTTCGAAATAGTCAGTGCATTGCAAAATCAAGACATATATGTCTTGAGCGGGTTTATCTTCAAAGAATGGGGGTGGCTCTGATGGTCACTTTATATTCAGCGCCATCGCGGTTGCCAGCGTTTCTGCTATACCAGACTGTTCTGGTGTTTCTGCTTGCCTGCCTTGGCTAGGACCTCCTCTCCTTCTTCCTCTTTCATCATCCTCATCATCGTCATCGTCGTCACTAGGGTCTCCAGGGTTTCCTCCCTGGGCACCTGAGGGAAATGCATCAGCGGTTTCTCGTCCTTTCCCCTTTTCTCCCGTGTAGGCGGAGAGTAGTACTCCTCGTCGTCTGTCTCTTGGACGGCGGGTGAAGGTGCTGGTCCTGCAGCTTCGGGACTTGGTGCTGCGGCTAATATTTTATTTATAGCCGCTGTCAACCCTTTTAGGGTTTGATTTGTCACGATATTCTGCAGTTGTTGCTGGTCTTGAAACCTGCGAATCTCCACTTGACGCGTAGTCTGATCTGTGCGCATCTGTCCTAGAGTACGATTGACCTCTCTTTCGCGAGTGACACTCTGGGCGTGAAATTCGACGAATTCTGCTCTTACACTGAGGACCATTTGTTCCAGAGTCTGGTCTCGGGCTAATGCCGCTTGGCTTTCTTCCCCGAGTGTCCCAAGTAACCTCGTGGTTACCTCTTCGTGTTCCTGTTGACGCCGTTCCTGGGCGTCAATTTTCTTTGCCACTTCCCGTATCATCTCCTCCTGTATCCCTTTGACCTCGCTTTCCACGCCTGCCAACTGCATCAACAAGATCGCGATATCGTTGTCATGGACATCCTGTCCTTCAGCGATTTGCTGTTGAACCTTAATTAACTTTAAGGTATTATCTTGGGTAGCGCCCTTCAAATGTTTGAAGGCGATATTGGCTTGGTCTAGCGAAGTATCTATATCCTGCCTTAACCGCCCCAGGGTTATTCCCAGACGGGCAGCCAACCTTGCCAAGTTTGCAGCAAGATCGCTTCCTGGCTTAGGTGTCGTGGCTCGTGATATTCGGTGCGTGCTCGCGACGATAGAGGATCGGTGAGAGGGTAAATTTCCTCTTCGGAAAGTGGGTTCATGAAGTGTTGACGGGGAGGGACTCCAAATTGCCGAATCATCGGTCTTGTCCGTCGTGTCCGGTCGGGTATCCATAGGTTCACCCGCCGGGATTCTCTTTCTCGGATCTTGGTGTATCTCGGCCATTGTGATACTTTCCAGGTAGGCTAATTGCTCTAATAGTCCTGGATGCGTGATCTCTGGTACTTCATACCAAAGCTCTTAATATCCTTTAAAAGGTTTAAGGAATCGTATATAAGGTATCCAATGTTTGAGATATTCCAAAGGTGTAGGTATAAAAGGGTTTGGTTGGTCCGACTCTGGACTCAAAACCTGAATCTCCTTTTTCTCGAGGTTTAAAATGTACTTGTAGTACATATAAGAATAGGTTAGGCCCAGGCCGAAGAGATGTCTGGCCCTCGGATAACCGTTCCTGGGTTTTCCTTTTCTTTATTTTCTGTCTTTAAAGAGCACTGGGTGCTGCAGTCGACGAAGTTTTCCAATTCAGTCGAATTCCACTCAAAGTCCGAACCGTGCCAGGTGCGATATATGCTATTAAATTGATCCCTCGTGGGGATACCGAAAGGTTTCATGAACCAGGGGGGTTCGGTGATGTATTCTACTTCGACTTCAATTAATTCTGTTTCCAATATTTCTTCGAAGGAATGAATATAGATAGGACAGTGAGGTGCTTCGAAAATATAATCGAAGTCTGAGGTGAGGGTGGAGTTTGAAGTGAGCTCGTAGTTCATATAGTGAGCCTTGGTAACAGGAGAACTATCAATATACTGTTAGGCAAACGCCAAACTCAAGTATATAACTGAAGGACGTAGGCCCAAAAATCTTTGATTGGAGAATCTGTCGAGGAAGGCTCGTCTCGATAAAGTAAGATAAGGTAAAGATTTTTAAAGTGTAAACAATATTATATTGATAAGATCTCTTCTCCATTGCTTGATGATGTCTGTAAAGCTCGGGAGGCACTTCGATATTTATATCCCGCGTTTGAGTGTTCGCGGACTACTTCTAACTACTATGCCTCCGAAGTACCACTCTGGTTTTAATACGCAACCGTCCAGAATCTTATAAGTGCGAACACCGTTTGACCCTGAAACTTATCACACCCTTTCATGGACACGGAATAGTGTTCCTCCGCTGAGATGACTGCGGTATTGTTATACCAAACATCGGTCTCCAACTTAGATGTCCAGGTAGACTACTATATTACTCTGGTCTTATTGACTATCATTCCAGTAGTCTCTTCGGTCATGAAGTGATCAGGTTCATGCCGGATCACCTAGTGCCAATTGCAAGTCTGAACCCAATGTGTCAACGTCTTAAAAGGCGCGGACTTATCTAGGTCTTCCTTTCTGAACGTGCCTCCCCTTGGTCCGCCGGCCTCCATAGAGGGGTCCTATTGCTAGGACCAACCAACCTACAGCTGATCTCAGAAGGGTATGGGTGGATTCGGTATACCCCTAATAGCTTCCGCTACTGGGATATCCTCTTAAAGTATTTCGCCGAAAACGTCCCGTCACCTTTGGCCCATGGTTAGGAAGCCTAACTTTGAAGCCTACTATCTCAATGCGCCGGCGACGGGCTTCCTCCGTTTCACTTCCCAGATGTCGCCAAAGGGCTCCTCTCATATATCCTGCGAACAGCACGCGGTCGGACAGACGGCGGCGACGTATATGGTGTTATGAAGTGGGCTTCATTGATGTGACTTTTTAGTTATAGGACCCAACTCTCGAAATCTTGCTAATGACGTGCAGGCCCCATAAGGGGGCCGGAGGGGGGTGTTGGCTCCGGTAAATGGAGGGTCTGTGCGTAGTTACCCTACCATGGGTCCGTGCACATGTCTCGGATTTCCATGTGCCTAACACTGGCGATCAAGAAACTCGCATGGCACTGGAGTTTCATCCATATTACAGATTGAGGACAATAAATACCGCCCCATAATCTTCATCTCATCTTGGTATCCAATGCGAATTTGCGAGTTCCTGTTAGGCATATGGAAATCTGACACATGTGCACAGACCCACAGTGGGGTAACTGCACACAGACCCTCAATTTACGGGAGCCAACACCCCCCTCCGGCCTCCTTATGGGGCCCGCACGTCATTAGCGGGATTTCGAGAGTTGCGTCCCATAACTAAAATGTCAAATCAATGAAGCCCACTTCATAACACCATATACATCGCCGACGTCCGCCCGACCGCATGCTGTTCACAGGATATATGCGAGGGGAACCTAGGCGACATCTGGGAAGTGGAACGGAGAAAGTCCGGTGGAGGGGCATTGGGATAGTAGGCTTCGAAGTTAGGCTTCCTAACTTTGGGCCGAAGGTGACGGGACCTTTTCGGCGAAATACTCGCAGAGGATATTCCAGTAGCGGAAGCTATTAGGGTTATACCGCATCCAGCCATACCCTTCTGAGATCAGCTGTAGGTTGGTTGGTCTTAGTGATAGGACCCCTCTACGGAGGCTGGCAGACCAAGGGGAGGCACGCTCAGAAAGGAAGACCTAGATAAGACCGAGCCTCTTAAGACGTTGACACGTTGGGTTCAGACTTGCGATTGGCACTAGGTGATCCGGCATGAACCTGATCACTTCATGACCAAAGGGACTACAGGAACGACAGTCAATAAGACTAGAGTAATATAGTAGTCTATGTGGACATCTAAGTGGGAGACCGCTTTCACGATTCTAGATTGACTTAGCAAGGCAGACGGCAAGGCAGATTGGTTTCACATTATGACTCACAGTTATGAGTCATAGGGTTTCATTGTTATATGATTGTTATATTGCGATTGGTTTACTTTCACGCACATGACCTATTCAGAGGTCATGGTGGCAGTGCACAAGACCAAGGGGGCTGTGCAGGAAGATAGTGTTAGGCGGACGCCAAACTCAAGTATATAACTGAGGGACGTAGGCCCGAAATTTTTGATTGGAGAATCTGTCGTGGAAGGCTCGTCTCGATAAAGTCAAGTAAGGTAAGGATTTAAAGTGTAAAACAATATTATATTGATAAGATCTCTTCTCCGTTGCTTGATGATGTCTGTAAAGCTCCGGAGGCACTTCGATATTTATATCCCGCGTCTGAGTGTTCGAGGACTTCTTCTAACTACTATGCCTGCGAAGTACCACTCTGGTTTTAATACGCAAATGTCCAGAATCTTATAAGTGTGAACACTGTTTGACCCTGAAACTTATCACACGCTTTCGTGGACACGGAATAGTATTCCGCCGCTGAGATGACTGCGCTATTTGTTATACCAAACCGCGGTCTCCAACTTAGATGTCCACATAGACTATTATATTACTCTACTCGTATTGACTATCATTCCAGTAGTCTCTTCGGTCATGAAGTGATCAGGTTCATGCCGGATCACCTAGTGCCAATCACAAGTCTGAGCACAACTTGTCAACGTCTTAACAGGCGCGGACTTATCTAGGTCTTCCTTTCTGAGCGTGCCTCCCCTTGGTCTACCGGCCTCCGTAGAGGGATCCTATCACTAGGACCAACCAACCTACAGCTGATCTCAGAAGGGTATAGGTGGATTCGGTATACCCCTAATAGCTTCCGCTACTGGAATATCCTCTCATAGTATTTCGCCGAAAATGTCCCGTCACTTGCGGCCTATAGTTGGGAAGCCTAACTTTGAAGCCTAGTATCTCAATGAGCCTCCCACGGATCTCCTCCGTTCCACTTCACAAATGTCGCCAAAGGTCCCCTCCCATATACCCTGTGAACAGCTCGCTGTCGGACGAACGGCGGCGACGTATATTGTGTTATGAAGTGGGCTTGATTGATGTGCCATTTTGGTTATGGGACGCAACTCGCGAAATCTCGCTAATGACGTGCGGGCCTCATAAGAGGGCCGGAGGCGGGTGTTGGCTCCGGTAAATTGAGGGTCTGTGCGCAGTTACCCTACCGTGGGTCTGTGCACATGTCTCGGATTTCCATAGGCCTAACGTGAGCTCCCTCCTACCAGGCTTTGCCTCGCATGCCTTTATAACCATTTTATAATTTTCTTCTAAATACATTTTAAGACTCAGTATGGTCAGGGTGAAAAACCTCCCGCGTTTACTTGGCCACGGTAGGAAAACCTTTTCCTTACTATCTTACTTCTGTCCTTCCTGGCATGTCCGGATTTTCATTATGAAAATTCTCCACAACTTCCTCCGCATTTTCCATACCAGTGGCAGGATCCCATGTGTTCTCATCTTCCGAACACCCTTGCCATTTAACGAAGTACCACAGTTCTTGCTTCTCTTGATAGCAACCGCGTACTCATTTCCTGTAGGAACGAATCTCGCTTCTTACGATTTTTTCAACATCCCATTGTAGATCGCAGTTGATATCCTCTGGTTCTCTGTGGGGTTGTTGACGAGTGTCGTGAACTGACTCGCGGTAGGGTTCCAATAGTGCAACATGGAATACGGGATGCATGTTCCATCGATCGGATATGTTGAGCTTGAAAGGTCGGTTTCCATGCTTTTCCATAATTTGGAAGGGGCCTTATAGCTTCGTACTTACCTTCTTGGAATTCCTTCGGGTGCGGATATTCTTCGCGTTTAACATTCCTTTGTCCCCGATCTTGAAGTCCGGCTGTTGTCGTGCATTCTGCTCTTAATATTTTGACATCCCTTCTCGTGGCTTTTCTAATGACCCTCTTGCTTGTTCATGTATCGCCTTAATCCAGTTTGCATAAAGTGTTGCTCCTGGATTTTGAGCTTCACGCTCCTTCATCTACTCTGTTTGTGGATGGAATCCATAGTTCGCATAGAATGGCGACATCCCACGAGCGCTAGTTGCGGAGTTATTATAGGCCTGTTCAGCTAGCGGTAGCAGCTGATACCAGTCATCCTGATCGTAATTGACAAAACTTCGAAGGTAACCTTCCAGCACTTGGTTGGTACGTTCGGTTTGTCCGTCAGTCTGCGGGTGGTATGCCGTTGACATTCTTCGCTTAATTTCCAGCGCCTTGCAAAGGGATTCCCAGAATTCTCCTGCAAACTTTGAGTCCATGTCCGTGACGATTTCGGTGAGTAGGCCATGCAACCTCCATACTTCCTTCAGGAATGCGTTGGCAACATCCTTGGCCATAGCCGTTGTCTGTAGTCCGATGAAATGTGCCATTTTCGTGAACCGATCAACTATTACCATTATCTGAGTACATCCTTGTGACTCTGGCAGTTGCGTAATAAAGTCTACCAAGATAGATGCCCATTCCGCGTAGGGTATTTGCAATGGTTGTAGTAATCCGTACTTGGCGTGTCTAGGTGACTTATTGTGTTGGCATTGATCGCAGGATCGTACGTAATCGTTGACCCATTCTGCAAGGCCTTTCCAGTAGAAGTCTCACATGATTATTTCCAAAGTCTTTTCTTGCCCGAAATGTCCTGCAACCTTTCCATCGTGACATCCTTCTGCGATCTTGGTATATAATGCCTTACTATCTGGTACAAATAGTCTTTGCTTGTAATATAGTTGATCGTCGGTTAAGGTCCAGTCTTTGGGGAAATCCTTTCCTTTGTCTCGTAATCTCATAAGCTCTTCCCTTCGTTGCCTCCAAATTGCATCTGTCTCAACAGCTGCCTGTATCTCGTTTAAGAATTCAGGATTGAACTGCTTCATACCCTTTTGCAGGATTATCGCATTTGACATTAGAACTTTCTCTGGTACCTCTGAGATGTCATACCAGTCCTCGTTGTCTTTGGCTGATGCCTGCAGGTAACTGATGCTTGGTTCCTGTTCTTTCACGATCAAGGATCTTGTCGCTATATCGGTACTTCCGAATCCCGCGGTTCCTCGTCCTGTGTCCTCCAATTCGTCTACTTCCATCATATCTGAGGTGTTGACTTTTTCTACCACCAGTTGAGATATGCGATCGCCCATTCTGCTTTGGCAGTCCACATCCTTATGGTTGAAAAGTACGACTTTGAGTTCGCCGGTGTAATCAGCATCGATCACTCCTGCACCAGTGGAGATTCCACTTCGGACTGCTAATCCACTTCTTGGGGCAACTCTTCCGTAAGTTCCTTCGGGTAGCCCTACCGCTATACCTGTCCTTATTACTGCCTGCCCGTATTTCGGGACAATCTCATCTTCTATGGCATACAGGTCATGCCCTGCCGCCATTCTTGAGCCTTTCATTGGCAAATATGCCTTCTTGCTCAATCTTTTGACCCTAATCACGGGTTCCTTTCCACCTCTCAGAGGTTCTAGATCCAAATCCTTATCTCCATCCCAGTCCTCTCCTTCATCTCCTACCCTCGCTACTAGTGATACCAAGAAATTTTCTTCTTTCAAAATTTTTTGTTTGCGATGCGTAGCACCCTCCTCAGGACGGTACTCCGGCCGTCTGCTTAATGCATCAGGTTTTCCGCCCTACATGCCCAGTCGGTATACAATGCGGAAATTGTATTCTACCAACTTCTGAGCCCATCGAATTTGACGGCCACTTCAGACTTTTGAGGTGAGGAAGTATTGTAGGTTCTGATGGTTAGTAATGACTGTAATCGGTTTTTGTGTTCCAATTAAGTAGTGTCTTCATTCCTTAAATACGTCGAGGATTGCAAGCAGTTCTTTATCATGAATCTCATAATTGCGCTCCGCTGAATTTAGTTTTCTGGAATGGAAAGCTACTGGATGTAACCTTATCTCAAAATATTGAGAAAGGACGCAGCCGAGTGTAAAATCGCTAGCGTCCGTTTCTACCACCGTTTCTCTTTCTGGGAAAAAGTGGTGGAGTATGGGGGCTGTGGTGAACTGGTGCTTTAATTCTTCGAAAGCAGTGTCCTGTTCAATTCTCCATTTAAATTTCTCCGGATTTCCTTGTAAAGCCTCGGTTATTGGCTTGCAAATAGCCTAGAAGTTTTTTATAAATCGTCGGTAGAAGTTAGCAAATCCCATAAAGACTTGCACTTCCCTAACCGACTTAGGTGCTTTCCATACCATTATGGATTCCACCTTTCGGGTGCTGATAGGCACCCCATTGACCGCCACCATATAGCCGAGGAATTCTACCTCGGTGGCATGAAACGTTGATTTCTTTGGCGATACCGCTTGTTGAAAATCTGACAGATTTTGTAAAATCCTCTTAACCTCTTCGATATGTGCCTTCTCGTTCTTTGAGTAGATGAGAATCTTATCATGGTAACATACGACTCCAACATCGACGTATTCCTGGAGAACTTGGTTCATCATATCTTGGAAAGTTGCCGGAGCTTTAACCAATCCAAAAGGTATAACCTTATATTCGTAATGTCCGTATCTTGTACGGAACGTCGTTTTCTATTCGTCTCCTTCCTTTATCCTTATCAGATGGTAACCGTCTTTAAGGTCTAACTTGGTGAAGATCTTTGCGCCGGCTACTCTATCTCGGAGTTCGGACATTAGTGGAAGGGGATGTTTGTTGAGGATCGTAAGCTTGTTTAGATTTCGGTAATCCACAACTTGGCGTAATCTGCCACCAGGCTTTGGTACGAATAATATGGGTGCCCCTGCTGGTGATTGACTGTGCGTGATTTTTCCTTGTTTGATCATTGTCTCCAAGTATTCTCGTAAGGCCTTAAGTTGTTTTTCGGACAGCGGGTATATCGGCCCCAGGAGGGAGTTGATCCAGGAACCAACTTAATTTCATGATCGAATGTCCGTCTTGGGGCCAATATTTCTGCCGTCTGGGCTTCGAACAAATGTTTGTAATGCCAGTATTCTTTCGGTAATGATTCGAGTTCCACCGTATTCTCGATGGCTCCAATTCTTCTGATACGACATGCGTTTGGGTCCCCAGCGACCGATTCATCGTATTCGAACATATCCGCTATTCCTTCATCTTCTTCCACACAGTTCTCACAACACTTTGCGGAGAAGGTCCAATTTTCTGCATCTTCTATGTGAGACACTGGGTGTTCACGATGCCACCAACCAAAAGCAATTATCATTCTATGGTGACCTGCTTTAGCCACTTCCTACGACACTTCCGAGATGTGGCGGTTTTTTTCCTATTTCTAATTTAATAGTGAGTGCGTAACACTTCCCTCCAGAGGCGGCTGACAATCCGTCAAAGCCTGAGATATCAACTGCATTGTCGCGTTCTACAGAGGGAACGCGAAGGTCTTCAACTAGGTCCTTGTTTATAAGGAACCCGTTGGATCCCGAGCCGAATAAGACATTAACTTTGTATCGCTTATCGTGTATATGGAGGTAAGCTATCCCCTCCGCACAGTTGTATCGTTTTGGTTTTGGAGCGTCTAGCTCCACGCGCTTGGCGCGGATAATACTTTCTTGGTTCTTTCGTTTAGGCATCGTTGGTAAAGGGTGTAGGTAACAAAATGTTTGTTACTATGCCCGCGTAGTTTCAACCATTGAGGTCTCCTCAGACAAACTAGTAACTCTTTAGCTCTAACAATTCTGGGTCTACACACTTAAGGGGCATTTCACCAATACACAATTGCGCACGACCAGTTTTCAGGCTGGATGCCTTCTCATGACATGCCAGACCTAGGCTCATAGCAGATTTTCGGGCGGTTATTAGCCATTTTACTCCACTGGTGTGGGGTTCCCATTTTTACCAAATCCTTTCCCTTAGGACTTCGGTTATCCGTCCAGCTCCCTTAGAGGGGCCTTGCACACCAAAGCGGTACATCCCTATCCCACACTCAGGCCAGAAGTCAAGATAGTACATACGTATAATACAACTCAGACTCGTATGGTAGCTGGAACGGCCCGCGTCAGTTGTCCTCCTGTCGTGTATTTGTTATTAGGTCGATCTTGCATTGTTATGTCCCAACTTCTTCGGTATAGTAACTTGCTTGTACACAGGTAGCGGGCAACCACCAGGTGACTTGTAGAACTTCGTACTGTTGGCTCCGGGGCCATGTGGGCAGGTTAACGATCCTCTCTTTCGATCAAGACTCTCCATATATTGATTCTTGTGTTCGAGCTCATACGTCCCTAGTGGGGTCCCTTCACATAGAGCCTACTTGCGTTGATCCTGAAAGGAGAGACTCGCTTCGCGCCGCTTTGGTTGTTTTGGAATTTCGATTCCCGCAGTTGCACATGGACTACTCGATCCCCGTCGTGGTGGGTACCCAATACACCCCAGCCAAAGGGGGTTCCCATTTCGATTCCAGCTCCTTCTGGACACTGAATACCCAAACGCCGTCGCCGTTGGTGCCAATGAACTGACCTTGGTCAGTTCCTCCTCGTCCGCCAGTTCCCAGATCTTATTCACTCGAGCTGGTTGCTGTGCGGGACCGACTCTGTGAGCTAGTTTAGGCTTTACAATTGCCGACCATGCTCGTCGAGTTCCCATTTTTATCGGTCTTGAGCTGACCGTTGCCGTCAATATATGGGCATCTCCCAACAGGTTTGATAGGTGTGGTATTTCTTCCGACAACGTGGGCAATCTTCTTCTTTCCTTCGCGTGTCTATCACACTCAGTGGGATACCGGTATGCGCCTGGGCGAAGCTTGTGTGGGTGGTCTTTGTCGCACCTGCTAACCTTTTCCTAGGCTTCTCCGGCTCATCGTCCCGTTTCCTTTTCCGTGGTGGGGCTCCACCTCCCTTGACATAAGGTTTAGTATCCCTTTATCGCTTTGGTTTAGAGTCCCGTCGGTCTTCTCTTTTGACCTCTTGGACTATTTTAGGTTTGGACGGTTGCTCTCGTCCAATTCTCTTTCTGGCTAGCAGTGCTTCTTCTGATCGCCCGCATCGCCGTATTGCCTCTTCCCATTCTTGATCCGTCGTATATTGCAGAGCCGACAACCTGCCAATAATTTGTTCCGGAAGTTTATCTTCGACTACCTCTCTCCAGCACTCCCCAGTCATACGTGCACGAAGATTCTGGTTGTGCATGACCGTCAGATATCGCTCGATACTGCCGTCGTTGGAGACTAGTTTGATTGCTCGAAGGGCTAGTCCTTCGGCTTCTACCATGGCTAATCGCTTGGTCACATCATGTTCAAAGCGGGTCCATGTCGCCAGCTCTGGTTGCTGGGTTTCCCCCTGAAGTCCGTCCATAGCCTTCCGGTACCATACTGTGTAGGGAAGGACCATATCTCCTTTCGTACGGCTAAGCGCATATATGACACGTTCTCGGGCATCTTCCCAGATTCGTGGGTTCCTTTCGAAATAGTCGGTGCATTGCAAAATCCAGACATATATATCTTGACCGGTTTTATCCACAAAGAATGGGGAGGGCTCTGATGGTCGCTTAATGTTTGGCGCCATCACGTTGGCGAGCGTTTCTGCCATGCCAGACTACTCTGGTGTTTGTCCTTGCCTGCCTCGGCTAGGACCTTCTCTCCTTCTTCCTCTTTCATCATCCTCGTCATCATCATCACTAGGATCTCCTGGGTTACCTCCCTGGGCACCTGAGGGGAATGCATCAGCGGTTTCTCGTCCTTTCCCCTTTTCTCTCCGTGTAGGTGGAGCGTAGTACTCCTCGTTGTCCGTTTCTTGGACGGCAGGTAAGGGTGCTGGTCCTGCAGTTTCGGGAGTTGGTGCTGCGGCTAATATTTTATTTATAGCCGCGGTCCACCCTTTTAGGGTTTGGTTTGTCTAGATATTCCGCAGTTGTTGCTGGTCTTGAGACCTGCGAATCTCCGCTTGGCGCGTAGTCTGATCTGTGCGCATTTGTCCTAGAGTACGATTGACCTCTCTTTCGCGAGTGACGCTTTGATTTCGGAATTCTTAGAATTCCGCCCTTAGGTCGTTGACCATTTGTTCCAATGTCTGGTCTCGGGCTAGTGCTGCCTGGCTTTCCTGCCCGAGTGTTCCCTGTAACCTCGTGGTTACTTCTTCATGTTCCTGTTGACGCCTATCTTGAGCATCAATCTTCTTTGCCACTTCCCGTATCATCTCCTCTTGGATCCCCTTAACTTCGCTTTCTACCCCTGCCAGCTGCATCAACAAGATTGCAATATCGTTGTTATAGACATCTTGTCCGCCAGCGATTTGCTGTTGAACCTTAATTAACTTTTAGGTATTATCTTAGGTGGCTTCCTTCAAATATTTGAAGGCGATATTGGCTTGGTCTAGCGCAGTATCTATATCCTACCTTATCCGTCCTTGGGTTATTCCCAGATGGGCAGCCAACCTTGCCAAGTTTGCAGCATGATCGCCTCCTGGCTTAGGTGTGGTGGCACGTGATATTCGGTGCGTGCTCACGACGCTAGAGGATCGGTGAGAGGGTTGATTTCCTCTCCGGAATGTGGGTTCATGAGGTGTGGATGGGGAAGCACTCCAAATTGCCGAATCATCGGCCTTGTCTGTCGTGTCCGGTCCGGTATCCATAGGTTCCCCCGCCGTTATTCTCTTTCTCGGATCTTGGAGTATCTCGGCCATTGTGATACTTTCCAGGCAGGCTAGTTGCTCTAATAGCCCTGGATGTGTGATTTCTGGTACTTCGTACCAGAGCTCTTGATATCCTTTAAAAGGTTTAAGGAATCGCATGTAAGGTATCCAACGTCTGAGATATTCTAAGGGTGTAGGTATAAAGGGGTTCGGTTGGTCCGATTCTGGACTCAAAACCTGAATCTCTTTTTTCTCAAGGTTTAGGCTGTACTTACAGTACATATAAGAATATGTTAGGCCCAGGCCGAGGGGATGTCTGGCCCTCGGATAACCGTTCCTGGTTTTTCTTTTGCTCTATCTTCTGTCTTCAAAGAGCACTGGGTGCTCCTGTTGACAAAGTTTTCCGATTCGGTCGAATTCCACTCGAAATCCGAACTGTGCCAGGTGCGATATATGCTATTAAATTGATCCCTGGTTGGAATCCCAAAAGGTACCGTGAACCACGAGGGTTCTTGCGTATATTCTTCTTCGATTTCGCACAGCTAGGTCTCGAATATTTCCTCGAAGGAATGAATATAGATAGGACAATGAGGTGCTTCGAAAATATAAGCGAAGTCTGAGGTGAGGGTGGAGTTTGAAGTGAACTCATAGTTCATATAGTGAGCCTTGGTAACAGTAGAACTATCAATATACTGTTAGGCGGACGCCAAACTTAAGTATATAACTGAGGGACGTAGGCCCGAAATATTTGATTGGAGAATCTGTCGAGGAAGGCTCGTCTCGATAAAGTAAAGTAAGGTAAAGATTTAAAGTGTAAAACAATATTATATTGTTAAGATCTCTTCTCCGTTGCTTGATGATGTCTGTAAAGCTCCGGAGGCACTTCGATATTTATATCCCGCGCCCGAGTTTTAGCGGACTACTTCTAACTACTATGCCTCCAAAGTACCACCCTGGTTTTAATACGCAAACGTCCAGAATCTTATAAGTGCGAACACCATTTGACCCTGAAACTTATCACACCCTTTCGTGGACACGGAATAGTATTCCTCCGCTGAGATGACTGTGCTATT